>CM022303.1:130451771-131031515 GCA_011799875.1 Thinopyrum elongatum
GTGGAGGACGGTGGCGATGGATGGGGTGGAGGACGGCGACAATGGATGGGGTGTCGGGCGGAGGAGGCTGGTGTGGGGATGGTGTTCAAGTGCGGACGGTGTATGAATGGGAAAATGGAGGGAGAGGTACGGGGAACCATGTTTTTGGGATGCGCCTGTCTGAAATATGGGAAAGTTATGAACTTAGCCCCCGTTTAAAATTTGGACGTCTCATCGGTTGGGGATAGGACGGTAATCTCGCATCTCCCTAATATTTGCCCAGAGCGATTTCGGGCGAGGAGAGGGTGTTTTGGCGCCCACGGTGTATGAACGGGGCTGACAGGTAGGGCGGTTGTGTCACGTCTGAGTGAAGTTACAAACCTGCCCCTATTGAAAATATTTGCCTACATCGATTTCGGCCGAGTCGAGTTTGTTTTGCCGCCCACCGTGTATGAATGGGGAAATGGAGGGAGAGACAGAGGTCTTTCGGACGAGCTTGAATCAAATGTGTTTTGCCACCCACGTTTGGCGCCCACCATGTCTGAATGGGCTCAGAGGCGGTCGTGTCAATTGAAGTTACTAACCTACCCTTATTGAGAGTAGTGGAAATCGGGCCGATGGATTGTCCTTGTAAGGGGTAGACAGTAATTTCCATCTCCCAAACACTGGCTTCGGGCAGCCGACGTGGGAGTGGACATTTTGCCGCTTCTTTCGAATTTTGGGACAATAAGCATCCACGTTTACCCTGGCAACTAAATTCGAATCCATTTTGTATTCTTATATGAATCTTTATAAATCATTCTATGTGTTTTTATATTTCTTCAAAAGCACGACAAAGATTTATTCCACTATCATATATGAATATGATTTACAAATGCCGATACTCGAATTCAGAAGCTAGAATCCAGTTTAAGGTGAATTCGAATATTTGAAACCACTTTATGTCCAACTCAAGTGTCACACGCAGCATAATGTGTACTCCCATTTAGATATGTACACAAGCGATGTTTCAAGATTCAAAATACCGAGTCAATCAACCAATAATGTACAAAACTAATAGACATATAAACACTTATAGAGTATATGGATCAATAATATCAACTAACATACATAAGCCAGGCCACTGTACTTTTTTTGCTAGAAGAGCAACATTTTTTTAGCGAAGCTAATACAGCATCTTGGCCCTTTCAGATGCGTGCCACTTAAGGACCATCTATACTACTATTATTGCTGAATGCAGATTCAGCCCGATTGTCATATTTGTAGGTCTGGCACAGCAATCAAAATGAAATGTCTCAGAGTCTTATCAATTAATACAGACTTGTGCTAAAAAAAATTACAAACCAAAAAACAAAAAAATAATTATTGCATGATCTCTAAAACAAATGGTTTGATCGATTACATGAACAAACAACACAAAGGTTATTCAATGATGGAAAAAACATTTCACCTATGATTTACCAAGTGGGAATTTAATTTCCTTTTTTTCCTTCAGGACCTTAACAATGTGGTCAGTCTCAGCTTGCTTCGTTTTGAAATCCACCAAATATTTAATGGTTGTCTTGAGTACTGCTTGTGATTGTGCTGTTTGCTTCCTCAACATGTCAACTTCATCTCTAAGTGCAGAAGCAGAATCTCTTTCTACCAATAGTTTAGCCTCTAGAGCATTAGCAGTTGGCAATTCATGATGCACGATTGGGCCGGTGCCACTGCTGTGGGATGATACAACGTCCATGGGGACCTCGCTCTTTGATCTTGGGCTAACCTGTTTTGCCATTAAAGTTCCGATTGGATTCCGAAAAGTTGAAGTTAGCAAAACATCTCAACTGGGAGTTAGAACAGCAAACTAGTTAAACAAACAAGGAATTAAATAGTTTCAATTGGATGCTGAAAAGTAGTTATTAACATCATTGTAACCGGTTGCAGCAGCAAAGTAGTTAAACAAACAAGTTTTGCAAAAGGTACCTGTTGTGGCATTGGAGTTTCTCATGGATCCTGAAAAGTTGAGTAGCCAGTAACATGATTAGAGCAACCGGTTGCAGAAGCAAAGCAGTTAAACAAACAAGTTTTGCAAAAGGAACTTGTTGTAGCATTGGAGTTTCTCTTGGATCCTGAAAACTTGAGTAGTCAGTAACTTGATTAGAGCAACAAGTTACAGCAGCAAACCTGTTACACATATATATTTTTGAAAATGTACATGCTGTGCAATTGGACTTCCAATTGGATCCTGAAAACTTGAAGTTGGTAAGATGATTACAGCAACAAGTTACAGCAGCAAACCAGGTAAACAAGAAAGTTTCTGAAAACATACCTGTTGTGCCAACGGAGTTTCAGTTGGATCCTGCAAACTTGAATGTTAGCAATCATAAATAAAGTGTTGCAAGAGCCATAAGAAACTAACATCAAACTAGTAAAACTAACCAGTTTTGGCAACGTATTTAATTACACATGAACTAGTAAAACTAACAAGTTCTTGACAACGTATTAAAGTAACAAGTCGGTACTGTTTACCAGCAACACAGACATCTGAAAATTTCTTTGATGTAAGAAAAATGATTCCAACACACACACACACACACACACACACACACACATATATATATATATATAAGTTAAAAAGACGGTGTCCCTCATATAAATTTGACAATTGTCTATCTATGAACATGCAAACATTACTAGTGCTATAAGTGATAATAGCAAACCATTTAAACAAACAGGGTATCAGAACGTAAATTACATGTGAATTCTACTGCATCCTAGAAGTACATATGACCAGCTATCTACGTGCTTAAGTAGCTATTTAAGTTCAGGCAAACATGTAATTCTTAACAGTAAGTATCAAACACATAGATAGGCGCAATCTATAATAGGATTAACAGGCTATGGCATTATTTAATCAGTAGCAAACTAAATTAAGCCAAACAACATAATTGAACAATTTTGCAATAAGTGGCGAACTAAAATTCCGAGAAGTAGGTAACTGAACTTACGCTAGCTCTTTGTACAGGCACACTGTAACTTCCTTGTAACCCTGAATAATTTCATATGTTTAGTGATACGTCTCCATCATATCTATTTTTCCAAACTCTTTTGCCCTTGTTTTGGACTCTAATTTGCATGATTTGAATGAAACTAACCCGGACTGACGCTGTTTTCAGCAGAATTGCCATGGTGTTATTTTTGTGCAGAAATAAAAGTTCTCGGAATGACCTGAAACTTCACGGAGATTATTTTTGGAATAAATAAAAAATATTAGCGAAAAAATCAACCATAGGGGACCCACACCCTGTCCACAAGGGTGGGGGGCGTGCCCTACCCCCCTGGGCGTGCCCCCCTATCTTGTGGGTCCCACGAAGCTCCATCATGTTTTACGATACAGAGCCGCTGCCACCTCCTGTTCTTCCTCGGGAGGGCTGATCTGGAGTCCGTTTTGGGCTCCGGAGAGGGGAAATCGTCGCCATCGTCATCATCAACCATCCTCCATCACCAATTTCATGATGCTCAATGCCGTGCGTGAGTAATTCCATCATAGGCTTGCTGGACGGTGATGGGTTGGATGAGATCTATCATGTAATCGAGTTAGTTTTGTTAGGGTTTGATCCCTAGTATCCACTATGTTCTAAGATTGATGTTGCTATGACTTTGCTATGCTTAATGCTTGTCACTAGGGCCCGAGTGCCATGATTTCAGATCTGAACCTATTATGTTTTCATGAATATATTTGTGTTCTTGACCCTATCTTGCAAGTTATAGTCACCTACTACGTGTTATGATCCGGCAACCCCGGAGTGACAATAGTTGGGACACTTCCCGGTGATGACCATAGTTTGAGGAGTTCATGTATTCACTAAGTGCTAATGCTTTGGTCCGGTTCTCTATTAAAAGGAGGCCTTAATACCCCTTAGTTTCCAATAGGACCCCACTGCCACGGGAGGGTAGGACAAAAGATGTCATGCAAGTTCTTTTCCATAAGCACGTATGACTATATTCAGAATACATGCCTACATTATATTGATGAACTGGAGCTAGTTCTGTGTCACCCTATGTTATAACTGTTGCATGATGAATTCCATCCGACATAATTATCCATCATTGATCCATTGCCTACGAGCTCGTTTCATATTGATCTGTGCTACGTTACTTTTCCGTTGCCACTATTATGATTGCTACAAAACTGCTACTATTACTCTTGCCACTGTTACCGTTACTTCCATACTACTTTGCTACTAAATATTTTGCTGCAGATATTAAGTCTTTCAGGTGTGGTTGAATTGACAACTCAGCTGCTAATACTTGAGAATATTCTTTGGCTCCCCTTGTGTCGAATCAATAAATTTGGGTTGAATACTCTACCCTCGAAAACTGTTGTGATCCCCTATACTTGTGGGTTATCATTTAGCACAGTTGCATGTTGCCTCTGTAAAACAAATCAAGGCGGGAAGATACAGCGTGTGTCGTTTCACGACCGGATCATGAGACCAAGTTCGCTCTCAGAACCATGAGGCTTCTTGATAGAAGCTCCGGTTTGTATGAAAGAAAATATGGGTCAAAGCCGAGTTGAAAAGGGCAGCAATATCTAACCCCAGCTTACAGAAGGTACAAAAGCACGATGATTAATTGTTCATCAGGTTTACACAAAATCCAGATTGAACAGGACAATAACAACTAACTCAACCAAAGTTTTGAGCAGTCACAGTGAAATGGATCGGTCTGATCCATAAAATCAAGATCCTGGACCAGAAAATCTACTGGTACATGATAACAAGTTGTTGTAAATAGAAGCCGAGCACGTTCAGAAGCCCTTTTGTCCACCTAAAACTTCTTTTTATGCTGTTCAACGTGTCCATCCATGAGAAAGTGTCTGTCAAAAAACTTAATCCTCATGGACAATAGTACTCTCGCATTCAACAGGAAGAATGTGACAAAGCTAGTGTTTGCATGGTTGGATGCATATCCTTGCAGCGTTATTGTCCTCAAATGAATGTCATGAGAACTGAGAAAATCCCGGTGCTTCTTATGCCCCCGATTGGTTATACATTTTTGTCCATGTCCTTTAGCCTAAATAGACATGAAGACTGAAAACAGTTAATGTCTAAAAAAATAGTACAACTGAACGGTTAGTTCTAGTAAAGTATATCAATGTGCTTGATATCATCAACTGTATACAAATTCTCCAGACATGGAAAGCATCACAACAAGCCAATAACCATGTTCAGATCAAAACACCACATACTGATATGTATGGTCTTGACAGAATCCAGCACCATTGATAGGGTACCCATGGACAAACTCTTCATTGAGCATAGAATATATTAGTACCAAAAGCGTACTCCAAGATTATATAAAGATTATGCGCACAAATGAAAAATGCAACTTATGATTACAAAAGTGTTGATGATATAAAACTTACGCACACAAATGAAAAATGCAGCTTATGATTACAAAAGTGTTGATGATAATATACAGTACCTGAATAAGTGTGGAGCCAACCACCATCTTGTAACCTTCAAACGGATCAGGAATTACACCCAAGGTCTCTAGTTTAGGCGCAGAGACCACATTTATTTGCGAAGGTGCATAACGATAATCAAGAAGCAGCCTCTGGAGTGAAGGGGCATCTTTGATGATGAGCTCCTGTCCTTTAAAGAAAATTCCAATGCTTACAAGGTGAGGTAACTTTATTTGGAGACAACGAATACGAATTTCTTTTCCAAAAACAAGCAGCAAGCGCTCCAAGGCAGGGCAGCAGGAGTGGATGATGCTGTGTAGTGAGGCCTCCGACAGATCGACCACCACAAGCACGAGTTTTTTTAGCAGTGGGAGTCGAAGCATTTGTACCAGATTGTCTGGTAGATGACACCGGGCCAGGGTGGTGGTGTGGAGAGAGGTGGAAAACCATGAGATGGACACTGGTGGTGAGGGCACAGCTACAATGCTTGGTGGACAACTGTTTGCATAGTAATGGTAGAACTCAAGATGTTGGAGTTTTTTGAATTGACGGGATGTCAGCCAGGCGTTCACCGTGAAGGGTATGTGCAGCAGGCAGCATGCCGGGATGCTTAGGCGTTGAACGGAGCCCTCGTGGGAGTAGATGATGGCTCCGTGGAGTTCAAAATCATGAACGACAGATAACCGGCGACAGTCGAGATTAAGAGGTGCGGCGCGCCACAGAGTGTGCCACCGAGATGCGAGGACCTGTGTGCGGCAGCCATCGTTGGTTGGGAGAAGGAAGATGGTCTCCCCAAGGATGGCATCCGGGAGATCGCTGATGCTGTCCGCCCGATATTCTACGGGTTCCTCAGATCCAAGGGGCGAGGCCGCTTCTGCCCGCGTTGCCGGGTGCAGGATCTACAACTGGCGGCGCCACTGGCCGGAGCCTCATCTGTGTGCATAGCAATCTAGGAGAAAAAAAAGGCAGAAACATACATGTAGGACATTCAAAATCAATTCTCAAGATCTGGAAGAAAAAAAGGGGACAAACATATATGTAGGACATTCAAAATCAATTCTCAAGATCTGGCTACGAATTATTAGCATGCACGCTAACCCTAGTCGGATTATTAGCAAAAAAATTGTTTGTACAGAACAAACAATTAATCACTAACCATAGATACCATTCAAACAATCAATACACTACATGGATCTAACGAATCTTACTCTGATTTCATGGACTGGGTGAACATAACCAAGGGTTTCTGTTCCCAACAAAGGGGGGGGGGGGGGGCTAATCGGTTTTCCGTCGGAGTCGGAGTCGTTGCCGGAGTAGCTGTGGACCTTCGGCTCCGGCTGGGGAGGCACGACGACGGCGACGAA
Source organism: Thinopyrum elongatum (assembly GCA_011799875.1). Classification (NCBI taxonomy): domain Eukaryota; kingdom Viridiplantae; phylum Streptophyta; class Magnoliopsida; order Poales; family Poaceae; genus Thinopyrum; species Thinopyrum elongatum. The sequence goes on from CM022303.1 coordinate 130,458,564, forward strand.
GTCAAGGTCGCGCTGCTGCCCACGCGAGACCTCGTCAGCGGCGACAGCAACCTCTGCGCCCAGCTTCCTGCGTTGCGCGGGTGCTTCACCAGCCGATGGTGCGCTTCGGCAAAATCCTAATACACTCCATGCGGCGGTGACAACTATGGACGGGGTGTGCGGCCGCAGATCGGCGCGCCATTAATATGGAGCAGTGGGAGCGAGGTGGGCGGTGGTCAAAGGGCTGGCTCGCCTCCCGGTGAGCCTGCGCAGTGGACTGCTAGCACGCCTACCGTCATTTCACACAGCTACTAGCACGCCCCATGGTGAGTGCGTAGCGAACACGCGCATGCCTCGGCCTCCCGGTCTGCCTGCTAGCATGCGTCTCGTCAACTCACGCGTGCTCGTACGGCACATGGGACGCGTGTGCGGCACGTATTATATTGATTTTTCCTTTTTGATGATTAATTCTGCCGCTTTATTGCTTAACCAAAGCACTGCACTTACATTTTGTTGGTCTAAAGCACATGGTTCGGATTAAGAGTTCATTTGTGATATTGGTTGATAATTATTTATAATTTCCTGTATGTAAGAAGATTATATCAAAACTTGTCTCAAATTTGAAAAAAAAATCACATTCTATTGGTGTCCATATGACACCACGATAAGTTTCATGAATTTCAACTTAATTTTGGATTTATTGGAATTTAAAATCAAGATTCTAGATGTTAGAAATTTCTTGCATGGGGACTAAACATGCACCCAGGGACACGTACACATATGATTTTGCAACCCATTTTTGTGCACTATCATGGGTCTCATGTCGATCAAATTTGATTTTTGCACATTTAAATCCCTGGGAAATCAATCAATGTATAAAAAATAGATAGATGTTATCTATTTTTTTCATTTTTCAAAACTAAACTACTTTGGTCGCATGTTCGCTGCAGAAAAAGTTTGACATGCATCTTTGGGCAACATGCACACGGTGGTCATAGGACACTCACTCACGTGGGCCCGCGAGGTCGCCGTCCAGCACTATGACATGGGATGAGAGTGGTTAATTTGACCAACAAGGATGGTCATTTTTTGGTTTTTGTTATACGTACGGTAGGAGTATATATATATATAGTACGCGTTGAAGAGGGTGGCCGGGGGCAATACTACGCGTCATATAGGACACTCACTCGCGTGCGATGCCTCCATCCGTGGGCCCGCGAGCTTGTCCTCCATCACTTTGACCCAGAAGGAGGTTTATTTTTGGGTTGTGTTGCGGTAGGAGTATATAGTACGCGTCGAAGAGGCGAGGGGGGGGGGGGGGGCGGCGGGGCAGCACATATATACTACACACACGACATGAATCGATCTCGCTCCGTGTGGGGACTATTCGGTTTTCGAGGAAGGTGCCGCAAAGAAGTTGTGCATATTGGGTATTAAAAACATCACCAACACATTGGGCCACGTGTGGACGATGGTTGTCACTCATTCGCCTGCGAGTCTTCCATCCATGGGCCCGCGAGGTCGTCGTCCATCTAATATATGACACAATGAGAAAGGTAATTTGACGAACAAGGAGGATTATTTTTGGGTTGTATTACGGTACGTAGGATTATATATTACGCGTCGAAGAGGGGAGGGGGGCAACATATATATACTACGTGTCATGAACCTCGGTTCGTGTGAGGGACTTAAAGGTTTCTGAGGCAGGTGCCACATCAAAGTTCTGCATATATATTAGATATTCAAACATCACAACCACACATCTCCATACATGTGTTTGGCCCACAAGCAAGCGATGGCGGTTGTCCTCTAGCACTCACTCATGGGTTTATCAGCGAGATGCTTCGTCCATCTCTCTGTGCCCGCTTGGTCAATCACTTCGACCGACAGCGATAGAGGTTAATTTGACTTATAATTAGGAGGGGATGAAATTTTGGTTTGTCTTATATGGTTCGGTACATGCAACTATATACTTCGCGCGCATGTGTACGCACGAATCCCTCCCACCGGGTCGAAGTGGGGGGGGGGGGGCGGGGCATCACGCGACGCATCATGAACCAGATCTGTGTGGGGACTGTGCGTTTTTCGACGCATGCATGCGCCACATCAAAATGTTGTGCTTTTGGTATTCAAACATATATGCATGCATCACGCATGTCCAAACATATGTTTGGGGCACATATATACATGCAGTGGTTGTCTTTGGACACTCTCCCTCGCTTGGTTATCATCGTCGGCCTATATATTCATGGGCCCGCGTGGATGTCCATTACTTCGACCAACAACGCGAGAGAGGTTAGCAGGGTGGATTCTTCTTCTCTTGGTTCGCGTTACCGTATAGTCGTACGTCGATCATGGTGAGATTCGAGACCTAAGTTCGAGGGCTCGCATACACATGAATCCCTATATATATATAGTATACCATGCGTCGTGAACCCTCGCTCCGTGTGGGCACTTTCTGGTTCCAAAAGCACGCGGCCACATCAAAGTTGTGCGTTGGGTATATTCAAACACCACATGACACTTCATGTGACACCCTGGTTTTGACAACTTTTTCTTTTCAAAATCTTTTTGGCTTTATTTGAATTTTGGATGGTTTTTGAACCTCTTCAAGTGACTTTGGACTTATGAATCCTTGAACCTCTTGACCCAAAACCATCATCACCTTGCCACATCTCTCTTGGATCAAATTTCAATATTTAATCTTTTCCAAATAATTTATTATCTTCTTTGGGAAACTATGACATCACTATGGGTTGTGAAGCAACCTATAATTCTGATGATCAGAAAGATCCCAAATTTTTGCCACACCTTCTCATCATCATATAACCTCATAATCTTCAAAAATATTCCACTGCCCAATATAAAATTTTGGCCAGAATAATTATTTTCTCTCTGGCCAGAATTGTCTATTTGTGAAGCAACCTTTATTTTCCTAACTCAGAAATTCTCAAATAAATTTCCTGAGATACTAGAGAACCTATCTAGCCACAACATCCAAAAATATCATCTTGGCCAATGCAAATTTTTAGCAACAAAGCTCTTCCAAGTTTCTGCTCATTTTGAACCTCTGTGAAGGAAGTACCATCTAGAGGTTTCCGCTTGAGCTGAAATTTTTATGGCATCTCCAACACACTAAATGACTCCCACACACCAAAATTCAGCTCCACCAGATCAACCATGTGAGTAAACCAAGCTCATTTGGTTTCTGGACCAGAATGTGGTTTACACATGAACCTCATTCAAAACTGATCCAAACCCTTCCAAATTTTGCTAGTTTATAGTCCTTCCAACCTAGAATTCCCCAGACAATCCCTTTGGCTCAGTCTCAATCTTATCTTCTCTCTGGAACCTCCTCAAGTTCCCAACCAGAAGCTGCTCTGGATGAGTTCCAGCACCTTGAACCATTCCTAGACCTACACATGCTCCATGTCCACTATTTGAGCTCAGATCGACACTGTGGACAAGCTTGGGCAGGCTCACGAGGCCTCCAGACACCAGCACGTGTGGTGATCACCGTGCTAGCATGCCCTGCGACGCGCTCTGTGCGCCCAGGCGCGTCGGACATGACTGCTCCGGCCGTCCATCGCTGCCCCCTCCTTGTCCTTGGTGCCGACTGCCTTCTGGCCGTACAGCTGGCCTCTCCCGAACCCTCTCGTCCGCCGGCGAAGGCCGCCGCCATGTACAGCCAAGCTCCGCCACGGATAGCACAGTAAGCTCCCGTCACCGTTGATATCCGCTTGCCCTTAATGGCTTCGGACCAGTCCCGTCGGCTCTGCGTTGCTCACGTCCCTTCCTTACGCGGCCCGCAGGCCATCTTAACGGCCAGCTCACCCCAAGCTCCGGCAGCTTCGTTGCGGCGCCGTACGGCTCGGGCACTCGCCGCCCGGCTTTAAACAGCCTTGCCCAGCCCCTCCTCTCCTCACCACCTCACCACAGCACCACACAACCACCTCCAGAGCGCCCCAAGGAGGGCCGGGAGCTCGTCTCCCTCCGCTCCGGCAGAAGCTCCGCCGCTGATCCACTCCCGACACCAACTAGGCTCCGGCAAACCCCAGCCTTGTCCGACCCCACCGTTGAGCTCAGGGCATTCCCCTGGTGCCCCACGACCTCTCCCCTAGCCAAACCGCTGCCGGAATCATCGCCGCCGCCGACACCCATAGCACCCACCCGCCGGAGAAGAAGGGGGTGCCGTCGTCCGGCCGTCTCCAGCTAAACTGCGGGTACCTACAGCCTTGTCTCTTCACGCCCGATTCATCCCCACCAACTCCCAGCCCCGCCGCGATCTCCACGCCGGAGTACTGCCACCAGTGAGCCGCCTCGCCTCTGTTCCCCTCCCTCCTTTCTTTTAAATCGCTAGGGACCCCACCTGTCATCGTCCTGGCCACGCCCGAAATGTTTTCAATTGAAGGCGCCTTCGGGGGATTACGCCATTGACGTGGCCCGCCAGGACATTTTCTGGTTTTTATTTAAATTTCAGTTTTGACCAGCAACTTTGACCCTTAATAACTTTTTATCTATAAGTCCAAATCAGTTGATTCTTTTTGCATTTGGTTTGTCTTGAACCCCTCTAATTTCTGGTAAAATTTGGTATTTTTCTCACACTCACAGAATTTCTGGTGATTAAAACAGTGATATGTGACATTTCCAATTGCTATTTCAAAATATTTTAAGAGGGAAACTTGGGTGATTTTGAAGACCAGGAGTTCTTGGGCAACCCAACAGAGCAAGGCAAGCCAGGACATCCATTTCATGAGCATTTCAATAGCATTGCATATTTAAATTAATTATTTCCATTTACTTGCTATATAACAATTCATGGTGAAATAATTCAAATGCTTAGTTGTTGCCAACTCAAGTTATTATGATGAACCACTATGCTTGCTAAATGAACTTAGTCGGTTGATCATGAGTCACCTGTCCGGGCTTTTTTATGCAACCACATTTGCCGGTATGGGACAACCTTGACTTGGTCTAGCTCCGTGCTCTTTCACCGGTACCTCCATCTAGGGAGGGTTATGCGTGCGTGCTGCCCTGATCAGGTAGACGGCGATAACTCTGTGGGCCCAGTTGAGTATTGTGCCAGCGTCCCCGTTTGGGACAGTTTAGTTTGGCCACGATGGTGGCAGGTGTCACGGGGTGACATAGGGGCCACCCAGGGCTTGACTTCGGGGGAGAATGATTACCGGTGTTACGATGGGAGGGTCACGGGTCAGGCGGGTTTCATTGGAGTAACTCCGGTCCACCCAAATGGGAGCATGTACTAAGTACGAGGCCGGGTACTCCATGGTGTGGGTAAAGTGTGCAACCTCTGCAGAGTGTCAAATCTATTCGAATAGCTGCGTCCGCGGTATTGGACAGCCCGTCCAGACCTCACTAGGTGGTCAACCGTAACAATGATAATAATGAATGAAGAACTCATCTTATGACCGGAAGTACTCGGTGAGTATTCCGAGGGTTGTGGGACAACCCGGAAGAGAGTTAGTTGATAACCTGAAAGAGTAAGTGAATCACTTAAGAATTTAACATGTTACTTGCCATGCTATTGTTTGCTGCATTATTTGGTTGTTATGAGCTTGCGAGTACATTCAAAATACTCACCTAGCGTATCATGCCAGATGCAGGAGAAGACGAGGACGGAGGTCCCGATGGCTCATGCTACGCTAACTAGGCTTTGTCCACGGTAGTGTCCCCGTGGTTGGAGTTCCGCTACGCCATAGAAGTATCCAGTAGTACCGAGGCCCTGTTATGTTTCATAAATAATGTAGATACTGTCATAGCACCAGGTGTGCTTTTGGCCTCGCTATCCTTGTAAAATATGAGCTTGTACCCCAGGATTATCAATAAAGTTCAGTTCAGTTCTGTTCCAAGTTGTTTAGTGTTTCCAGAAGACATGATCTCTAGGTTGGAAACAGTGGTAAACCGATTCTCTGAGCCGGGGTGCCACAACGCTTGGTATCAGAGCCGTGCTGACTGTAGGACATCCTAGTTAGCCTGCGCTAGAAACCACGACTAGTGTAGGGTTGAGTGTACATCTTGCTTGCTGCATTTGATTGTTGCATGGCATGCATCATGAATCATTGTTTTACTAACCGTTGACATTGTGAGTGTAGATGGCACCAGTTCCGTACCACTACCACCATGAGCCAGCACCGTTCACTTTTCCTGTACTGCTCCGTAGAGTCTGGCTTCGGCTGTATCCCAACGGCGAAGATCTAGTGTACCAGGTGCTCTGAGAGCAGCTTGCCGAGTCAGTGTATGAGTATCACGTGGAGGCCTTTCTGACCGCGAGCTCGGACATTGGTAGCTATTCTCGCTCTTTCAAGGGCGGAACAGCTTCAACTCCGGAGCTGGCGATCCAGTTTGCCGCGATGGAGGCTCTCACTAACTTGCGCTTCCATGAGGTCGAGATGCAGACTCATTCAGGTTTCTTTCACTACCCCATCCCGTCGCCTGCGACAGGGCGAGTCATTTTCGCACCTGTTGACCCGGTGAGTGATCGTGCCACTGGTGTTCTATCTTATTATCTAAACGCCAGTTACCGTATGATCGTTTCCTTGGATGAGGAGCTGTCTCGTGTCCAAGGGGCACTTGCAGCTGTGACTATCACGTCATCTCTGCCTCATCCTACATTTCCACCTGTGCATCCACCGCCAGTTCCACCTCCACGTATGTTTGATACTCCCTCTAGCTCCACCACCCCACCAGGCCTTTCATCTGGTAGCCGATGTGAGACCCCAGCAGAGTGGGCCTTGCTCCTAGGCACTCCAGCTGCTCCGATCCTGAGGCGTCGTGCTCCTACTTCCCCGGAAGGAGAACCATCTTAGCAGCGTCATCGTGTTTCCTTTAATCCAGAGGATGCGATCCAAATCATTAGTTCTTATTCCAACTCATGATTAGATGATGAGGAGTCTTCCGTTTGGCAGTGTTTGTGCCACCCGCGCCACTAGAGTGGAGGCTTGAGTTTTAGTGTATGCATCTTTGCATATGTCAACTGCCGTATGAGCAGTCTAGCCATGAAATTTCCCCCTACTAGCTTGCCATGTATGATGTTGGGTTATCTTGTATAATTATGTTGTTTGCTTTATTTGTCTCTTTTTCATAAACTCTCTTTTGGTTTCATATTACTGTGTTTCCCCTATGGATGTTGCTCATCGATTCGGTATTTTGCAATGGGAACAAATTTAGGATGAAGAGAGGTAGTAGCCAAGGCGGCGACGGAACCCCCATTCGTCGATCCGCTAGACAAGCAGGACAACCACTGGCACATTTACCACCACCACCACCTCAGGCACCGACCACTGATCAGTTCATGAGGATGTTTGAAGAGAAAAGAAACCTGGATCTCATGGAATTTCTGAAGAGTATGCAGACTATGGTGGGCCAGAATAACAACAATGGGACACACTCCAAGTTGTCTGACTTTCAACGCACTAAGCCACCCGGTTTTTGTCAAGCTGTGGACCCGATGGAGGCTGATGATTGGCTTGGAAAAGAAGCTGGAAATAGCTCGCTGTGAAGAGGCAGACAAGGTTCCTTTTGTCACTCATTACCTTGAAGGGCTAGCAGCTATATGGTGGGACAACACCAAGATAACATGGCTTTCTGGAGAAGATATTTCCTGGGAGAAGTTCAAGGAGGCATTCCACAAGTATCATATCCCTACTGGCATAATGAAGGTGAAGCAAAGGGAATTTCTTGCTCTCACGCAAGGAAATATGTCCGTGGGAGAGTATTTGAACAAGTTTAACAATCTGGCACGGTACTCTGCCCATGACGTATCCACTGAAGAAAGGAAGATAAACCGATTCCTAGGAGGACTGAATCATGCCCTCCGTTGTCAGCTCTGTATGCTGGACTTTCCAGACTTCCAGACTTTGGTGAACAAGGCTTTCATAGCAGAGCGAGAACACAAGTTCGGGTATGATGACCGCAAGCGGAAGTTTGAACCCAAGAAGGACAAACGGGAGTAATTTGCGCAGAAGCAACGCATTTGGCAGACGGGCCCATCTGAATACAAGCCCGTGTGGAACAATGGCAACAACAACAATAAGACGGCCAGCCAGAACAAGACCTTCGGCAAACAGCCCGTGATGGAGGACTGCCACCGCAACAACACTTGTTTCACTTGTGGCCAAAGCGGACACTACTCCAAGCAGTGCCCCACAAGGAACGGGAAGCCCCCATCCAACTTCAAGCCACAGGTCAACACCATTGGACACCGCCCCAACCATAACTTCAACTACGGACACGTCCATCATATCTCCGCCGAAGAAGCATGCGAAGCTCCAGACGTAGTCCTCGGTATGTTTTCTGTTAACGACATACCCGCAGTAACTTTATTTGATTCTAGAGCTTCCCATTTGTTTATTTCACGGAGTTTTGCCACCTTGCACAAATTTTCCCCTTCGCTTTTGGATAAAATTATGGTGGTGCAATCCCCTGGCTCCCTCCTCAGAACTAATCGGATATATAAGGGTCTGGAAATCTCGATACATGGAGTGAAAATTCCAGCTACACTCGTTGCCATTGAATCCCCTGGATTGGATATAATACTGGGGATGGACTGGTTGACACCACATCAGCTGTGCATCAACTGCGCTACCAAGACAGTGACACTGGTTAACCCGGCAGGACAGACAGTTAAATTTCTTGCCAGCAAAATGATGTCAAGAAAGGGAATGGCATAACAAGCTACCAGTACAGATATGAACTTGATTCTGGTAGTCTGCGAGTTCCTGGATGTATTTCCTGAGGAACTACCGGGGATGCCGCCTGACCGGGAATTAGAATTTGCAATTAAGGTGATTCCCGGAACTGCTCCGATTTACAAGAAATACTATCGTATGCCGAGTTCAGAGCAGGTAGAATTAAAGAAGCAGTTGGATGAATTACAACAGAAAGGGTACATTCGTCCAAGCGTCTCGCCATGGGGATCACCCGTATTGTTTGTCAAGAAGCAGGATGGAAGTCTACGAATGTGCGTAGACTATCGCCAGTTAAATGAGGTCACTATCAAGAATAAGTACCCACTCCCTCGCATTGACGATTTGTTCGATCAGCTGAACGGAGCACGGGTATTCTCCAAGATTGACCTCCGAACGGGATATCATCAACTAAAAATCAGAAAAGAGGGTATCCCCAAGAAAGATTTCACCACCCGATATGGGCTGTATGAATTTACAGTCATGGCGTTTGGACTGACAAACGCTCCAGCCTATTTCATGAGCATGATGAACAAGGTCTTCATGGATTTCCTGGACAAATTTGTGGTGGTGTTCATCGATGACATCCTGATATACTCCAAGGACGAAGAAGATCACAAACAACACCTCCGTGCTATCTTGGAAAGATTAAGGACCCATCGTCTATATGCCAAATTCAGCAAATGTGAATTTTGGCTAAAAGAAGTGGGATTTCTAGGACATGTTTTGTCAGAACAAGGAGTAGCCGTCGACCCCAGCAAAGTAGCTGCAGTTTTGAACTATAAGACACCAGTCTCAGTTACCGAAGTCCGGAGTTTCCTGGGATTGGCAGGCTATTACCGTCGCTTCATAGAAGGCTTCTCTAAGAAAGCCAAGCCACTGACAGAATTGCTGAAGAAAAATCAACAGTTTGTCTGGTCAGCAGAATGCGAGAGCAGTTTCCTGGAGCTTAAGACAAGGCTAACCACAACACCTGTCTTAGTTCTTCCAGACATCCACAAAAGCTTTGACATATATTGCGATGCTTCCAGGTGTGGAATCGGCTGCGTTTTAATGCAAGAGGGAAAGGTTGTAGCATATGCATCCCGACAGCTACGACCTCGTGAAGAAAACTATCCCACACATGATCTGGAACTAGCAGCAGTGGTTCATGCCTTAAAGATTTGGAGGCATTATATCATTGGGCAGCGCTGTGAAATATACACGGACCATAAGAGTCTCAAGTATATTTTCACTCAGCCTGACCTAAACCTCAGACAACGAAGATGGCTAGAACTGGTCAAGGATTATGATCTCGGAATAAATTATCATCCGGGAAAAGCCAATGTGGTTGCTGATGCTCTCAGTAGAAAACCCGGCACCGTGAATATGCAGACCGCAAGTATCCACCCCAGGTTGCAAGGAGAGTTTGCCAAACTCAATATGGTGCTATGCGGCCCAGTTAACCCGGATACCTTGGAAATTACCCCAACTCTTATGGAAGTGATTAAAAAGGCTCAAGAACCAGATGTGGGGATACAAGAGATCAAGGAGTTGATGCAGCAAGGGAAGGCCAAGTCTTTCCGTGTGGATGACCAAGGCACCTTATGGTTTGAGAAGCGGATATGTGTGCCCGATCAGGACAACCTGAGACAGCAAATACTCAGGGAAGCTCATGAGTCCGCTTACTCCATTCACCCAGGAGGCACAAAGATGTATCAAGACCTAAGAGAAACCTTTTGGTGGCCAGGAATGCGAAGGGATATAGCATACTATGTCGCCTGCTGTGATGTTTGCAACAAAGTCAAGGCAGAACACCAGAAACCCGCTGGGCTACTACAACCTTTACCAGTTCCCCAGTGGAAGTGGGACGACATATGCATGGACTTCATTGTTGGACTACCCAAGTCAACAAGAGGCCATGATGCTATCTGGGTCATCGTGGATATACTTACAAAAGTGGCCCACTTTATTCCGGTAAAGACCACTTTTAACGCAAACCAGCTTGCACAACTCTACATGTCCCGGATAGTCAGCCTTCATGGAGTACCTAAGTCTATCACCTCGGATAGAGGCTCTCTATTTACCTCAGCATTCTGGCTGCGATTGCACCAAGCCTTGGGAACTATGCTGAAGCATAGCATAGCGTATCACCCTCAGACAGATGGACAGACCGAACGGGTAAACCAGATACTAGAAGATATGCTTCGGTCATGTGCTCTCACTCATGGACCCAAATGGGAAGATAGCCTACCCTATGCAGAATTTTCCTATAACAATAGCTATCAGTTAAGTCTTAAGATGTCACCATTTGAAGCACTGTATGGGCGGAAGTGTCGCACCCCATTAAACTGGTCTCAGACAGGAGATAGCCGTATCTTTCACACGGACTTGATGCTCGAGGCCGAGAGACAAGTCAAGGATATTTAGGAGCATCTTCGGGCAGCCAAGTCCCGCCAAAAGAGTTACTATGACCCAAAGCACCGAGAAGTGACCTTTGAGCCCGGAGAATATGCTTACCTTCGAGTAACCCCCATGAAGGGAGTGAAGAGGTTTCATACCCGGGGAAAACTTGCACCAAGATACATTGGTCCCTTTCCAGTAATTGCGAGGAAATGCAGGGTAGCATATCAGTTGGGGCTACCACCGGAGTTGTCTGACGTTCACGATGTGTTCCACATATCACAGCTAAGAAAGTGCATTGCACCACCAATCAAGCAAGCGGATATGAGTGAGATAGAACTGGCTAAAGATCCGACCTATGAGGAGAAACCTGTCAGAATCTTGGATGAAATGGAAAGAAGTACCCGGAGTAAGGTGATCAGGTTTTACAAGGTACAGTGGGAAGACCATACTGAGGAAGAGGCTACCTGGGAAAGAGAAGACTTTCTAAGATCCGCATACCCTTACTTGTTCCCTGAGCAACCGAATCTCGAGGACGAGATTCATCCTAAGGGGGGTAGGTTTGTGACGCCATGGTTTTGACAACTTTTTCTTTTCAAAATCTTTTTGGCTTTATTTGAATTTTGGATGGTTTTTGAACCTCTTCAAGTGACTTTGGACTTATGAATCCTTGAACCTCTTGACCCAAAACCATCATCATCTTGCCAAAACCTTGCCACATCTCTCTTGGATCAAATTTCAATATTTAATCTTTTCCAAATAATTTATTTTCTTCTTTGGGAAACTATGACATCACTATGGGTTGTGAAGCAACCTATAATTCTGATGATCAGAAAGATCCCAAATTTTTGTCACACCTTCTCATCATCATATAACCTCATAATCTTCAAAAATATTCCACTGCCCAATATAAAATTTTGGCCAGAATAATTATTTTCTCTCTGGCCAGAATTGTCTATTTGTGAAGCAACCTTTATTTTCCTAACTCGGAAATTCCCCAATAAATTTCCTGAGACACTAGAGAACCTATCTAGCCACAATATCCAAAAATATCATCTTGGCCAATGCAACTTTTTAGCAACAAAGCTCTGCCAAGTTTCTGCTCATTTTGAACCTCTGTGAAGGAAGTACCATCTAAAGGTTTCCCCTTGAGCTGAAGTTTTTATGGCATCTCCAACACAATAAATGACTCCCACACACCAAAATTCAGCTCCACCAGATCAACCATGTGAGTAAACCAAGCTCATTTGGTTTCTGGACCAGAATGTGGTTTACACATGAACATCATTCAAAACTGATTCAAACCGTTCCAAATTTTGCCAGTTTATAGTCCTTCCAACCTAGAATTCCCCAGACAATCCCTTTGGCTCAGTCTCAATCTTATCTTCTCTCTGGAACCTCCTCAAGTTCCCAACCAGAAGCTGTTTTGGATGAGTTCCAGCACCTTGAGCCATTCCTAGACCTACACATGCTCCATGTCCACTATTTGAGCCCAGGTCGACGCTATGGACAAGCTTGGGCAGGCTCGCGAGGCGTCCAGACACCAGCACACGTGGTGATCACCGTGCTGGCATGCCCTGCGACATGCTCTGTGCGCCCAGGCGCGTCGGACACGACTGCTCCGGCCGTCCATCGCTGTCCCCTCCTTGTCCTTGGTGCCGACTGCCTTCTAGCCGCACACCTGGCCTCTCCTGAACCCTCTTGCCCTCCGGCAAAGGCCGCCGCCGTGTACAGCCAAGCTTCACCACGGGCAGCACAGTAAGCTCCCATCGCCATCGTTGACCGCTTGCCCTTAATGGCTTCGGACTAGTCCCATCGCCTCTGTGTAGCTCACATCCCTTCCTTACGTGGCCCGCAGGCCAGTTTGATGGCCAGCTCACCCCAAGCTCCCGCAGCTTCGTTATGGCGCCGTACGGCTCGGGCACTCGCCGCCCGGCTATAAACAGCCTTGCCCTGCCCCTCCTCTCCTCACCACCTCAACACAGCACCACACAACCACCTCTAGAGCGCCACAAGGAGGGCCGGGAGCTCATCTCCCTCCGCTCCGGCAGAAGTTCCGCCGCCGATCCACTCCCGACACCAACTAGGCTCCGGCCAATCCCAGCCTTGTCTGACCCCACCGTTGAGCTCAGGGCATTCCCCTGGTGCCCCATGACCTCTCTCCTAGCCAAACCGCTGCCGGAATCATCGCCGCCGACGACACCCATAGCACCCACCCACCGGAGAAGAAGGGGGTGCCGCCGTTCGGCCGTCTCTGGCTAAACTGCGGGTACCTATGGCCTTGTCTCCTCACGCCCGATTCATCCCCGCCAACACCCAGCCCCGCCACCATCTCCACGCCTGAGTACTACCGCCGGTGAGCCGCCTCGCCTCTGTTCCCCTCCCTCCTTTCTTTTAAATCACTAGGGACTCCACCTGTCATCGACCCGGCCGCGCCCAAAACGTTTTCAAGTGAAGGCGCCTTTGGGGGATTATGCCATCGACGTGGCCCGCCAGGAGATTTTCTGGTTTTTATTTAAATTTTAGTTTTGACCAGCAAATTTGACCCTTAATAACTTTTTATCTATAAGTCCAAATCAGTTGATTCTTTTTGCATTTCGTTTGTCTTGAACCCCTCCAATTTCTGGTAAAATTTGGTATTTTTGTCACACTCACAGAATTTCTGGTGATTAAAACAATGATATGTGACATTTCCAATTGCTATTTTAAAATATTTTAAGAGGGAAACTTGGGTGATTTTGAAGACCAGGAGTTCTTGGGCAACACAAAAGAGCAAGGCAAGCCAGGACATCCATTTCATGAGCATTTCAATAGCATTGCATATTTAAATTAATTATTTCCATTTACTTGCTATATAACAATTCATGGTGAAATAATTCCAATGCTTAGTTGTTGCCAACTCAAGTTATTATGATGAACCACTATGCTTGCTAAATGAACTTAGTCGGTTGATCTTGAGTCACCTGTCCGGGCTTTTTCATGCAACCACATTTGCCGGTATGGGACGGCCTTGACTTGGTCTGGCTTCGTGCTCTTTCACCGGTACCTCCATCTAGGGAAGGTTATGCGTGCGTGCTGCCCTAATCAGGTAGACGGCGATAACCCTGTGAGCCAAGTTGAGTATTGTGCCGGCGTCCCCGTTTGGGACAATTTAGTTTGGCCACGACGGTGGCAGGTGTCACGGGGTGACACAGGCGCCACCCTGGGCTTGACACCGGGGGAGAATGATTGCCGGTGGTACGATGGGAGGGTCATGGGTCAGGCGGGTTCCGTTGGAGTAACTCCGGTCCACCCGAATGGGAGCATGTACTAAGTACGAGTCCGGGTACTCCATGGTGTGGGTAAAGTGTGCAACCTCTGCAGAGTGTCAAATCTAATCGAATAGCCGCGTCCATGGTATTGGACAGCCCGTCCAGACCTCACTAGGTGGTCAACCGTAATGATGATAATAATGATGGAAGAACTCATCTTATGACCGGAAGTACTCTGTGAGTATTCCGAGGGTTGTGGGACAACCCGGAAGAGAGTAAGTTGATAACCGGAGAGAGTAAGTGAATCACATAAGAATTTAACATGTTACTTGCCATGCTATTGTTTGCTCCATTATTTGGTTGTCGTGAGCTTGCGAGTACATTCAAAGTACTCACCTGGCATATCATGCCAGATGCAGGAGAAGCCGAGGACGGAGGTCCCGATGGCTCATGCTACGCTAACAAGGCTGTGTCCACGGCAGTGTCCCCGTGATTGGAGTTCCGCTATGTCCCCCTCCCCCACTCCAGAGCATTGTAGCCTAAGCCCGGCTACGCTTCCCGGGGAGGTCGAGGAGCGAATGGCCCAAAAGAGCTTTACTGCGGCCTCTTCGCCCGACGTCGGCGAGGTGGCCGCCGAGGAAGCTGACAACGATGACTGGACCTCGATTGAGCCTTTTGATCAGTGGGCTGGAGTATTCTGGCATGTCGCGGACATCGGCTACGACATCGAGGTCGTCGACACTGACGGCTTGACGCGGGTTATGTCACAGGTTAATTTGCCCACCCCCAACCCTTCGGGTTTGACAGTCGTCGATCTCATCGATGGCCCTGCCGCTGATCTCCTGCGGCTCGTTATGAATAATTTGCCATCCTTCATCGCCAGGGAGCCCCTTTTGTCATTTCTGAAGGACACTTTCTGTGACACTAGCCTGGAATCTTCAGCTGGCAAGTCAGACCTCATCGACGGCGACCACGAGGAGGAGCCAATCTGTGACAAGTGAGGAAACCCATGATTTGTTTTCTCGAACCCCTTTTGTAGTGAGAACCTGTCTAGTATTTATTGCTATATTAGGTTGTTTGCATGACGCCTTGTTCATTTCTACGGTTTATTGTTGTTCGGTTGTTTGTAGTTAGCATATGTCCAGTTTCAATTGCCATCTTTGGTTGTTCGTAGTCTGCCTTGTTTATTTCAGCTATTAACAGTGTGATGTTCTATATGTGCTAGTATGAACTGTGCAGTTCAATTTCATCAATACCAAATTTAACAATAGCTCTATGAATGACTATATTTGGTTTCTGTTAAGCATGTTGTACTCCCTCCGAATCTTTTTAGTTCGCATATAAGATTTGTCTAAAGTCAAGCCTCTTAAAGTTTGACCAACTTTATAGAACAAAATACCAACAGTCACAATATGAAATAAATATCAGTACATGTGTCATGACTTAAATTTTCATATTGTATAACTTTAGCATGCTAGATGTTGATATTTTTTCATATAAATAAGGTCAAACTTTATGAAGTTTGACTTCAGACAATTCTTATATGCAGAGTAAAAAGGACCGGAGGGAGTATTGAACACGCCTTTCCATTTGATTTAACAACTGCACTGTTTGGATACTCTAACTTAGCTAGAGGTTAGAGTTAGTTTCTAGCTCATGACAGTTAAAAGGGAGAGAGAGAGAGATTGGTGGAATAGTTGATTGTATTGCTTGAGCCTCGTGGGCATATATATAGGAGTACATGGTCATCTTGGAGTACAAGTCAAGGTAGAATAAATCCTACGCTATCCTACGTTTCCTAAATAACAATGATACTCAGCAATGACTAACCCTGAACTAACTCTAGCCAAAGAGGTGTTTGGATGACAGTGTTAGATTGACAATAAATGCACTAGGAGAACTAGCCCCAATCAGCACCTCTTGGGTGGGATAGTTGTTTTGGGTGGGTTTGACGCAACTAGCTCAAACTAGCCCTCATGTTTGGATACTTTAGGGCTATTTGAGCCCAAACTAGCTCAAACTAACTCTAACCCATGGATCCAAATAGGGCCAATAACTAGTGTACTTGGGCCTGCACAATACAAGTTTGAATGACTACTTTTGCTTGTTTTTAAATATTAGGCCTGTTGTTAATAACACACCTTTCCACTTCTTGTTTTTAAATATTAGGTTTTTAACAATTTGGTCTTGCACATGTAGGTCATGCTGTCAGAGGTTTTGACCCACTGTTTGACCCTTTTTGCATATGTGGAAATGAGTTGTCCATTAATATCAGTCAAGTCAAGACACTCAGAAAGATTGTTACGATAAAGAAATTAGCGACGAAAAACAACAAGATCTTTGTTTGCACACTGAAGAAGACATCAGTTCACTACGGGATGGTACTAACTGTTATACCTTGTCTTTTTAATTCCTTTGCGCCATTTCAAATCTGGAGTAGATATTTATGCATATCCTTGTTTTCAGGCCTTTCCAAAGCAGTTCACTAATGATTACCTCTCAAACCACTTGTATGGTCTGGAGGCGAGGAAGGTTTTCATACAACACCCACAGTTCAATATTGAAGTGATCCTGAAGAGGACGAAGGATGGACGGTCAGTCATCCACAGGCACTGGCCTAAAGTTGCAAAGACCTTCAACATCAATGAAGGCTCAATATTCGCCTTCTGCTTCAACAGTTTTCCAGATGAGATTCATTTGTCTATGTTCTGTCTTTGATGCTAATTTCGAAAGGTTGTAGATGTTGCATGTGAAACTTGGTGCTGGTGCAGTTGTGTAATGGGGTAGCTGAGTGCTGAAGCTATATGATGTTGTACTCTGATGTATTTCAATTATGAAATCCTACTTCCTTAATATGGAAATGAAATATATTGTGTGCTTAATATGAAATGTCAACTAGATTAATAAATGGATTATTAATAATAGGCCAATTAGCCTGCTAATGACCAATTAGCCTGCTAATTGGGTTTTTCTATTGCAAACGGTTATTGAGAAAACACCGTGGGCGATGACCTCAGGCAACACACACAGTTTCTAGGAATAAACCATGTTTGATCAATGAACAATCACATACAACATCCTCTTGAAAACTGTTTGTGTTAGGCCACCTTGTGCAAACGTTTACCACATAAAAACTGTGTGTGATGGACAGCCTTTGCCACACAGTTTCTTCTATGCACCGTGTGTGATGCATTCAATAACGCAAATGATAAAATTGTTAATATCGTGTGCAATGGCAACGCTATCACAAACGATTTAACGGGGAAAATTGTGTGTGATGTACCTGCGAACGGAAACCTTTTCCTTGGAGCGACTGTGTGGGATGTATATACGAATGGAAACGTTTAGCAGGGACTAACTGTGTGGGATGTACTTACGACCGGAAACGATTTCGCGTATATAATTGTATTTTTTAGCACTACTGTATGTATAATCGTATTTTATTGCTCGCCGGTCGCACACGACCTCATTTTGCCAAGCGTGTGTGCCAGGAGGGCATATCGCCGACAGTTTCTCGGTCGTGTGGGAAGGACGCCCCTATCGCAGTCACTCACTAGGTGACGGTTCAGAACAGCGTCGTGGAAAGGGGTTAAAAATCGTTTGTATAGCACCTCGCTGTACCAGTGTGCTCAATATACCGTAAGTACAAAGGATGGTTGCATGATGATTGATGCTAAAGGATGGTCAAGGTTCAAATCTAAATCAAATCTTGCTGTAGGGGATGATGTCAAAATCAAACTTTCTCGGCAAGGAGAGCTGGTCCAAATCAACTTTGAAATTCTTCAGTAGCAGCACGCAACTGCCAAACTGATCTATCCTCCGAGAGATTTTGACGCAATAATATGGCATGGTGAAACAAGTGTCCTTTGTGTATAAGTAGTATGACAGTATTATTTATCACGTAGGATATCGTGAAAGAATTGCAACTATGATTGCTGGTGAGGAACTGTCATTCGATTTCATTCTAACATCTGCCGTGCTTTATTCAATTTTCTGTATTCGCCTTGCGACAGCATCTAAAACCAGCGCTGTACCGATCGCTTGCAATATGAAATGCGTTTAGTTAGAACACATGTGCCCCCAAACATGCAAGCCCACCGGCCTGTGGCCCAAAGTCCAGAACCGTGAGCCTGTCTGAGTATTATATTCTCAGCTGAACCCCCATATTATGTTATATATATTCCCCTTGATTTTTCTTATGTATAAAGTTGTGATATAAAAGA
The DNA here is from genome assembly GCA_011799875.1 of Thinopyrum elongatum. NCBI lineage: Eukaryota > Viridiplantae > Streptophyta > Magnoliopsida > Poales > Poaceae > Thinopyrum > Thinopyrum elongatum. The sequence goes on from CM022303.1 coordinate 130,477,104, forward strand.
TTTTTATATTTCTTTACAGAGGGAGTATCTCTCTGTTCAAAATATATTTATGTGTAACTTGTTACTCCTGCCTTTCTACTTCCTTTCGCTGATATGTGGGTCATCCGGCAACGGGGTCCATGTGCCATGCACCAAATTAGAGTGCACAACTGCACGGTAGACTCACCCCGGTCGTAGCACCACAGTAATGCTCAATGAGCCATCAAATCACAAAACCCCCCACCTTTCCAGCTTTAGCAGTAAGCTGGACAGACGAAGCAGCAATATTCACTAGGCCTGAATCCCCTTCTCCCTCGTCTGCTTGTTCAGAGAAAACCCCCTCTCGGCGATTGCATAGGGTTTTCTCATGGAGAACCAGGTACGAATTCTTCATCCATCCCCGATAAATCCAATCCCTTGGTCGTGGGTAATCCTAGGATGGCAGCCGGCGCCGTTGATGCATTTTTCTTCATACTGAATCTAGTGTGTTTCATTTGCAGTGCCCAAAGTGCGAGGACCCTACAGGTTTTTGCTCCCTCGGCAAGACGCCACACTTGTTCCTTCTCATCCTAACATAGGATTTTAAAACACGCACAGTATGTTCCTAGAATCCTCTTTTCTATCCGGGAGGGTGGGGGTTTTTGAACATGCCGTCGGCTAATTTGGAAATTTGGATTGCTATATTTGGATAAAAGGTACTAGTACCATGGTCAACACTGATGTGAAGGAGGAAATTATTTCTAGATTTGGATAGCGAATACATTGTGTTCTCATATTATTTTTCCTGCAGTGCATTCCTTGCTCTGCCAGAACACATGTACTCAAGATGGTCGGCCTTGCCATAACTGAATACACCAATTTAATGGTCACATTGAAGACAAGCCATGGATATAAGTTCCGAGTTGGGTTTATGAACCAAGAAGATCGCTGTTTTTTTATGGCCGAACTTGGATAAACATTCTCAAGTGTTACTGACTGAAAGTTGGCGCACGAATGTTGATGGAAATAGCAGAACCTGGTCTCATCTTCACTGTGATCTTCCACCCCGACGTCATTCCAGTAGTTCATCCATGTTAGTTTTGTATCTGGTTCTTGCTTGTTGCCTCGATTACTTCTTAATCCACCTATTATGTCTAACTAATCACAATTTAACTTTAGAAGTAGCAACGACTTGTGATTCCCTTCTCTCACGAAGATGCTACTTCTAACTAATATTTCTTATAATTGGTGGCACGTGTAGGTTATTTCAAAGTTAAGCACGCTACTCGTTTGTTATTCTGTAAGACTGTTACTGATGGCACTGAAGTTGACTGGGACGACATCCACAAGTTCTTACACTTTATTGATCGTCTTGAGGTCCTTGTGGGGCGTTTCAATGGTGGAAGGCTACGTGGGATATGTGTGCCACTGCTGCACATGTTGAACAGGTCCAACTGTGTCGAGAAACTTATGGTACGAGCTGTTTTATGTTATATATGTTGTTCATAAACTCTTGCTTATACACAGTTTTACAGCTACGATCTTCTTGAAACAGAAACTGCCCAGTTCTATTGTTCCTATACAAATGCCTGACCATGGTCGGGTCAGACTTGCGCTTGGTCACAACATGATGTTTATGTCGAACTACTCCATTTTCCTTGGAGGTAAAAAGATACTTATTCATGGGTGGTCTCAAATAATGAAGGCCCGTCCATCTTGGAGAATAGGACAGAAGGTTATGCTCATGCTTTTCCATGGCTCTAAAGCGAATATCCTTTTTATTGACCACATTGCGAGATGAAGCCGCTTTCAGAGGGTTGTGGATGCACGGGGTGGCGCCTGGGCCTTGTCCTGGGGCTTAGTGGCCTCACCCTTGGTTAACTGTAGGCAAAGTAGCACTGTTCGAGGTGTGCTTTGTACGGTTGAACCTGTAAAAGTACTCATACTGCTTTCAGCTATGGTTGTTAAGTGCCCCTACTGGATTCAGTTAAGGTTATTAAGTACTCCTACTGCTTTAACAATCTGTCGTGTTTCTTCTGTCCTGTCTTCCTCCAGCCGCAAAACCAAACCAGCGCCGGCAGGTCCACCTGCTTCCGCCTCCCACGGCTGGCTGCGCCTCAGTGCATGCATTACTGCCCCACCGTCTCCTAAATCATTAAAGCCGACATCTGAGGCCTCGCCGTCGTCCTCCGTGCGCTTTGGTGCACTCGCCGCGGCGCCGCCATCTCGAGTTGTCAACATGGTCAACAAATAATCAGAATAGGACTGTACATGGAGAGGATGATAGTAGGGGCCCACAATGTCCATGGCCGTACATGGAGAGGAAGTTCCTCATTTTTTGTTATATACTACATTGTCAGCATATAGAAAAAGAAAATGCTTCCTCCTAGTGGTTTTCTGACATCTGGGACCCATGACATTGTCAGCGTATATAGTCAATAGACAAGAGAACAACACAAGATCGGCTGACACCTGGGACATAGCTGCTCGAGCAGTATTTTTTTGTTATTGTTGAGATGGAGCACGGTTTCAACTGGGCTGTGTCCCGTCTAGCCCAGGCTTATATTTTACGTTCACCACATGACCAGCCCAACTATTTTTTCTTTGGGGAAATAAGCCCAGTTTATTTTTTCTGAAGAATACCCAATCCAGGCCTACTTATTTTTCTACGCCCTGATGGGCTGCAACTCTTTCAAGACGGCTGCAAATCTTGAAAGTAATATGAAATGGGCTGTAAATATAAAAAACAGAGGACAAATTGGCAATTACTTTCAAATTTCTGAATTTTTTCACATTTTCAGATTCCAATTTCACTGGGCTTTAACCTAATTTAAATATATCTTCAAAGTACTTTAAATCTAGCTCGACATTTCGGTATTAAAAATAGTTTGGACCCCACCGAAATATGCAAACTTTTGTTTAGAGTTCTAACCCTGGCCCTGACCAACAAAAAAATCAGACTGCAATAAATTGCATAGGAAGTTGCAATGAGCTGTAAATTATTAAAAAAATAGGGAATGGTCTGACTTGTGGGCCTATTAAGTTGACGCGTATGCAAGATTTTTTTACTTATTATATACATCAACAAACGATTCTAGCAGACATGACCGTTGGATGTCAATCCAACGGCCGTCGTGCTTCTTCAATCTCTGATCTTCTTGCACCAGCCGCCAAATCCAGCGCCAGTGGGACTGCCTGCTCCCGCCTCCCGTGGCCGGCTGTGCTGCCGCGCAGGCCTCACCGCCCCCTACTACTCCCACCACTGGCCAGGCCATCCCTTTACTCACCCACATCCCTCCACTGCTGTGGCTTCGCCGCCTCCAGGTCATTCCCTTCCTGGGTCTCGCCGTCGTCCATCGCGCTGGTGTTCTCGGCACGGCATGGTCAACGTTGTCAACAAACGACAACATCGGAAGAGGGATGTACATCGAGAGGCTGACAGTTGGGACCCACATGGTCCATGGCCGCATGCAAGCAAGTACCTCCTTATTACGCCAAAAAGAATGAATCCTCCCAATGACAGTTGGGACCCACCAGCTATATCTTGGCACGGAAGGAAGTGTCTCCTTATTAAGCGAAAAATAATGGGTGCTCCCCATGACAGCTGGGGCCCACCCGATTTGGAGGCTGACTTGTGGCCCTACTAAGTTGACGCATACGCAGGGCTTTGTCAACTTAGTCAACAAACGATTCTATCACCAGTGACCGTTGGATTGTTAACATCCAACGGTCGTCCTGCTTCTTCAACCTCTGATTTTCTTGCTCCAGCCATCCAAACAACGCGTGCTCCTGCCTCCCGTGGCTGGCTGTGCTACCACGTAGGCCTCACCGCCCCCTACTCCTCCCACCGCTGGCCAGGCCATCCCTCTACTCACCCACACCCCCTGTTATTCTGCGGCGACGGCAGCCTCACACTGCAGCCGAACCAGTCAACCCTCGTACTACCCTCCACATGTTCCCAGGCTCCGCATCGTTCCCTGCCTCACCGTCGTCCACCGCCTGGTGCTGCCCGCGCGGCGTGTTCAACGTGGTCAATGAACGACAGCCATCGAAAGAGGACTGTACGCGGTGAGGCTGACAGATGGACCCACCAGCTACATCTTCGCACGCAAGGAAGTGCCTCCTTATTATGCACAAAAAAAAAGAATCCTCCCCCTGTCAGCTCGGACCCACCATCAATATCTTCGCATGCAAGGAAGTGCCTCCTTATCCTCCCTGACAGCCGGGACCCACCCGGTCGAAGCGTACGTAGCATTGTCATTCTGGTCGCAAACGTGTAGGTACATACTGGTCCATTGGTCTTTCTTCCACGATGAACCGTGGCCCAGTAAGGAGCGGTAGCTGTTCAGGCAGTCCCGTCTATATCATGTACACATACGTACGTACATACGTACATACGAGCGGGGTCTCGAACGCGTACAGCGACGGCGTCCTGTTCATCGGCAGCCAACCGACTTGGTCGGAGCAGAGAACCAACATTGTGTTCATCGGGAGGCAACAGACTGGGTCAGAATGCGTCGTGTTCATCGGGAGCCAACCGGCTTGGACGGAACAGCCAAAACGGGGTCTGGTGTACCGCAAAATAGAGGAAACAGACTTGTGTTCGAGCTCCTACAGTCGAAATGGGGGTGCTCTTGATCGGGAGGGGTGTGGTGTACCGCAAAACAGAGGAAACAGACTTGTGTTGGAGCACCTACGGTCGAAACGGGGGTCCTGTTCATCGGGAGGGGTGTGGCGTACCGCAAAGCAGGACTCCATGGGCTACTGTTCATCCACCGTCTACTGCCTCGCTCCAGCCTTCACGGGCTACTGTTCATCCACCGTCGACTTCCTCTAGCCTCCACCTGCTACTGTTCATCCACCATCGACTTCCTCCAGCCTCCACCTGCTACTGTTCACCACAGGTGTCCTGTTCATCCAGCCTCCACCGGCTACTGTTCAACCAGCCCTCCACACGGGGTCCTATTCAACCAGCCCTCCATAGGGTCCTGTTCATCCACCCCCAACCAGCTCGGGTGTGTGGCGGCCTCCTCTCAATCGGGGTCCTGTTCATCCAGCGGCAACGGCCTCTACTACCACGGGGTCCTGTTCATCCAACCCCCACCCAGAACTATTCATCCAACCCCCAATAATGCTCACTATTCATCAAGAGGCAGCAGGTTCAATCGGCTTCAGTTAGCAGCAGTAGCGAAGGAATCCCTCGATCGGGTTCAGTTAATAGCCAGGGATCGATCAATCACTCTGGTTCAGTAACGTGTAGCCAGTGCAATCGCTCGGGTTCAGGAGGCGAACGCCTCGCTCGGGTTCAGTTAGAGCCCAACGTCTCGCACACACGCGCGTATGTGTACGAGAGAAATGCGCAATCCCTCTGTGCATCGCTCGGCCCCGACCACCCACCGTAACCGGGAACTCCCCAATATTTTCCTCGCCCTCACTTCTACCACGATTTTTTCCATCATGGACTGCCCAAAGAATGTCATGCAGCTGCGTCTCCAGCCCGCCCAAGACAAAAAGCCCATTTTCTGTCATGAATTTTTGTCATAAAAGTAGGAGCCCACCACATCTATGATGACACCGGGTTTTGTCACAATTATCGTCATAGAAGTGTCATAAGCATGATAGAAAAAAAATTTGTTCGGCCCAAAATATCACGGATGTGTCTTTTTTTTGTAGTGAGAGAGGGGGGGAGGAGTCAGTCAGCTGTCGTCACATCATCCTGCTTCCAAATGGCCCCGCATTCTCTAGTGCAGTGTGGTCGCCGTCTTCGATCTCCTCGATGCCCTCTTTGAAGATTGAGGTGGTGTGCATGCTGGGGTGCAGAGAAGCACAAGCGAGAGTGGTCGCCATATAACCTTGGATGGGGATGAATTGTGTGCTCGGGGGAGGGGGAGTGTGTGTGCAGTGTGTGTGTGTCAGATATTGAGAGAAATCAAACCTATGGAGAGAATGTGTGTGTATGTGACGGAAAGCTACATGCTAAATAGGATTTTCACGAAGTGATTGTGCATGCGAGATAGAGAGCGATGTGCGGGCCTTGAGGTGGGCAGGGGCCGGGTGAGGGTTTCAAAATGTGTGCGTTGATGCATGTGTTACATGCGATCGTGCGAGGGACAGACGAATCGAGAGAGATGGTTGTTGTGTTACGGATGCTCCTCTCTCTCTCTCGCACACACACAAGTACAAATAGAAGACCGTTCTCTCATGTATACACAATGTATCGGCATCTCTCTATGTCTCACTCATGCATGATCATTTACACATTCACACCTCTCTATGTCTTCATCACACGCACACCGTCTCCACATTGCCCTTCCGCCACAACACACATATGGACACATACACGCGTTCTCTCTCAGTCACACACACAGAATCAGTATTAAACAAATGTCTAGGGTGCACCTAAAACGTCCAAATCCAAATAAGCATGAACTGAAGCTAAATTCAAATATATGGAAATATTGTAGCGATAAGAAATTTCCAGGAAAAAAAGTAGAGTAATATTCGGGGATTGTTTTCACACACACAAAAAGGTTCAGTGGATGTCCTTCGAGCGCGACACGGTGATGCACAGTTCGATCGACCGCGCGGCCACGGTGCACGTGCTTGCACAGGATTCTGTATCGATGCTGTGCTAACTAATGTGGTAGTATAAGCACTGCCTCAGTCTAATGTTTACGTGTACTAGTACGGTGTTCTTTTAAGTTTGACCAACCCTATATACAACTAAACTAAGCTCCCATACGCGCACTCATCAATATGCCGCCGCCGCCGTTGCGCATGCTGGTGCCCGCCTGCTCCGGCTGACCATTTCTCACCTATCACCGCCATGTCCCCGCCATCCCTGTGCCATGAAGCCGAAGGCTCACCCGCTCACGTCGTCTGCAGTCCCTCCTAGCGATGCCGCCATGCTGCCTAGCACGCGAGCAGCTGGTGGAGCCGTGTCTATGCCCGCAGCATACGAACTGGAGGACGAGCACGTGCTCCAGCACGCCGGCGAGGAGGAGCTAGCATGTCATTGTCATCTCCGCCTGCGCGAAGGAGGTGCGCATGGTGGCTGTCGCGGTGGAAGCCGATCGCGCCCGCGCCAAGCCCGCAAACCGGGTGCGGACGTGCAATCTACCTTCGAGACCTTGAATGCCATGTGGATCCTGCAATCTGAAGGAACAATTTGGGTCAGTCGACTCTTGTGAGCCGTTGGATGCAACATGGACGGCCAGAAGGGCTTCTTCAACCGCCAAAATTGATGCACTGTTCATCTTCTCTCTCGGGCATCGAGCCGCCAGCCGGCCACAGGCCTAACCGCCTGCCGCACCGCCCCGCCCTCCCCTGAACCACCTGCTGTCGGTGTCAAAACCAGCCGATCTCGAGTAGGGGGTCCCGAACTGTCCATCTGAGGATCGAATGTAACAAGGGACAAAGGGAAGACGATGTTTACCCAGGTTCGGGCCCTCTTAATGGAGGTAAAACCCTACGTCCTGCTTGATTGTATTTGATGAGTATAGGGGTTACAAGAGTTGATCTACCTTGAGATCGTAATGGCTAAACCCTAGCTGTCTAGCCTATGAGAATCCTGATTGTCTTTACGGACTAAACCCTTCGGTTTATATACACACCGGAGGGGCCTAGGGTTGTACAAAGTCGGTTCGTAGAGGGAGGAAATTACATATCCGGACACAAATCTTGCCATCCACGCATAGGGGAGTCCTACCCGGACACGGGGAAAAGTCTTCCACTTTGTATCTTCACGGCCCATCAGTCCGGTCCATATCATATAGCCTGGACACCGAGGACCCCCTAATCCAGGACTCCCTTAGTAGCCCCCGAACTGGCCTTCAAACGACGATGCAGTATCCGGCTTATGTCTTTGGCTTTTGCAAGGTTGGTTCGTCACTATATACCGGACGGATAATAGTTCGGCCCTGGCTCCCTCGTTCCGCCTTTATGACTCCTTCCCTGTCGCCTCGATTTCCATGCGCTGGGCAAATGTGAATGGTCCATAATTTTTTATCAAAAAGAAAACACCCGGCCACACAGGGACGGTGCCTATATAAAGAGGTCATTTCCCCAAGTGCCATCCACATCATGCAGAATTAGCCACGAAAAAGCTTCGAAACATGGGCAGTGCCCCAGGCTCTTCTTTGCGCCCCCATGGCGCTCAAGAGGGGGATTGGCAGAGCTGCTCAGTGCCTCATCTTCAGTTGAGTTGACTCCAGACACAGGGATATCTCCCCCTCGCAGATCTAGTCTCTGTACGAGCGGGATTGGCCTCAATCGGCAACGATGTGCTAGCTAAAAACTTCCCCAACACCAATAAGGAGGAGAGGGTGTGCTTCGTTCCATTCCTTTTGCGGGGCCTAGGATTTCCGATCCATCCCTTTCTTAGGGGTCTATTGGAATTTTACGGCATCCAGCTGCACAACCTCACCCCAGGTTCGATTCTGCACATCTCAGGTTTCGTTGCCCTCTGCGAACTGTTCTTGGGCTGCGAGGCTCATTTCGAACTATGGAGAAAGTTCTTTTGCCTTGTCCCCCGCCATCGAGGAGGTTCAATATTTGAAGTGGGCGGCGCCGAAGTATGGCGCATAGCCAGATCAGGCTACCCTGTTGGAACTCCCAAAGAGATATATCCACAGTGGTCTTCGGAGTGGTTTTATATAGATGATGTCCCACTGCCGGACCCAGTCCGGTGCGGCCTCCCTGAATTTTCTAGTGCTCCTCTAAAGAAATGCCTCAACTGGCGTCCCCAAAGTCCCAAGGAGGAAGACAGTGTGGAAATAAAAAAGTTGGTCAGCAAGGTCAGATTATTAGCCCATACCGAGCTCTCGATAATCGAAGTCATGGCCATTGCAATAAAAAGATGTGTCCAGCCTCTCTAGTCCAGAGTAACTCCCTTATGGTGCTACAAAGGAGAAGACAACGCATCTCGTTATAGACGCAAGGGTCCAGATACCCCGGCTGAACTGGCCATGATCTTGGCCGATCTGTATAAGGGTGAGAAAGGAGACTTCCTCCGCTTAAACCACCGGGAAGGTTATTCCATGTACAACCCCATCGAATGGGTAAGATTTTGACTACCTGTGTTCCTTTACTGCTGTCACGGCGTGCTAATCAAGCTGTTCTTTGTTGTCATAAAACAGTCATGGAGGAAGATGATCGAGGACATTCACGGTCCTGCCCCACAGCCAGAGGATCACAACCGCAACGAAGACCCAGGCTTCTACGAGGATCTGGATATATACATAGAGTTTGAAGATGGGGTATTTTACCAGGCGAGCCTTGACGGCTCGGAAGTGGCTATTACAACCGACTACCCCCGCCCCTATTCCTTCTCCATCGTAAGTATTCAAAGAGCTTTCCCAAAAAGGAGTCTCTACTTGCACCTTTATCCATTATAATAAACCGTACTTCATAGGATCGGCGCTCGGTAGGCTGCACCCCCTTGAGGGCGGCCCCTACGCAGGGTAATTGTTCAAAATGAAAGGAGACCGGGAGCGCCGTAGAGCCCTCACAGTCTTCAAAGAGGTGTGTCCGTTTGATACGTGCTTGGGCACGAGTTCAGATTGTTGAAGTTCCCTTCTATCTTTGATTCAGGAGGAGCACGCGGCAGACAGTGGGAAAACGCCCCGCTAGCCGAATGTCAGCCAATCCGGCGCCGGACTCGTCAACTAGGACGAGGGCTGATGCAATGCCAGTTCCGCCGCCTCATGAGGATTCGGATGATGTATCTGTCATGAATTCTTAGGTGGAGAGCGTGATGAATCACCGTCGACTGAAAGAGGCCATGCGCGCTCCATCCTTTTCTGATCAGGAATTTACCGCACTCAGCTCGGTGGATGCATATATCTGAGCCTCTCGAGACGGACTTGCCAGAGTTACTCAATTGTTCTCAAAGGATATACAGGTAAGAATTTGTGCAATTTTAATAGTCATATGCCAGTAGCCCCCGAGACTTGAAGCGGTGAGGCCAACCGATTTAAGGATCGATATGACCTGCAGGTTCTCAAGGAGAAGAATACTGTGCTATCCCAGGAACTGAAAACAAACCAGACACAGCTGAATGCCGTCACCACCGAACTTGCGGAAATGCAAAAGGCTGCAATGAGTACTTCCGAGAAGAAAAAACACGAGGAGGAAAAAGACAAACAATCCAAAGAGATAGAGAGCTTAAAGGCTCAGTTATCGGCCGCTCGAAAAGAGAATGAAAAGTTGAAGGGCGGCATGTTCGGTATGACTTTTAAAACCATCAGAGAGACTCATATTTAGTCCACAATTTGGAATGTCATAACTCTGTTGCTGCAGGTCTATTAACTGGTCAGCCGGAAAAAGAAGTATCCGGATTTCGAGGCGACATGCTGAATGAGCTGTCTGTGGTGCATGAGCGGGCCCGGAAAGTCATGAAGAGTATGGCCAAGGCTTTATGGCCATCCGATACCCCTCCAGAAAGTATGGAGGGTTTGGCAAGCCTGTTCAAAGGTGCCCGGTGCAACTTCGAGCTATGGAAGACGTCCGCCTGCCATGAAGCCGCATGAGAAGCCTGGGCAATGGTGAAAACACACTTTACCAAGCTAGAACCGAATCAGATGGCCCGAGTAGGACCACCGGGACCAGACGGGAAAGAAATTCCATTGAACTTGGTGTATGACCAAGTAATGATAGCTGCGAAATATTCGCAAGAAGACTGTAGGCTAGACAGTCTTATAGATGGAATAGATAAGGAGTAGGCTTTTGATTCAATGTAGCAATGTACTTTATGATCATCCTGTATCTTCAGCCGAACATGTGGAAAAATTGTCATCGCAGGCTTTCGGCTTTAACCTCCAAACCAAAATGGTGGAGTGTTTCCGGATACTATTATGGAATGTGAGAAACATTCATTATGTCCGGAAACCAGGCAACCCAGTCATTGTGCTCGAACAGACAAAAATTTAGTTCGGGAGGTATGTTATATTACATATGTAAGAAACATCTTCCAGGGAGAATAGTTCCGTTAAGGGTTCCTTTCCCTGGGTTGGCATGCTTTGATTGTGCGTGCCCGGGCTTTGATCCGTATTACGGGGAAACTGTCCCGCATTGTTTCGAAGAGTTACAAGAATGTAACAATCTGTTGTTTGATTGCCGACCAATTATTCTCTTAAGAACGCTAGCTTTCGGGTTCACCCGTCTAAGGTACAGGTCCGGATTACCCGGTTGTAACAATCGCAGAGGTGCTCCCTTCATGCCCTAGCCGAACAATCGGGAACATAGGGCATAAACACAGGAGCGAGGCAACCCAGCTTGGCAAAAACTTAAGTCATAGAGGTGCATATAATGGCAAAAGGGTGTATATAGACAAACGACATAGAAGATGTGAGCTCCAGGCTCTGAATAATAATAGGCTTCGGTTAAAGAAAGCCCCCAGTCATGATGGGGTGTATACATTTAAAGATGTGTACCCCTTAAGAGTTCGGCCTATCCGAACATATCCTAGGAAACGTATAAAAGCGAAAAAACAAAAACAAATGAAGAGGAGAAAAAAGGGAACGAAAAAGAAACATGGCCAAATTCATGCGTAGAATCTTCGGAGCCGGGCAGCGTTCCATGGATTCGGCTCGAGGCGATTATCCGATGCATTACGAAGGCGATAGGCTCCTCCTATGAGAACTTCATCAATAATGAAGGGGCCCTCCCATTTTGGTTTGAGCTTGTCCTTCTTCTTCTCTGGGAGGCGTAAAACGAGTTCGCCGACATTATAAGACTTGGCCCGCACTTCTCTGCTTCGGTATCTCCGAGCCTGTTGTTGATAAAATGCGGAATGGGCTCGTGCAATATCACGCTCCTCCTCTAGGCCGTCTAGGTCGTCCTGCCGATCGAGCTCGGCTTCTCTCTCTTCATACATGCGCACTCGAGGTGAGTCATGAATAATGTCGCAGGGCAAGACAGCCTCTGCGCCATACACCATGAAAAAAGGTGTGTATCCGGTCGTGCGATTGGGCGTAGTCCGCATTCCCCAGAGCACGGAATCGAGTTCCTCAACCCAGTGCTTATCTGACTCCCGTAGGGATCACACTAGTCTGGGTTTGATGCCGCTCATTAGCAGGTCGTTAGCCCGTTCGACCTGACCATTTGTTTGAGGGTGGTATACAGATGCGTAATCGAGCTTAATGCCCAAGTTAGCGCACCAATTTTTCACCTCATCGGCTATGAAATTGGAGCCATTATCAGTGATGATGCTGTGCGGGACACCATAACGGTGTACCACGCTGGATATAAAGTCGATCACTGGCCCTGCTTCAGTCGTTTTTACTGGTTTGGCCTCTATCCACTTAGTGAATTTATCCACCATAACAAGTAAGTATTTCTTCTTGTGGCTTCCCCCTTTAAGGGGTCCGACCATACCTAGCCCCCAGACCGCAAAAGGCCAGGTGATGGGGATTGTTCTTAAGGCAGTGGGCGGCATATGACTTTGATTGGCGAAAAGCTAACATCCCACACAGCGTTGCACAAGGGCATGTGCGTTTGCTCCGGCCGTTGGCCAAAAGAAACCTGTACGGAAGGCCTTGCTTATGAGGGCCCGAGCTGCGGCATGATGGCCACCTAGACCAGCATGTATTTCAGCCAAGAGCTGCCGTCCCTCCTCTTCGGAGATGCATCTTTGAAGGACTCCAGTGGTACTTTTCTTGTATAGTTCACCTTTGTGAACTTTATAGGCTTTAGAACTTCGGATTATGCGACGGGCCTCATTCTGATCATCAGGAAGCTCCTGCCTATTAAGGTAGGCCAGGAAGGGTTCGGTCCATGGAGCGATAACGGCCATGATTTCATGGGCGGAGGGTGTTATTGTGGTGCCCGAGCCCCCGATAATACCTGAATTGTGTTCGGCTGCTGGGGGTATGACCGATTCCGGACTAGTATTTCCGCTCTCGTCCTGCCAGACCATGGATGGCTTAAAGAGCCTTTCCACAAAGGTGTTAGGCAGGACGGATCGCGTTTAGCGCCCATGCGAGCGAGGATATCCGCTGCCTGATTACTGTCTTGAGCAACATGATGGAACTCGAGCCCCTCGAACCGAGCCGATATTTTGAGTACGGTGTTTCGGTATGCCGCCATTTTTGGGTCTTTTGCATCGAATTCTCCATTTATTTGGGATATTGCAAGGTTTGAATCCCCACGCACCTCTAGGCGTTATATGCCCATGGAGACAGCCATTCGGAGACCATGTAGAAGTGCCTCATATTCGGCTGCATTGTTGGAGTCCGTTTACATGATTTGTAACATGTAGCGGACTGTGTCCCCCATAGGGGATGTCAAGATGACACCAGCCCCTACTCTGGCTAACATTTTAGAGCCGTCAAAGTACATGATCCAGTTGGAATATGTGTTGTACTCTTTAGGGAGCTCGGCTTCTGTCCACTCGGCGACAAAGTCGGCCAGCACCTGAGATTTAATAGCTCGGCGTGGCTTGTATATTATTTCAAATGGTAAGAGCTCGATGGCCCATTTGGCTATGCGGCCGGTGGCATCCCGATTATTTATGATGTCATTCAGTGGTACTGCGGATGCCACCGTGATCGAACACTCTTGAAAGTAGTGTCGCAGCTTTCGGGATGCCATAAAGACCGCATAAGCTATCTTCTGATAGTGCGGGTATCGAGATTTGCATGGTGTAAGAACCGCTGATACATAGTATACTGGTTTCTGGATGGGGAATTTGTGTCCCTCTTCCTCTCGCTTGACGACGAGCACAACGCTCACAACTTGGTGAGTCACAGATATGTAGAGCAACATAGGCTCGCCAGCACCTGGGGCGGCTAGGATTGGGTTACCTGCTAACAATGTTTTTATTTCTTCCAATCCGGCTATAGCCGCATCCGTCCATTCGAAGTGATCGGTGCGTCGAAGAAGTCGGTAGAGTGGTCATGATTTTTCTCCCAATCTGGAGATGAAGCGGCTTAAGGCTGCCATGCACCCAGCTAGTTTTTGGACCTGCTTTAAGTCTGTTGGCGTTGCCAATTGTGACAGTGCTCAGATTTTGGCTGGGTTTGCTTCGATTCCTCTATTGGAAACAATGAACCCGAGCAGTTTCCCGGCTGGAACGCCGAAAACACATTTTTCCGGATTGAGCCGTATGTCATATGTTCGGAGGTTGTCAAATGTGAGGCATAGATCGTCCATCAATGATTCGACGTGTTTAGTCTTGATGACCACGTCGTCCACATATGCCTCCACTGTCTTGCCAATTTGTTTTTCCAAACATGTTTGAATCATGCGTTGGTAAGTGGCACCAGCGTTTTTGAGCCCAAAGGGCATAGTGTTGAAGCAAAAAGGCCCGTACGGGGTAATAAATGCCGTTGCGGCCTGGTTGGATTCCTTCATCTTAATCTGATGGTATCCGGAGTAGGCGTCGAGGAAACACAAAGAGTCGTGTCCCGCGGTTGCGTCAATAATTTTGTCAATGCGGGGCAGTGGGAAGGGGTCCTTAGGGCAAGCCTTATTGAGGTCTTTGAAATCGACACAAAGGCGCCAGGACTTATCCTTCTTCGGCACCATGACGAGGTTGGCTAGCCAGTCCGGGTGCTTGATTTCTCTAATGAACCCGGCCTTGAGTAGTTTGGCTAGCTCCTCCCCCATAGCTTGTCGTTTGGGTTCGAAAAATCGTCGCAGCATTTGCTTGACTAGTTTGAACCCCTTTATTATATTGAGGCTATGTTCGTCCAGTCTGCATGGAATTCCAGGCATGTCCGAAGGGTGCCAGGCAAAGATGTCCCAATTTTTGCGCAGAAACGCTCGTAGGGCGGCGTCGACCGTTAGATCCAGCTGTGCTCCAATGGATGCTGTTTTATTAGGGTCCGTCGGGTGCACTTGAAATTTGACTATTTCATCTGCTGGTTTGAAAAAGGTGGATTTGGGCCTCTTGTCGAGGATCACATCGTCTTTGTCCACTGTAGAACGCAGGGTGGTTAGCTCTTCGGCCACGAGGGCTTCGGATAGTGCCTCAAGGGCCAAGGATGCAATTTTATTTTCGGCGCGGAGTGCTATATCCGGATCACTGGTGATAGTGATCACTCCGTTGGGCCCTAGCATTTTGAGCTTCATGTACCCGTAATGGGGTATGGCTTGGAAGCATGCGAAGGCGTCCCGTCCCAAGAGGGCATGATATCCGCTATTGAAAGGGGCCACGTGGAAGAGCAGCTCTTCGGACCTTTAATTCTCAGGCGTGCCGAATACTACATCAAGTTTAATTTTCCCCGAGCATCGTGCTTCTCGACTGGGGATGATGCCCCGAAAGGTGGTAATGCTTTGCTCAATGCGGCTCTTGTTCATTTGCATTTTGTGGAGCGTGTCTTCGTAAATGAGGTTAAGTCCGCTACCGCCGTCCATGAGCACTTTGGTGAGTCGAAAGCCATCCACAATTGGGTTTAAGACCAAGGCGGCTGGTGCTCCGACTGATCCAGCCCTTGGCTCATCATCGGCTGTGAAAGTTATGGCCGTGTCATTCCAGGTGTTCATTGCGGTTACTTGGTTTACTTCGGCGAGGTCGCGGAGCGCCCTTTTGCACCGATTATTTGAGGAGAAGGTCTCAAAGACCGTAAAGACGTTGAGATCGTTATCCTCCGAAGAATGTTTCTCTGGAGTATTACTGGTGAGGATAGCCTCACCGCTCTTAGCCACTTGCCGGAGTACCCAACATGCCCGAAGGCTGTGCGTTTTGTTCGGTGCTCAGCGTCGTATGTATCTGACAGGGCTTGTCGAGTAGTTCATCAAGGACAGTTCTATATCCCGTGAAGGGTTTGTTTTTCTTGTCAATGGGATTGTGTTCGGATGCCTCGTAAGGGTGCATCCGTTTTGCCCGTATGGTGGGCTGCTTAAAGGCAGGGGGTTCCCACCGGGCTGTCTGGGCCTTCCATGCACTTTCCATCGCGCAGTACTTCTGTACTATGTGTGCCAATTCTGTAAAGTGCTGTATGCGGCGGCGGTTGAGGGCGTTGAGAATTCCCTCATCCGTACAATTATGACAAAAAATTGAAACCGCATCGTCGTCGCAGCAATCTTTAATCTTGTTTTTAACAAGGAGGAATCTGGCCCAAAAGTGATGGACCATTTCCTGAGGTTGCTGCCAAATGTACATTAGGTCACATATGTCTGGAGGGCCTGAATTACTTGGAGAATATTGATTGTGGTGGGTGGGCGGGCTAAAACCTGAATCCTGACCCGAGATTGAATCCGGAGCTTGAAGAATCTCCGAGGTCACCAGTTCAGGACCAGGAAGATCTAGGTGACTTCCGGGCTCAATGCCTGATCCTGAGTTTGGAGGACATGCAGTCTCTTCCTGAGGATGGGTGTCCGGCTCGAAGGGCTCAGAAATCCGAACATATCTGGTTTTTAACTTAGGGGAAGAAGCGTTCTCGGCTCGTTCCTCAACGATCGCTACCAGATGGGTGATCGGTGGTGACTTGATTTCCCTCTGATCGGGTTTGAGCCCGATCCGATCATAGTCTGTTGCAAGCCCCAGGGCGGCGATGCGATCCAGCAGCTCGTTCAAGGACGAGATATCTGCCGGATCCATCTTTTCGGAGTGTTTGAGGCCGATGCGGAGATGATGTTTGGCGATTGTGGGGGCCACCGTTGGCTTGACAGCCGAGCGAGCGCCCATGGTAAAACCACCGAGCTGGAGGACCTATCCTGGAGTAAAGGCCCTTCCAGAAGTGATATCGTCATTGATGACAAGGCGAGACATCAATCCTTCTATCGACAACACAAAGGAACTCTCAATGAAAGCACCAATGTCGGTGTCAAAACCGGCTGATCTCGGGTAGGGGGTCCCGAATTGTGCGTCTGAGGATCGAAGGTAACAAGGGACAAAGGGAACATGATGTTTACCCAGGTTCGGGCCCTTTTAATGGAGGTAAAACCCTACGTCCTGCTTGATTGTATTTGATGAGTATATGGGTTACAAGAGTTGATCTACCTCGAGATCGTAATGGCTAAACCCTAGCTGTCTAGCCAATGAGAATTCTGATTGTCTTTACGGACTAAACCCTCCTATTTATATACACACCGGAGGGGCCTAGGGTTGTACAGAGTCGGTTCGTAGAGGGAGGAAATTACATATCCGGACACAAATCTTGCCATCCACGCATAGGGGAGTCCTACCCGGACACGGGGGAAAGACTTCCGCTTTGTATCTTCACGGCCCATCAGTCTGGCCCATATCAAATAGCCCGGACACCGAGGACCCCCTAATCCAGGACTCCCTCACCTGCCACCGCCATGCTCCCCCCCACCCCCGCCATCCGTTTAACCCCGGGCACGATCCATTTTTTCCGGCAAACTGCATTCCACACCCAACACTCATAAGATAGATCATGGGCACCCTGCCACCCTAATATAGATACTGGGGTAACTTCTCTGCCGTCTTCTTCCTTCGCTCCGTCGAACTTCTTTCACAAATCGACTGACCCAAATTATACTACTAGTACGTATTAAGTACAGTAGGAACGCGAAGATACGAGTAGTAGTACCAACTACAAGAAGAACAGTAGTAAGACATACTAGTACTACTGTACGTACTAAAGAGTTCAAATAACAAGAAAGAACATAAACATAGTTCTGCTGGGGGCTCAGCACAACACACCCCTGAAATAAAACTAAGCAACTAGTCCACTTGACACTGCAGTAGAACTAGCATGAGCAACGGCACTACCACCTTACTCCGGTTCAACTAGCATGAGCAACATAGTTCTGCAGTAGAACTAGTCCGCTCGTCCCTCTTCCTCTTCCTCTTCGCCGACACTTCTTTGCTTGAACCGGACACTGGGCTCTGCTTCTTCATCCAACCCTTGTAGATATTTAAACAAAGGTAGGCATCCGTTGCTGCGTACATGATGTGATCTTCATCTATTGTCTTCGACTCCCATCCATGATGAAACTCCGGGTGAGGTTTCTTCAGTTGAGCTTACGAAGGATCAATCATGGCTGCTGCCAGGGTCAACATTGAAGGCTGAGAGGAGGACACCAGGCTTTCCTTCTAGAGATCGAAGGGCTGGCCTACAACGAGGCCTATCCGACCTAGGACCCTCCTGTCGTTCGTAAAGTCTACAGTGACGAATTTCACTCTTTTGTCCTTGAGGAAGAACTCAAAATCCTGGCACCTAACGTCGGCATGGCATATGTGGTAGACCAAGCACGCGTTATGTACGCAAACCTGGATCACGGCGGGCTTCTTCTCTGCCTCCTTTAGAAGCTTCTCACTTTCCAGGACTGTGGTGTACTCAACATCTAGCCCAGCGACCCACTCATCCTTTTTACTTTTGAACATGTGTAGGAAGCGAGAAAGCCTGGCTTCCACCATCGCGGATCTACGGGTGTAGATGACGATGAACTCATTGTCGATGATGGTTCTAACCTTGTACTCACCGCCAATCATGGAGATTTGGGAGGCCATGGATTTTGGAGGCGGGTTAGGAGAAGTGGAACTGGTGTAATGTGAAATGACGGGACGATTGGGAGCGAACTGTTGTAAGGTAGAAGACAGGGACGAGTAGGGCGTGCGAACGGCGTGGGGTGGTGGCTTGCTCGGTGGATAAACGGCTGCATGCCCCCAAAGAGTTCTCGAGTACTAAGCGGGACCCACTAGATGTCATGTCAACTAGACCCATATCGTAGGCCTGCCGGTATAGCTTCTGCGTGTTCGCACGCCATGCCGGCGCGTGCATGTAACTTCACTTAATTCTGTCAACCGTCGCTCCTCCCACAACCTTCGCCTCCCTCGTGCGGTCGCGCCCTTTGAGACTTCGGATGGCTATAAATGAGCAATTTTTTTTGCCTACTGTCGGGGATATCGTGCGACATATGCCAGGGGGTGGCTTATCGTGGATGGGGAAAAAAGCACGTCGCAGGGCTCTAGAAGCGGGAGTTAGCGAGACCCCGTATGCTTGCGAATCTTACCCAGGTTCGGAGGAGATAACACCCCTAGTCCTGCTCTGCGGGGTCTCTGCATGATCACTACCTCAACAGGTAGCTACAAGCTTGCTCCTTGAGCTGTTTGGCTAGAGGAGGAAGAAGGGCAAGGCTAGCTCTACTCCACTCTCTCTGCGTGTGTGTGTGGTGCTGTGGGTGCTCGACGAGGCATCTGCCAAAGCGCCAACCGCCAACCCCTTGCATGGGGTGACCTGGGGGGTTTATATAAGCCTACCCTCCAGGGGTACAACGGTAATCTGGCTAGATGCGGGGCCCGGCAGTCAGCGTCACTGGTCGCCGGCTTCTCCGCCGACCGCCGGGGCCCGCTGCCTGGTGGGTCCGCCGACTGCCGTGATCTCAGCCGACAGGTGGGTCCCCCCGTCTACGGGCCGCGTTGACTGCTTTATGCTGTAGCATTGCCTCTGATGACGAAGGCCTCGTCAGGGGGAGCGTGGATACAGTCCCGCCGCCTGGCGGGGGCTCACTGTAGCCATACCCCGTCGTATCTGGTTAATGGCGCACAGACTTCAAGGGCGGAGGAGGGCCGCCTACTAGGAGCCGACCTCCCACTTAGCCGACTGGTCTGGGCTCGCCGCCTTCTGGCTTGTCACGGACAGGTAGGGCCCGCCGCCTGTGGGCCGTACTGGCCGCCCGTCGTGGGAGCATGGCTTCCTCTGCCATGGGTGATGTCATGAGCGGCATGGCAACAGTCCTGCGTCGGGCGTAGGATGCCTGCTTGGTACGCTGTACTGTGGCCACATTCTGCCCTGGATTCGGGGGTGGCAGGCATGTACTGTGGCCATGCCCTGTCTCATCATGTTTATGTTGGTGCTGACTTCGAGGGCACGAGGGGCCGCTTGCTAGGACTCAGCTTCCCAGGAGGCCGCCTGCTAGGAGTCGGCCCACTTCATGGCCGTCTTGTGGACTCCGCCGCCTCCTGGCAACTGGCTGCTTGGACCAGCCGGCCTGAAGAAGGCGGCCTTTTGTCCTTGATGTTTGAGGGGCGCAGCCTGCCCCAATGTCTTGAAATACCAAAGGGAGCTGATGGGCTACCCGTGGTCATTTACTCCGACAGTAGTCCCCGAAGCTGATGAGGCGCTGCGGCTGAAGGGGCGAGAAGCCTCAGCAGCTTCATATTCCGGGTCGCCTGGTATTCTGCTTCATCCGCCTTCCGAGGTGCCGACTGGTAGGTGTTGGCCATGACTAGGCAGGCCGCCTGGCGATTTCGAAACATCGTGGTGGGGACCAGGTGGCATGCTAGCCAAACGTCAGGCTTGCCGCCCGCGCATGCTGGCCACGTGGCGTCATCAGGTCAAGCCGGCCTGCCAGCCCACGCGCGTGACGGGACGGTGCCGCAGGTCGGGGCCTGCCACTACAGTGCCTCGGCACGCGCGCGGATCCGCTGCGGCCGAGGTGGACGGTTGGGCTTCTGCAGTAGTTAATTCGCGCCTATACTGGCGCCGCAATCGTGGGAACGTGGGGGAGTGGGCGTAGTTAATCCCACGATCCCCCACGCCCCCGCCCCCTCAGCTTTGCCGCCTGGGGCTATAAGTAGGGGGAGGAGGGGGGCGGCAGATGCACGCGAGCCCTCCTCTCCCTTCGCCGTTCTTCATCTTCTCCGCTGCCGCCGCGCCCTTTCCTCCCGTCGAAGTGCTGCCGCAGCCCGCCGTCGTCGAGCGTGCTCTCGCTGCGGCTTCCTTGCTCCGCCGCAGCCTCGCCCGCTCGCCACCGTGCCACGCCTGCGACGAGCTCCTTCGTCCATGGCGCGCTCATGAGCCGGCGACTGGGACGGCTCCAACGTCCATGATGATCACCTCTCCTTCCTCCGTCAAACACGGCGGCTGCCCCGGGAGGCGAACGTGCAGGTGCGCGTTCCCCCCGAAGCAGAAATCTCGCTGGCGCCGGAGGACGATGAACGCGTCGTCTTCCGGTCCCATTTCCTTCGCGGCATCGGCCTTTCGACGGGCGGCTTCCTCCGCTCCTTCCTCGACTTCTACCGAGTCCAGCCGCACCACCTCACACCAAACACGGTGGTGCTGCTGGCCGCCTTCGTCACCATGTGCGAAGGGTACCTCGGCACTCTCCCCACCCTCGAACTCTAGGGGGAGTGCTTCTACCTCAAACTTGGCACCGCCGCCAAGGGCCAGGCGGCTCAATGCGGAGCTTGCGTGGCGGTGCGGCGCCCTGGCACCGGGAACCGCTTCCCGCCCATCTCCCTGCTACAGTCGGCCAAGCTATGGCAGAAATCCTATTTCTACATCTAGAGCATCCACCCGACAAGCGACTACGTCAACTTGCCAGCCTACGCAGCCGGCCCGCCAGCCAGGCCGCGCACCAACTGGCAGTACAAGCCGAGTTCTCTGTCGGCCGCCTCCTCCGCCACCCTTGCCCGACTTCAGGCGATGACGGAATCGGAGGGCCTGAAGGGCTCGGACTTGCTGGCTGCCTTCGTGACGCGCCGAGTGCTCCCCCTCCAAGCTCGGCCTCACATCATCAGCTGCATGAGCGGGCACCGGGACCCGTGCCGGATGTGCACACGGGACCTGCCGGACGTGGAGGTGGTCCGGCTGGTCAACTATATCTCCAACTGCAAGCTGTCGGAGGCGGACTGGCGGTTTGGCATGCGGCCGTACGACCGCGCACATCCGCCGCCTGCGGTGAGTCTTGTAATTCTTTTCTCTTTGCTGGTCCGAGTTCTTGTTTTGCCGCCTGACCAGTCGGCCATGGTGCAGGTCCTCCCGGCCTAGTCGGCCGCCGGCGCTCTAGATCCAGGTCAGCAGTATATGCCGGACCGAACAAGGAGCGACGTGGAAGACCCCGACTTGGGGGCGGCCGCCATGGAGGAGGACGACGCCACAGGTGGCGGCGGTGGAGCAGGCGGCTCCGGGGGAGGAGGCGGCCTTGAGGACTGGCCGGATGACGATGAGGAGGAGAATGAGCCGTGCCGCCTGCGCGGCACCGACAGGGCGGGCGCGAGCTCCTCAGCCGCGCTGACCGCACCAGGCGGCCCACAAAAGCGCCGAGCCGGCTCGTTGCTGTTCGGCAGCCGGCCGTAGAAGTCCAAGAACGCGGCCGCCGCGACCAGGCGGCAAGAGGGCGCCACAACAGCGGCCGAGTTTCAGAGGGCCCCGAAGCAGCCCCCGATGGTGTCCTCGTAAGTGCTTGGTTGTGTTTTCCTTTCTTCTTCCTTGCAAAATTTTTCTGAGTTTTCTCTTGTCTTGCTTGAATCAGGGCCCCACTCACTCTTGACCGGTCTGCCGCTGCTTCCGTGATCGGGGAGGCGGAAGGCTCCGCCAATACCCGTCGCATGGACCCGCTCGCCGACCTCCGGGTGGCGACGGAGAGGAACGCGCAGGAGGTGCGCGAGGAGCGGGAGGAGGCGGAAAGGCAGGAGGCGGAGGCGGCCGAGGCAGCGCGGGCGGACGTGGACGTGGCGGCCAAGGCTCAAGCGGACGCCGCCGCCAAGGCTCAGGCGGACGCGGCCGCTAGGGCGCAAGCGGAAGAAACCGCGCGCGACCGGACCCTGCAACTTGTCATTCCGTTGCGCGCGGCGCCGCCAGCGCCAGAGATCCCGGTGCCGACTGGAGGAGTCGGCGATGACCAGCCGGTCATGGAGAGGAGAGGAGGCGACACCATCGTCTCGAAGGCGGAGGTGCCTTCGCAAGCACCGACTGCCGGGGCCCGAGGCAATAGGCCTGACGTGCCACCGGCGACGCCGATTAGTGGCGAGTTGGTGGTGGGGGCGACTCCCGCGGTCCGCCCTTTGGTGCGCCGGCGTGCAGCGAAGGCGGCCTCGGCGCCGCGGGCGCTGGAGATCGGGGCCGCGAGCTCGTCGGCCCCAGACGCAGAGGCTACCAGTGCCGCCCCACCAGGATGGACGCCTGGGGGCGCGACGGGCGTGCTGAACAAGGCCGCGCAGGACGTTCAGGCCCAGCTCCAGGCCCAAGGTGCCGCACTCCAGCAGTGTACGAAGACGTTCTTGGCGACGCGGACGGCCGTTCGGGTATGCTTCTTTGCTTTGTTTTTTGATTCTTGCAGTCTTCCGTGGGGGCGCGCCAGCGCACCCACTGGGTGTAGCCCCCGAGTTCTGGGCCGGCTGCTGAGCAGGCGGCTCGGAACTTTAAGGTAGGTTCCGAGTGCTAACTTGTTTTCTCTTCTTTTCTCTTCGTTGCAGGACTACCACAACATCCGCGCAGCCGCCTTCAACTCCCAGCTCCAGGAGTTGGCTAAGCGGACCGCCGACCTTACCGAAAGCCGGCGTAAGAATTCTATCTACTTCCTCGCGGGGGCGCGTCAGCACACCCACTGGGTATAGCCCCCGAGATTCGGGCCGACTGCTGAGCAGTCGGGCCGGATCTTCTGGCAACCACTTTTCTTTTTTGGTCATCTTTGTTGATTGTCCTCTCTTTCTCATTTTTGCAGGAGCCAACGACACACTGCAGCAGCATCTGGGCGAAGTCCAGACCGAGCTGCGCGTCAAGGAGGAGGAGCGCCGTAAGGCGGCCCTGGAGCGCGACCGTCTGGCCAAGAATTTGGCAGACCAGGCGGACCAGCACAAGGCGGAGCTCCAGAAGCTCAAGGAGGCGGAAGGCGCCCTTCAGGCCGAGTTTGAGATCGAACGCTCAAAGTGGGCCGAGAAGGAGGCGATCCTCGCTGCTGGCTACGGCGAGATTGAGGACATGATCGACGGTAAATTTCTTTCTTTGGAATAGCTGCCGACTGCATCGGGAGTCGGCTTCTGATCTTTGTTTTTCTTTTGCATAAACTTCTTTCCTGGCCACGCCGTCGCCGTCAGCTAGGCCATCGAGGGGCGACGCGACCAGCGTAGGAGGGAAGGGGTGGAGATCCCGCTCGACGCACCTCGGACCATGAACGAGCAGCTCCTGGCCATCAGGACGCGTTTGCAGCCGATTCACCGTCCGCTCCGCCGCCTTCAGCGTGCCGTATCTCAGCTGGTTTCCGCCCTCTGGCCAGGCGGCCAAGCTCCACTCACCCCCAGTCGGACAGCCGACTGGTTGGAGGCTGCAATCGGCCGCTTCGAGGCTTGGAGGGGCTCCTCCGCTTGGGCAGGTGCCCGAAGAGCCTTGGAGTTCGTCAAGGCGTGGTATCCTGGGCTGAACCTAACCCAGTTGGCCACGTCCCAGCAGGAGGCCATGGAAGAGTTGGTGGCAGCGGGGCCTGCGCTAACCCATCGTGCGATGGCGATTGCTGAGTACACCGACACTAGCGTCTTCTTCGCCGAGCTGGACGAGGAGGGTGCCGAGGTGCCGATGAACTGGTTCGGGCTAAACCCGGATGACGGTGAGGACTCGGCGGAAGAAATCGCCTCAAGCGACAAAGGCGAGGACGAGGAAGATGAGGATGGTGAGGGCGACGCACCGGAGGGCGGAGCGGACGCCCAGCCTCTGCTTGATCGGGCCTCGAGCAACGAGCCGCGTGCGAGTGCACCGACTGTTGCTGAAGGCGACCAAGCCGAGACTCGCCAGATGGCCACTCCACCAGCTGGCGCCGCCGACTCCACCAACCTGCCAGACTCGCCTGTTGCTCCTTTGGCCTAGGCTGCCAACTTATCTTATCTTTTCCTGCTTTGGTAATCTTTAGAACAAACTTTGTTAAATTCACGCAGTTCCGCCCGCTGGGGGTGTATTCAAACTTTGTTGAATGCTGGCCGAGGGCCTCTTGCTATGTGATTTAATTCTCGCACAAGATGTGCTTCGCTGAGCTCTGACTTGTCTTGCTTTCTGTTCTGTTGGCTTTTTCCTTTGCCGCTTTCCCTTGGCTGCCGCCTTGCCGGCCAGACAGCCATTCTTCGGTCTGTTGGCCAGGTCAAGTACTTGGCCATTTTGGGAAGACAAGTACTTTGGCCGCTTAGAACGTAGCAATTTAAGTGAGAAGCTGGCCGGCCGGCTGCTCCGCAACCGGACGGCTAGGCGAGGAGCCGACTTGGCCTTTGTGGGTGCTTTCGTCCTTAGCCATTTTTCATGTGAGCACCATTTCCTGCCTTTGACTCTTGCCTGCCGGACAGTCGCTCTGCGAGCTGCGGCTTATGGCAAGGGTGGGCTTAGATGCTGGCACACTACTTGTCCTTCTGCAGGTAGAGCCAACATAGTACAAGGCGACAAGCCCCCGGGCCGACTGGTCGAACCCGGTGCTGGGCGGAGGAATGAAATAACATACTCACATGCATGAAACTTATCATACAGATAAGAAAGGTAGCCCCCGAGTGCTCCTTGAGGGACCTGGTGACTTTGCTCTTAGTACAAAAGGTAGCGTGGTACATACTGTATTTAACTGTAAAATCTTCGGAGGAGATTTGCGTTCCATGGGCGCTCTGTTTCCTTGCCGGAATCATCCCTTTTGCGCGCCCTGGGCTTCTGCGCGTCGATGAGGTAATAGGAGTCGTTGCCCAAGGCTTTGCTGATGATGAAGGGGCCTTCCCAAGGGGCCGAGAGCTTGTGCTGGCCGGCTTTTCGCTGGATTGGCCGGAGCACAAGGTCTCCCTCTTGGAAGGATCGTGGCTTGTCGTTCTGACTGTAGTAGCGGCGCAGGCTCTGCTGGTATATGGCGGACCGGCTGAGTGCTAACAGCCGGCCTTCTTCCAGCAGATCGATGCCGTCTTCTCGTGCTTCCTTCGCCTCCGCCTCCGTGTACATGGTGACGCGAGGCGAGTCGAACTCGATGTCAGTTGGGATGACGGCCTCATCCCCGTACACGAGAAAGAACGGAGTGAAACCGGTTGATCTGTTCGGAGTGGTGCGGAGGCTCCAGAGGACGGCCGGCAACTCGTCGATCCAGCAGCCGGCCGAGCGCTCTAGTGGCTTGACCAGTCGGGGTTGATGCCGGATAAGATGAGGCCGTTTGCTCGTTCTACTTGGCCGTTTGACTGCGGATGGGCAACGGACACTAAGTCTAGTCGGATGCCCTGTGTTGCTCAGAAATGGGCCAAGGCGCCTTTGGCAAAGTTAGTGCCATTGTCGGTGATGATGCTGTGTGGTACACCGTACCGGACGGTGATATTTACAATGAAGGTCACAACAGTCAGACCATTTAGTTTCTTGATTGGTTTTGCTTCAATCCACTTGGTGAATTTGTCCACGGCGACAAGCAGATGGGTCATGCCACCGCGTGCTGTCTTGAATGGGCCCACCATGTCCAACCCCCAGACGGCAAAGGGCCAGCTAAGGGGGATGGTCTTGAGTGCAGAAGCCGGCAGATGTTGCTTGGAGCTAAATTTTTGGCACCCCTTGCATTTCTTGACTAGATCCTTGGCGTCCTCCAAAGCAGTCGGCCAGAAGAAACCATGGCAGAAAGCTTTGGCGACAAGGGATCTGGAGGCTGCGTGGTGGCCGCACTCGCCTTGGTGTATGTCTCTGAGGATTGCCTTGCCTTTCTCTGGTTCGACGCAGCGTTGGAAAACGTCGGTCACACTGCGCCTGACAAGCTCTCTGTTTACTATCGTGTAAGCTCCTACTCGGCGTTGCACCTGCTGGGCCGAGATCTCAATAACTAGCAGCTCTCCGCTTACCAGAAAGTTGAGGATGGGTTGTGCCCATGATGGTGCTTCGACGTCATCCACTGTCATTACGGCCACTGAAACTAGGGCGGTTGGGTTGGGAGGTGGTGGGGTGGAGTCGGACGTGTCTTGCTGCGTTGTTGAAGTCCCCGGGACGGCCACTGCAGCCCCCGGGCCGGGTTGTAGAGTCCCTGGGCCGGGTGCGACTGCTGCAGTCCCCGAGCCGCTTGGTGAAGTCCTCGGGCTGGCTGCCGCAGCCCCCGGGCCGGGTTGCGAAGTCCCCGGGCCGGGTGCGACTGCTGCAGCCCCTGAGTTGGATCCGACTGCTTCGGGAGCAGCCGGCACGAAGATGGATTCTGATTCCGGGGAAGGCTTGATAGACGGCTTGCGGAGGCACTGAAGGGACACGCCGGCTGGTATGGCTTGCCTGGTGGAGCCGATCCGTGCCAGGGCGTCTGCTTGCTCGTTGTCGGCCCGTGGCACGTGAAGGAACTCGCACCCATCAAAATATCCGTTGATCTGCTGGACGAGGAAGCGGTAGCTCGCCATATTTGCGTCCTTGGCATCCCAGTCACCAGACGACTGTTGGACCACCAAGTCCGAATCGCCGTAGCACAGAATCCGGCGGATGCCAATCTCCTTGGCCAGCCGAAGTCCGTGTACTAGCGCCTCGTACTCGGCCACGTTGTTGGAGGCGGCAAAGTGGATTTGCAGCGTGTATCTGAGCTTGTCACCTTTGGGAGAGGCGAGGACGACGCCGGCTCCCAAACCGGTGCGCATCTTCGAGCCATCAAAGTGCATCCGCCAATGAGTGGAGTCTAGAGCTGGCGGCAGGTACTGGGTCTCGGCCCAGTCGACGAGGAAGTCGGCCAGTGCTTGGGACTTGATGGCGGCGCGAGGCTGGTAGAAGATGGTGTAGGGGGCCAGCTCGATGGCCCACTTGGCCACTCGGCCCGATGCGTCTTTGCTGCCTATGATCTCCGCAAGCGGGGCGGTGCAGACGACCGTGATGGGATGCTCTTGAAAGTATGGCTTGAGCTTCTTGGCGGCAAAATGCACGCCATAGCACAACTTTTGGTAGTGGGGGTAGTTCTGCTTGGAAGCTGACAGCACCTCACACAAGTAGTAGACGGGCCTCTGGACTGGCTGTGCCTTGCCGTCCTCTCGGCGCTCTACCACCATAACTGTACTGACCACCCGGCTGGTGGCGGCGGTGTAGAGAAGCATGGGCTCCTTGGCAGCTGGAGCGGCCAGGACGGGCGGCGTGGTCAACATCTTCTTGAGTTGGAGGAAGCCTCGTCCGCCTTGTCGTTCCACTCGAAATGAGTGGTTTTCTTCATCAAATGGTACAGTGGAAGAGCCTTCTCGCCTAGCCGACTGATGAAGCGGCTGATGGATGCAAAGCAGCCGGTGAACTTCTGAATGTCTCGCAGTCGGGTGGGCCTCTCCATCCTCTCGATGGCCTTGATCTTGAGAGGGTTGCACTCTATGCCGCGCTTTGAGACAAGGAAGCCGAGGAGCTGGCCGGCTTGTACTCCAAAGGCACACTTTTCTGGGTTGAGCTTGATTTGAAAACGGCGTAGGTTATCAAAGGTTTCCTTGAGATCTTCCAGGAGGGTACCGCGCTTCTCCGTCTTCACCACAAAATCGTCCACATAAACATGGGCATTTCTGCCGAGTTGCTTGGGGAGGCACTTCTGCATGCAACGCTGAAACGTGGCACCGGCGTTTTTCAAGCCGAACGTCATGGTCAGGTAGCAGAAGGCTCCGAATGGTGTGATGAAGGCGGTCTTCAGGTAGTCGGCCGGGCTTAACTTGATCTGGTGGTACCCCGAGTAGGCATATAAAAAACTCAACAGCTCGCATCCGGCTGTGAAGTCTATCACTTGGTCAATCCGAGGCAAGGCGAACGGATCTTTCGGGCAAGCTTTGTTGAGGCTGGTGTAGCTAATACACATGCGCCATTTGTTGTTCTTCTTTAGTACAAGGACTGGGTTGGCAAGCCACTCTGGGAAGAATACTTCCATAATGAAGCCGGCTGCTAGAAGCCGGGCTATCTCTTCACCAACAATTCCTCTCTTCTCCTCCGACAGGCGGCAGGGGGTTGCCTGACTGGTTTTGCATCTGCTCTGACATGCAGCTTGTGCTCGGTGAAATCCGTCGGAACACCCGTCATGTCCTTTGGAGACCACGCAAAGATGTCCCGATTCTCACGGAGCAAATCGATGAGCTCGCTTTCCTATTTGCTGTCGAGGCGAGCTCCTATGACAGCGAACCTCTCCGGGTGCTCCGGGTCCAAGGGTATCTTCTTGGTTTCTTTGGCCGGTTGGAAAGAGCCCTGAGCTTCTGACCCCTTGGGATCTGGCGACAGGTCCAACTGCTCGCCGGCCATGGCCACAACCCGGTCAAGGAGCCATTTCTCGGCAGCAATCACAAGGGACTCGGCCAGCCGACTGCTGGCAGTGGCATAGGCAGCAGACTTCTGGTAGTCACCGGCTATGGTGATAATGCCCTTGGTTCCCGGCATGTTCATCTTGAGGTAGGCGTAGTGGGGGACCGCGATGAACTTGGCCAGAGCAGGCCGGCCAAGCAATGCGTGGTAGGGGCTCTCAAGGTCAACCACCTTGAACCAGATTGGCTCTCGGCGGAAGTGATTCTTGTCTCCGAAGAGGACATCTATCTTGATCTTGCCAATTGGTGAGCAGGATAAGCCAGGCACAATGCCATGGAAGACAGTCCGGCTGGGCTAGAGCTGTTTCTCTTTGATGCACAACTTCTCCATGGTGTCGCGGTAGAGGATGTTGATGCTGCTACCGCCGTCTATCAGAATTCGGGAGAAACGAGCAGCTCGCCTCTCTGTTGCAAAGGTGGCATCCAACATCAGGGCATAGGAACCCAGAGAAGGCATCACCTCCGGGTGGTCAGCTTGGCTCCAACTGATCGGCTTCTCTGACCAGTGCATGAACTCTGGGCTTCAGAGGCGACAATATTCACTTCTCGGCGCTGTTGACTCTGGCTGTGCCTGTCGTCAGTCACGCTGGTGAAGACAACGTAAGCTCCATGCTCTTCAGGAAACTCATCTTGGATCGCGCCGACTGGTCGGACCGCCGGCTGCTGGGGAGGCGGAGGCGGCGGGCCAGCAGGTGGCGGAGGCAGTCCTTCACCTCTGGCGATGCGAGTGAGCCAGTGGCACTTCCGGGTGGTGTGGTTGGATGGCTTCGCGCCGCTGTGGAACTTGCATGGAGCGTCGAGGGTTTGCTCAAACGAGAAGGCGGGCAACCAGGCAGGCTTGCCGCCCTTCTGGCGTTTGGGGCCGGGCTGCTCCTCTGGCTGCTGGTCTTCGATTGTCGCCACCTGCCGGCTGGTAGTAGCCGGCTGCGGGGCCTTGAGCTTATTGTCGTTTGACTGTTGGCGCCGACTGGAATCACCAGCCGGTGTCTGAGGGGCCGGAGGGAGCATCTTTCCTGACGCATCCACTCGGAGTTCCGACTTCATGGAGGAGTCGGCAGTGGCGTACTTGTCCGCTATGATCAGCAGCTCGTCGAGCGTGGCCGGCTCATCGCAGAGGAGCCGGTGCTTGAGTAGGGTGCCCTCTCGGCACCCGGTAGTGAAGTATTCTATGGCTTGCACCTCATGAACCCCTTCGCAGGAGTTGCGCAGCTCAGCGCACCGCGTTAAGTATTCGCGGGTGGACTCGATCGGGCCTTGGATGCACAGGGAGAGCTGGCGAGGCTTGGGCGGCCGCTTGTAGGTGCTGGTGAAGTTGCGGATGAAAACTTCGGTGAAGTCTAGCCAGCTGTTGACGCTATAGGGCTTGAGGCTGTTCAGCCATGTCCGGGCCGTGCCCTGGAGCATGAGCGGAACATACTTCACGACGACACGCTTGTTGCCGTTCGCTATGTTGACGGCAGTGGAGTAGTCGACCAGCCAATCTTCCGGCTTCATAGAGCCGTTGTACTTAGGAGTGTCCCAAGGGAGCGAGAACCCTTTGGGGAAGGGCTCGTCGCGAATGCGGGGGCCGAAACAAGGCGGGCCGATTGCATCTTCTTCTTCCAACGCCAGGGACCGAGCCAAGCGGTCGATCTGGTTGCGGGCGTCGTTCTCTCCGACTCTTTCGCGGGGGCCCAGCCGGCCTCCGAGAGTCGGATGCTCAACAGGCGGCGGGGTGGCGTGCCTCTCCCTGCGCGGCAGAGGCAGACGACCGTCCCGCCGTTCCACTGCTTGTGGGCGGCCGTCTTGGTCGCGCTCGATGGAGATGCGGGTGCGACTGCGGCTAGCAACCGGCTCTTGGTCACGGGCACTGGTTGTCGGTGTCCGGGAGGTCGTGTCGTGCTCTCGGTGAGGGGGAAGGTTCCCAGCCTGTAGGCCGGGTTCCACCATGCGGCGGCCAGCTTCTTGCTGCGCGGCGGCCGCGTCGATGAGCAGCTGGACGTGCTCCGTCATGCAGCGACGCTCATCGCCCTCCAGGCGGTCCAGCTCGTCTGCCGCTGCCTGGGCGGCGCGCAAGTTCTCCATGGGCGTGGCGTAGACTGGGCGGTCGGCCCCCAACATGCTGGCGATGGCGGCGCCGCGCTGCCGGACCATGCCCATGCGACTGGGTTCGCCAGCAGCCGGTGTGCCACAGACGGCACGGTCGATCTCATGGTGGTAAGCCTCGGTGAGGCGTCTCATGGCCGCCAACTTGTTGGCGCTGTCGAGAAGTGCGATACGGCATGCTTCCAGCTTTTCACCACTCGCACCGGGTGCTACGGGAGTGGACAGGTCCCGCATTGCCGCCTGCAATGGGTCCCGGCCGGCCTGGTCGGAGGTTCCGTCGTGGCTGATGACCAGCACCTTAGTGACGGTGCTGGTGCTGCTGTCTGCAGCGGGAAGTGGGTCGTCGAAGATCACCAAGTCACCGGGAAAGGCATCAGGAAGCGCGACGTCGGCGTTGATGACCATGTCGACGAGCAGGTTGGTGGAGCCAACGGACTCCGGGTCGGAGACCGGCTCGTCGGCGATGTGAAGCTTGCCGAGGAGATCGACGAGGCAGCTCTCGGAGCTAGTTGCGCCCGCGTCGAGTGGGGGCTCGTCGAAGAGGCGGATCCCGCCGATGAGATCAGCGAGGCTGCTTGCGGTGCAAACAACTTCGACGTCGTGCAGCGTGTCGGCGCAAACGCCGTCGGGCGTGCCGGGCTGGCTGCGCTCGCCAGGGAGGAAGAGGGTTCCCGTCCAGAACGTGTTTCCAGACGACGGTGCACCTAGCAACACGGTGGGCGCCCAATGTCGGGGATATCGTGCGACATATGCCAGGGGGTGGCTTATCGTGGATGGGGACAAAAGTACGTCGCCGGGCTCTAGAAGCGGGAGAGAGCGAGACCGCGTACGCTTGCGAATCTTACCCAGGTTCGATGCTCTCCTAGGAGATAACACCCCTAGTCCTGCTCTGCGGGGTCTCCGCATGATCACTACCTCAACAGGTAGCTACAAGCTTGCTCCTTGAGCTGTTTGGCTAGAGGAGGAAGAAGGGCAAGGCTAGCTCTACTCCACTCTCTCTGCGTGTGTGTGTGTGTGGTGCTGTGGGTGCTCGATGAGGCATCTGCCAAAGCGCCAACCGCCAACCCCTTGCATGGGGTGACCTGGGGGGTTTATATAAGCCTACCCCCCAGCGGTACAACGGTAATCTGGCTAGATGAGGGGCCCGGCAGTCAGTGTCACTGGTCGCCGGCTTCTCCGCCGACCGCCGGGGCCCGCTGCTTGGTGGGTCCGCCGACTGCCGTGATCTCAGCCGACAGGTGGGTCCCACCGTCTACGGGCCATGTTGACTGCTTTATGCTGTAGCATTGCCTCTGATGACGAAGGCCTTGTTAGGGGGAGCGTGGATACAGTCCCGCCGCCTGGCGGGGGCTCACTGTAGCCATACCCCATCGTATCTGGTTAATGGCGCACAGACTTCAAGGGAGGAGGAGGGCCGCCTGCTAGGAGCCGACTGGTCTGGGCTCGCCGCCTTCTGGCTTGTCATGGACAGGTAGGGCCCGCCGCCTGCGGGCCGTACTGGCCACCCGTCGTGGGAGCCTGGCTTCCTCTGCCATGGGTGATGTCATGAGCGGCATGGCAACAGTCCTGCGTCGGGCGCAGGATGCCTGCTTGGTACGCTGTACTGTGGCCACGTTCTGCCCTGGATTCGGGGGTGGCAGGCATGTACTGTAGCCATGCCCTGTTTCATTATGTTGATGTCGGCGCTGACTTCAAGGGCGCGAGGGGCCGCCTGCTAGGACTTGGCTTCCCAGGAGGCCGCCTGCTAGGAGTCGGCCCACTTCATGGCCGTCTTGTGGACTCCGCCGCCTCCTGGCAACCGGCTGCTTGGACCAGCCGGCCTCAAGAAGGCGGCCCTTTGTCCTTGATGTTTGAGGGGTGCAGCCTGCCCCGATGTCTTGAAATACCAAAGGGAGCTGATGGGGCTACCCATGGTCATTTACTCCGACACCTACTCTGCATGCATGATACTCCCTCTGGTCCTTTTTACTCTGCGTAAGATTTGTGTCAAGTCAAAGTTTGCAAAGTTTAACCAAATTTATACTAAAAATATCAATATCTACAATACCAAATATATATTTTATGAAACTACATTTCATAATGAGTATAAAAATATTGATTTGACATTGTGAATGTTGATACATTTTTCTATAAGTTTGGTCAAAGTAGAGGTACATTGACTTTAGACAAAACTTATATGCACAATGGAGACTAGTTCCTCCGTCCAGGTGCGTGCCATGTCCTATCTAGTCATCACAACAAGATTAGCTATTAGAGCACTACTACCTCCCTTCTAGTTTAAAGGGCTCGATTCAAAATTTTCACCTACTCTTACCAAGATAGAGGCGGTGGAATAGTTTTTGTAGTCTGCAAAAGTACTCAATTAATGTTCTCGTTCTTCACAAAAAAATGTGTTTACCAATGCATTATCGCATTGCATGCATGCATGAACACTAGTAAATGACAAAGATTTTTACAAGCATTAGTCAATATTCTCTTTAGGCTACTCATAGTGGAAAGTATCATATACTAGTATCATGTGCATGATACTAGTGTATGATACGGGACTACCTTTTTAGTGCCATGCATGACACAAAGTAGCATAGTATTTAACATGATACGGTATCTACCTATATTACTCTAACCCCCCTCTCTTCTTTAATTCTTTGCCACATAAGCATGTTTGCTATTCCCATGTGCATGATACCAGCTAAGATACCACCACTATGGCCAGCCCTAATCATCGCATGCAATAATTTAGTGCACCTTGAATCTGAACATATGTGGGGCGTGTATGTTTTTAATGACTTGAGACTATACCTAGCCCGGCATGCAAGATCACTTATTATGCACCATTGCCCATACCTGTAGGAAGCCCGTTCGTCTCCAAATCTTTTCCTCTCCATGTGTGAAAACAATCTGCCTGCTTGACTCTCCTTCTCCCTCCGGCAGTCCCACCACTCCACCCCGTGTGGAAAAAATCTGCATGCATGACTCTCCTCCCCCCGCGCTCGTCCAATCCGTTGTGACCAGCAATATTTCCACCCCTTCCCTCCCCCGTAATTTACTCCAACAAATGTGCCCACGTAGCTATTACGTTAATCATGCAACATATCTTACGTAGGTGTGCCATTGCTCGCTATAAATACTGCGCCTCCCACGGCATTCGGAAGAACGCTCATGTTCATTGCTTGTCCTCCCCCTCCCTCTCACGTCGACCACCATGGCATCGCCCCTCCCAAGCCCTAGGCGCCCCTCACTGCATCGTGCGGAGGGTCACATGTCGTCGTTCTGTTCCTCGCCACCACTAGTCGAGGAGGACGCATCGGTGTTCCGCTCCTCGCCGCGACGCGTTGAGGTGGATGCGTCGGTGTTCCGCTCCTCGCCGCGACGCGTCGAGGTGGACGCGTCGGCATTCCCAGTCTCGCCAGCATGCGTGTTGCATGACGCGTCGGCTCCCCGCTACGAGGAGACCGTCACGCCGCCCGCCGAGCCCACTAGCCTTGAGGATCTTTGGAAAGAAATGGAGGTCGCCTTGTAGGAGGCTTTGCCTCCGACAGAGCGCACCAAAATAGAGGCAGAGAAGTAGGCCGAGGAAGAGAAGCGCGCCACGAGGCATGCTGCCTGGCAGGCCTATGTCGTGTCCGAGAGAGTTAGGCAATTGGCTCTTTGGCAGAAGGCCCATGCGAGGGCCGTGAGTGTGGCGGAGGACGCCCGTGCCAAAGCCCTGGGTGCAGTCGGACCCAAGCGCCTCATCTACGCTTGGCGGTACGTGGACCGGGTGCACGCTTCCAGCGAGGAGGAGTACCTGTTGGTGCCGGATCACCACACCGGTGAGATCGCGCTCGTGCGCCGGCAAGCCGCCAATCTGCATCTCGCGAGTTGCGAGGCTGAGGAAGAGGCGCTGTGTCGGCGCGCTGGGAAACGGCCGCGCACCAGGGCACTCGTGGCGCGCCGCAAGCGCTCCTACGAGTGTCGTGGCTTTTATTAGGAATAATTTAGTTTCGTAAGGCGATCTCATTAGTTTTGGAACGCAAATGATAAATCCCGAATGTTCAGGAATTATTAGCGTCCTTAATTAAGTATGTAAAAGGAAAAGTTTGGAAACCTTGTGTATCCATACACATTTTGTAAGGACGTGCATATAGCACAAACTTAACTATATATCGCACTACATGTCTCTCTCTCTCTATATGCTTGCAGACTGTGCTACTACTATTACTAATGTACGTGCAAATGCATGTTTTAACATTACGATGCGGTTTTTGTAAAAGTAGAAAAACAGCACTAGTCAAGCTTGTGAAATGATTCAATGCAAAAGAAATGCAAAAATGCTCGTTTGATTGTTTACTTTTAGCTTCCTTCTCTGTGGTTATTTCTCTATCGTACTTTGTATGGAGTATCTCACTGGTCGGGAAGGCATGCAAATTCCCAAACCGCTTCGTACACCCTGTATCGAATTTTTTGCCTAACAAGTTGTGTCGTGCAATTGGAATTCCAACTTGAGTACTACTACTAGGAGTACCAGGGGCCAATTCTTTTAGGCTTCTAGATTAGTAATCCCATAACTACTACCTCCGTCCTGGTTTATTGGTGCCCATTGTAATCTGTGTCAAATTTTGACCATAAATTTAACTAATGAAATGTTTATGCATGTCACCAAAAATTATATAACTTTTGTTGACATGCACTAACATTTTATCAGTTAAATCTTTGGTCAAAATTTCGCACAAATTACAATGGTGACTAATAAACCAGGACGGAGGTAGTAGTTTAGAAGCCCAAATGAATGAGTGTGGCGCCTTATGTTACTCTCCACTGTGACTAGTCTTATGGGAAAAGCTGGGGAAGAGACGGCTTATTTTTTAAGCCGCTAAAAGAACTGGCCCTAGGAGTAGTAGCTAGGGATACTAGGAGTAGTAGCTAGGGATCGAGTGGGCGAGATGAACCGGACAAAGTAAATGCAGAGAGATGAAATGCAAAAAAGATAGAGGGATGTGATTAGACAACGGCATGGCAGTTGCAGGCGGTTCCTGGCTCGATCAGACAATGGCGAACGATTGATGATAGTTCGCACATACCGGACGTGTTGTTTCGCGGAATACAATCACAGTCACTGCAAGGTCTTTGAGCAGGATCCCAGCTTCTCTGGGCCTTCCGGAATTTTTGACTGGAGGCTGGTAAGTAGCCTTGGTACACGCTCTCTATTTCTTGGACTGAATTATCTGATTAACCAGGAGATAACCGATGGCAAGGATCATGATGGCAGCGCGGTTTCGTTCATCAGGCAAAACTGTGTGTACACAGCGTACCATGCATCTCTCCATGCACCATACCCTGAGATGTGCCGCCACGCTCTGCAGCCCAAAGTAGGAGAGAGGGTCGCAAGTATCAGACTTCGACCTGCTGGCTGGAGTTTCCCCCATCAGGCACCCATCTGGTTCAAGCCATCAGCCAATCTCCACAGCTTAATAAATAGTAATGTCTAACTGAGCCAGTTAGTTAGATGCGTACACTTGGTGTAGTAGGATCTTTATTTAGTTTGATGCATACACTTGTTCTTTTTTGGTAGCCCTTTTGTAATGATGGCTGATGTTTGGTTTGGAAGAGAGAGCTGCGTCTTTACTCTTCTGGCCTGCTTACTGCTTCTGTTGCAACCCCAGCCCTGGTTGCTGTTGCTGCTGCTTTCATTGTACAATCAGTAGTATATTTCGTCTGTTGGTTGAATAAATGTGTTGTTAGAACAACAAACACAATGTTTTGGAAGTCGTTGCATGGTCCGATCCTTTAGTGTCCCATACGTAAGCCTGGCAATAATTTGGACTGAAACTTAGTTTTTGGATTGATTTATGATTTGGTTTCCATAGGTTTGGTCTCTACTGGTTTGAGATGGAAACCAATTCGGTTTGGTTTGGGTTGTGCCTAAGAATGGACTGGATAGGTTTGGGTTGGGTTCAGATTTCTCAGTTCAAAATAAGTGCAAACTAAGTGCAAACTATGGTTTGAGACCAAATCAATTGACTAGTCTGAGCCGCCACTTCCCCCTCTGCCAAACTTCCGAGATGCCATCGAACTTTGCTACTGCTGCCCACACACGATGCAAGACGATTCATGTACATACGTATTCTATACACAGCAAGACGTGCAGTGTGGCTACAGAATCGATCAACCTACTTGTGTGCTAGCTTCCTTGGGCTAGCTTTGCACTCGTTCGTGTTTGCTCTCGGGAGGATCCAAGCTTCAGTGCTTTAAATTGAATAGCCGTTGTGGGCGACCGGAGCCCGTCCTCGCCATGTCTGATCTAATTCATGACGTGCCTTCTCATATGGCTTTGTCCATGGTTTGAACCTATGGGTTCAATCCAAAAGTTGGAAACGGTTTGGACTGGGTTGGATGAAGAGCATATATAGTTCGGTTTGGTCTAGATTCTAGCTGAAAATATCTGGGTTGGTTTGGTTTGGATGTGCGGCGTGTATTCCTATAGACTGGACTGGTTTTAGTTTGGATCTCAAACTATTCCCAGGTTTACCCGTACGTAGCGCATACTATTTTTGGTACAGAACACATTTTTCACTTGTTGATAACATGCAGCCCACTGATGAAGGCCCAATAGAGGAGCCCATAATTAACTGGAAGGGAGGCTCTCACATGAATCCGGCCTAGGTACATGCTCATGGTCCCCTAAACATAAATAAGTAAATAAATAAATAAATAAAGCTAGATGCTCATGCACTAGTTCTTTAAATTCACGATTTGAAAAGTCAAATTTTAACAGGAGGATATTATTTCCTATAACAGTGTCATTACTTTCAGTCGATATTATTCTTAGGCAAAGATAGCGACCAGTCTTTTTTCTCCCACCATTTTCTTCCTGCAACCAGCGGACCAATGCAAATCATAGTCAACGTCGTAAAAAGTTTCGGTCCATTATTATTTTTTGATAAGAATGCCCAACCCAGCCCAACACATTGGCGACACCACTTTATCCCAGGGCTTCTAAATGTCCTCCGCCTTGGTGCGCTCGCCGCGGCGGCGCCGTCCGGCCCTGTCAACATAGTGAATCGGGAGAGGACTGTCGTTGTGAGTATGACAGTACGGACCCACCCGGTCCACTCCTGAACACAAGCAAGCGCCTCTTTTACTACTCAGATGCACCCCTCATTTTTTTTACTCTTATCCACCTGCTGATATCTGGGACCCACATCATTGTCAATGTATAGTCAATTAACGACAGAATTGCACAACTTTTTTTTGAGGATTTGTTCAGAGGAGCAGGCTATAAACTGGGTTGTGCAGTCTCTGTGGCCCGTCTAACAACATGACCAGCCCAGCAGTTTTTTCTTTGGGAAAATAGGTAGCCCACTATTTCTTTTTGAAGA
Source organism: Thinopyrum elongatum (assembly GCA_011799875.1). Classification (NCBI taxonomy): domain Eukaryota; kingdom Viridiplantae; phylum Streptophyta; class Magnoliopsida; order Poales; family Poaceae; genus Thinopyrum; species Thinopyrum elongatum. The sequence continues at coordinate 130,515,405 of CM022303.1, forward strand.
GTACCCAAGCTAGGCCTATTTGTTTTCTCCGACTTACTGGGCTGCAAATCTTTCAAGATGAGGAGGGATGCATTCCGGCCTGGCCAAAGAGTATGGGCAGTATATCTTAAAAGTAATATTAAAGGGGTTGCAAATTCCAAAAAAATTATAGCAAATGGGCAATTAGTTTTGTTTTTTGTTTTTGTTCTTCACTGATATTATATATTTCATTGGATTTTAACATGACATAGTACTACTTTATTTTTAAATTTGTTTTAGTATCACTACTAATTTTTGGATTAAGAATATTTTGTTCCCAAGCAAAAATATGCGAATTTTTAAAATTTCGCATATTTTTTAGTTCAAATTTTTAACCCTGGCACTGACCAGAAAATGGGCAGCAATTCTAAAAATGGAAAATGGGCTGCAATAAATTCCATATGAATTAGCAAATGGGCAGTAAATTATAAAAATAATAGCAAATGGGTTGTACACGCCACAGATTTCGAGGCTGACTTGTTTACGCAAGGCTTTGTCAGTCAACACACGATTCTAGCAGCAGTGACTATTGGATGTCCATCCAACGGTCGATGTGCTTCTTCAATCTCTGATCTTCCTGCTCCAGCCACCTAAACCAGCGCCGGCGGGACTGCCTGCTCCCTCCTCTTGTGGCCGGCTGTGATGCCGTGCAGGCTTCACCGGCCCACCCTACTCCCTCCGCTGGCCTGGCCATCCCTCTACCCACCCGCACCTCCTGTTATTCTCCGGTGACGGCAGCCTCACGCCACAGCCGAACCAGTCAACCATCATACTCTCCTCAGCATGGGCATCCACTGCTATGTCTTCGCCGGCTCCGGGTTGTTCCATTCCTAGGCCTCACCGTCGTCCACCGCGTTGGTGCTCTAGGCGCAGCGTGCTCAACATTCAACAAACGACAGCCATCGGAATAGGGATGTACGTGGAGAGGCTGACAGTAGGGACCCCCATGGTCCATAGCCGCACGCAAGCAACTACCTCCTTATTACGCGAAAAAAAATGATTCCACCCACTGACATCTGGGGCGCACCGGTTCGGAGGCTGACCTGTGGGCCTACTAAGTTGACGCGTACGCAGGGCTTTGTCAACATAGTCAACAAACGATTCTAGCAGCAGTGACCATTGGATTTTAATTGAACGGTCCTTCTACTTCTTCAATCGCTGCTCTTCTTGCACCAGCCGCCCAAACCAGCGCCGGTGAGACCGCCTACTCCTGCCTCCAGTGGTCGGTTGTGCTGCCGCGCAGGCCTCACCGCCCCACCCTACTCCCACCGCTGGCCAGGCCATCCCTCTATTGTCTACTCACCCACAACCCGCGTTATTCTACGGCGACGGCAGCCTCACACCGCAGCCGAACCAGTCAACCCTCGTACTCCTCTCCACATGGGCATCCACTACCGCGTCTTCCCCGGCTTCTTGTCGTCCCCTTCCAGGCCTCGCCGTCGTCCACTGCCTTGGTGCTCTCGGCGCGGCGTGGTCAACATGGTCAAGGAACGACTTCCATCGGAAGAGGACTGTACGTGGAGAGGCTGATAGCTGGGTCCACGGCTGCAGCAAGGAAGTGCCTCCTTATTACGCGTAAAACGTTTCCCCCTTGACAGCTGGGACCTACCAGCTACATCTTCGCACGCAAGGAAGTGCGTCCATATTACGGGCAAAAAAAATGATTCTCCCCCCTGACCGCTGGGACCCACCATCAATAACTTCGCATGCGAGGAAGTGCCTCCTTATCCTCCCTGACAGTCGGGACCCACCTGGTCGAAGCGTACGTAGCGTTCTCATTCTGGTCACGAACATGTACGTACATACTGGTCGATCGGTCTCTCTGCAACGATGAACCGTGGCCGAGCAACCAGCGGCACGTGTAGTAGTAGAGCCCCTGACGTAGCAGTTCAGGCAGTCCAGTCAAAACCGTGTACAAGTACGTATAGCCAGATGCCAAAAAATATGGCCACGTACGTACATACGGGCGGGGTCTCGAACGCCTACTTGCGCATTTGTACGACCAGAGCTCATGTACATGGAGAGGCAACGGACGGCAGCAACGGCGTCCTGTTCATCGGAAGCCAACCAGCTGGGTCAGAACGGACGGCAGCAACGGCGTCGTGTTCATGGGGAGGCAACGGAATGCGTCGTGTTCATCGGGAGGCAATGGAATACGTCGTGTTCATCGGGAGCCAACCAGCTTGGGCGGAACTGCTGAAACGAGGTCTGGCGTACCGCAGAATGGAGGAAATGGGCCTTCTGTTCGACCGCATACGGTCGAAACGGGGTCCTGTTCATCGGGAAGGGTCTGGCGTACCGCAAATCAGAGGAAACAGACTTGTGTTTGACCGCGTATGGTCGAAACGGGGTCCTATTGATCGGGAGGGGTGTGGCGTACCGCAAAACGGAGGAAACAGACTTGTGTTGGAGAGCTTACGGTCGAAATGGTTTCCTGTTCATCCACCGTCTACTGCCTCGCTCCAGCCTCCACCTGCTACTGTTCATCCACCATCGACTTCCTCCAGCCTCCACCTGCTACTGTTCATCCACCGTCGACTTCCTCCAGCGTCCACCAGCTACTGTTCATTCATGGGGGGTCCTGTTCATCTAGCCTCCACCGGCTACTGTTCAACCAGCCCTCCACGAGGGTCCTGTTCATCAACCCTCCACCGGCTACTGTTCATGGAGCCTCCACGGGGTCCTGTTCATCAACCCTCCACCGGCCTCCTCGATCGAGGTCCTGTTCATCCAGCGGCAACGGCCTACTACTACCACGGGGTCCTATTCATCCAACCCCCACCGGGAACTGTTCATCCAACCCCAACCATGTACGTCTCGACTCGTTCAACCAACACTCATGTTCACTGTTCATCAAGAGGCAGCAGGTTCGATCGGCTTCAGTTAGCAGCAGTAGCGAAGGAATCCCTCGATCGGGTTTAGTTAACAGCAAGGGATCGATCGGGGTTCAGTAACGTAGCTAGGGCAATCGCTCGGGTTCAGTTAGAGCCCAAAGCCTCGCTCGGGTTCAGTTAGAGTGCAATGCCTCGCAAACACGCGCGTACGTGTACGAGAGAAACGCGCAAACCTCCGTGCATCGCTCGGCCCCGACCACCTAACGTAACCGGGAACTCCCCAAAATTTTCCTCGCCCTCGCTTCTACCACGATTTTTTCCGTCATGGACGGCCCAAAGAATGTCATGCAGGTGCGTCTCCAGTCCGCCCAGGATGAAAAGCCCATTTTCTGTCATGATTTTTTGTCATAGAAGTAGGAGCCCACCACATCTATGATGATACCGGGTTTTGTCACAATTATCGTCATAGAAGTGTCATAAGCATGACAGGAAAAAATTTCGTTCAGCCCAAAATGTCACGAATGTGTCTTTTTTTTGTAGTGTGGGGGCGGTCACTGAACCCTTACAAATGGCAACCCTTGGGGCGGTCACCGAACCCATAAAAATTGCTCGAGGCAATCTCCACAACTTAATTGGAGACCTTGAAGCTTGCGTGGAGCTTTACACCACAATGATTGAGCTCCACGACACCACCAACCATCTAGGGCACCCGAGCACCCAAGAGGCACAAGCCCTAGGGTGCCCAAACACCCAAAAGTAATAAGCCACTCAACTTTTCACTTCCACATATCACCGTGGAGAACTCAAACCTATGCACCAAATGCAATGGCGAAGGAAGACGGAGTGCTCAAGTCCTTCTCTCCCAAATCCCACCACAACAATGAAAGCTATGAAGGGATATGAGAGGAAGAACAAAGAAGTGAACACAAAGAACTACAAGATCTAGATCCAAAGGGTTCCCCTCACTTAGAGGAGGGATGGATTGGTGGAAATATAGATTTAGATCTCCTCTCTCTTTTCCCTCAAAGAGATGCAAGAATGAATAGAGAGAAAGCAAGCTCCAAGAGGTCAACAATGATGGGGGAAAACTTACTCAAAGTCGCTGGGGGCAATGGGGAAGAAAACCGCCTTTTATAGTGGGAACAAAGATCCAACCGTTATGCATTTGTTATGCTATAAGCGGTAGTACCGCTCGGGGGAGCGGTACTACCGCTTAGCACGGCGGTTTCAATGCGACCCACCGAGCATCGATATGGTACTAGCACGGTAGTTCCGCCAGAGCGGTACTACCTCCTACAACAAGTGGTACTACCATGAATTATCGAGGCGCTAAAAAAGAAATCAGCGGTAGTTTGCACAGCACCAGAGCGGAAGTACCACATGAAGTGGTACTACCGTATAGTACCAGCGGTACTACTGCGAAATGGAAGAGAGCACACAGAAGACTCAACCCAAGCGGAAGTAGCCGTGGTACTACCTAACGAAAGTACCACCTAAGCGGTACTACCGCCAGAGGGCAAGTGGTACTACCGCGAGAAGTTGAGGAGCAACAGAAGACTCTAGCCAAGCGGAAGTACCCGCGGTGTCAACCAACGGAAGTACTGCCTAAGTGGTACTCCCGTGTGTAGAAGCAGTTGATACGTCTCTCTCGTATATACTTTTCCAAACACCTCTACTCTTGTTTTGGACTCTAATTTGGATGATTTGAATGAAACTAACCCGGACTGACGCTGTTTTCAGCAGAACTACCATGGTGTTGTTTTTTTGTGCAGAAATAAAAGTTCTCAGAATTGGACGAAACTTTTTGGAGATTTTTTATGGAATATATAAAAAATACTGGAGCCAAGACCCAGAGGAGGGGAGCCACTAGTGGCCCATGAGCCACCAGGGCACGGCCACCCCCAGGGCACGCCCTAGTGCCTTGTGGGGTCCACATGGCTAGGCTGACCCTTATCTCAATCCTATAAATTCCTATTTCCTGAGAAAAAAATAAGAGAGGAAGTTTCATCATGTTTTACGATACGGAGCCACCGCCACCTCCTGTTCTTCATCGGGAGGACAGATCTGGAGTCCGTTCGGGGCTCCGAAGAGGGGAATCCATCGTCATCGTCCTCAACCATCCTCCATCACCAATTTCATGATGCTCACCGCCGAGATTGAGTAATTCCTTCGTAGGCTTGCTGGACGATGATGGGTTAGTTGAGATTTATCATGTAATTGAGTTAGTTTTGTTAGGGCTCGATCCCTAGTATCCACTATGTTATGAGATTGATGTTGCTATGACTTTGCTCTGCTTAATGCTTGTCACTAGGGCCTGAGTGCCATGATTTCAGATCTGAACCCTTTATGTTTCCATGAATATATTTGTGTTCTTGATCCAATCTTGCAAGTTATGTGCACCTATTACGTGTTATGATCTGCATACCCCAAGGTGACAATAATTGGGATTCTTTCAGGTGATTACCGTAGATTGAGGAGTTCATGTATTCACTATGTGTTAATGCTTTGTTCCGGTTCTCTATTAAAAGGAGGCCTTAATATCTCTTAGTTTCCTTATGGACCCCGCTGCCATGGGAGGGTAGGACAAAAGATGTCATGCAAGTTCTTATCGCAAGCATGTATGACTATATACGGAATACATGCCTACATTACATTGATGAATTGGAGCTAGTTCTGTGTCGCCCTAGGTTATAATGGTTACATGATGAATGTCATCCAACGTAATTATCCATCACCGATCCAATGCCTACGATCTTTTGACATATTGATCTTTCCTAAGTTACTACTGTTGCTACTATTGTCACACTTGCTACAAAAACTATTGCTACTGTTGTTACTGTTACTATTGTTACTACTATCATTGCTATCAAATTCTCATATTACTATGCTACTGATCACTCTGCTGCAGATAATAGTGTCCAAGTGTGGTTGAACTGACAACTCAGCTGCTAATACTTGCAAATATTCTTTGGCTCCCCTTGTGTCGAATTAATAAATTTGGTTGAATACTCTACCCTCGAAAACTGTTGCGATCCCCTATACTTGTGGGTTATCAAGACCTTTTCTCTCGCGCTGTTGCTGGGGAGCATAGCTCTATTTGCTGAGTCACTTAGGATTTATATCTGTTGATCACTATGAAGAATCTTAAGGAATGTAGAACCAAGATAGTTCCCTCTAGGACGGGGGGAGGTAAGGAATTGTTATCTAGATCTGCACTTGATTCACCTTCTATTTTAAGTAAGCTTGCGACACCACCACCGGCTTTTAATTCTGATATGTCACAAGTAATTGATGATGCTACTTCTGCTATGAATGATGATATTGATGATGCTAGTACCTTGCTTGATGATACTGTGCCTCTAGGTGAATTTCTTGCTGAACAACTTGCTAAAGCTAAAGAATTTGAGAATGCTGAAACTGATGAAATTACTAAAACTAATGAAATTATTGAAACTAAATTTATGAAACACCTATTTGACCTAGCTCTCCTAGATATGAATTGCCTAAGATACCTGAGGGTTTTGTTATGGATGGAGAGATAGCTAGGGAATTTCTTGCTTGTAATGATAGAGATGATCTTAAGAAATTACTATGTAAGCTGAAAGAAAAATCTTTGAATGCTAGAATGAAATATGATCCAAAGTTTGCTACTTCACCTATCTTTATTACTGATAAGGATTATGAATTCTCTATTGACCCTGAGTTAATTACTTTGGTTGAATCTGATCCTTTCCATGGTTATGAAACTGAAACCATTGTGGCACATCTTACTAAATTAAATGATATAGCCTCCCTATTTGCCCATGAGGAAAAAATTTGCTATTACTATATTCTTAAATTATTTCCTTTCTCGTTGAAGGGTGATGCTAAGATATGGTATAATACTCTCGCTCCTCGTTGTGTGCGTAGTCCCCAGGATATGATTTATTACTTCTCTGGAAAATATTTTCCTGCTCATAAGAAATAAGCTGCCTTGCAGGAAATATTTAAATTTGTGCAAATTGAGGAAGAGAATCTCCCTCAAGCTTGGGGGAGGCTTCTCCAACTACTTAATGCTTTGCCTGATCATCCTCTCAAGAAAAATGAAATACTTGATATCTTTTATAATGAACTAACCGATGCTTCTAGGGACTACCTAGATAGTTGTTCTGGTTGTGTTTTTAGGGAACGAACTGTTGAATAATATATTGAAAAATGATAATGATTGGACACTTCCTGAACCATCACCTAAACCAACTCTGAAGAAGAGATGTATTCTGCATCTTAGTCCTAAAGATATGCAAGAGGCAAAGAAATGTATGAAGGAAAAAGGTATTAAAGTTGAAGATGTTTAGAATTTACCACCTATTGAAGAAATACATGGTCTTGACACACCGACACGGGTAGTGGAGTTAAATTCTTTCATAAAGTTTGATGAAGGTGATATTCCTTATAATAAATATCCTAGTCAATGCTTGTATGAATTTGACAATTACATTATTAAGCAAGATCATTTCAATGCAAATGTTATGAAACAATTGAAACATAAGGCCTACATGATTAATCACTTGAGTGACTTGATGTTTAGAATTGCTAATGATGTCAAAGGTGTAGGTAAGCATGCATCTATGGTTAAAACCGAGTTAGAACAAGTTGCTAAATCTCAAACTAATTTGCTCAATGAAATGAATAACAATATGAATGATCGTGTTGTTAGATTAATGACTAGAGGAGGTAGAATGACTCAGGAGCCACTTTATCCTGAAGGTCATCGTAAAAGAATTAAACAAGACTCTCAAAGAACTAATGTTGATGCACCTAGTCCATCTAAAAACAAAAAAAATTATAGGACTTTGCATACCTCTAGTGAACCTGAGGTAGAAAAACCTTCCGAGGATAGTAATGATGTTTCTATTTCTGATGCTGAAATACAATCTGGTAATGAACATTCACCTAGTGATAATGATAATGACAATGATGATGCTCATGAAGATGCTCAACCAGACAATGATAAAGAACCTGATAATGATGTTGAAATAGAACATGTTGTTGATCTTCATAACCCACCTCCTAAAAATAAACGTTATGATAAAAGAGACTTCGTTGCTAGAAAACATGGTAAAGAAAGAGAACCTTGGGTTCAGAAACCCATGCCCTTTCCTCCTAAACCATCTAAGAATAAGGATGAGGAAGAATTTGAACGCTTTGCTGAAATGCTTAGGCTAGTCTTTTTGCGTACCCGTTTGACTGATATTCTGAAGATGGCCCCATATGCTAAATACATGAAAGATATTGTCACTAATAAAAGAAAAATACCTGAAGCTAAAATTTCCACCATGCTTGCAAACTATTCTTTTAAGAATGGAGTACCTAAGAAACTAGGAGACCCGGGAATACCAACTATACCATGCTCCATTAAAAGAAACTATGTCAAAACTGCTTTATGTGATTTAGGAGCCGGTGTTAGTGTTATGCCTTTCTCTTTATATAAAAGACTTGATTTGAATAAATTCACACCTACTGAAATATCATTGAAAATGGCTGACAAATCAATTACCATACCTATCGGTGTTTGTGAGGGTGTGCCCGTTGTAGTTGCAAATGTTACTATCTTAACAGACTTTGTTATACTTGATATGCCCAAGGACGACAACATGTCGATTATCCTTGGTAGACCCTTTTTGAACACTGCAGGGGCTGTTATTGATTGCAACAAAAGTAAGGCCACTTTTCATATCAATGGTAATGAACACACGGTGCACTTTCCAAAGAAACAATTTCAAGTAAATGGTATTCATGTTGTTGAAAAAACTCCGACAATTACTATTGGAAGTCAACTCCCTCTTCCTACTGTTAAAAAGAAATATGAAACTCTTATTATTGGGGAGATGCATATCCCCGTTGAGGTAACATGGTGTTTTACGAAGATTCTTTGGTTTCATGTTACTCGGAAATGGTTTGTTAATAAGACTTGATCAACCTTATTAATGGACTCTTTTTGAGGGGCATGTGGTCGATGAATTTAGTAAGCACAACCTTCTGTACTCACCTTTTGTTATTTTTAGTTAAGTGCAATAAAATGCCATGATTATTCTGTTTTCTGAATTATCCATGCAATAAAAAATAGCCCAAAAATAAAAGTGCTCAAAATGACCTGAAATTTTTACATGAATTTTTATAGAATATTTGAGAATTTCTGGCACTGAAAATATCCCAGGGGGATGCCCAGGTGCCAACGAGGCACCAGGGTGCGCCCACCCCCCTGGGCGTGCCCTGGTGGCTTGTGGGCCCCACAGGGACCCCCTCACTTATTCCTTCAGTCCACTTCGTCTCTTAGCTCCAGAAAAAATCCTGGTAGCTCTCTCTAGCTGTATCTCTCTCTCTCTCTCTCTCTCTCTCTCTCTCTTGTGTTCTTGCTCCCAAACCTGAGATTTTTGATCTCTTTGCTCGGAGCTCTGTTTCCGAAACTGTTTTGGAGGACTGCTACTCGGTATGTGACTCCTCCATTGCTCCAATTAGTTTTTGCTCTAGTGGATTATATTTTGCATAATTAGCTACTCCTGGTGCTACTGAAAATGAGCTTGCATGTTGAATTTTTTGAGTTCCAAGTAGTTTGAATGCTTGATATAGCCTCTAGACATCCATATGAGTAGTTGCTATCAATCTTGTGAAGTTTCGTTGATATCATTTTGTGGCCCAAAAATTTCAAAAATTTGTTCGTACAAAAATGAACTTCTTTAGGAGGAGTTCTTCGAGGAGGAGGTCCTCGGAGGGGTCGACGAGTGAGAGATCGATACAGCAGGCCTATGTTGAACCAAGGGCAAGCTCGGTGCGGATTACCGATATCAAATCATGTCATTGGCCGTGCGATGAGTTCATGATAGGTGCTGGTATTAAGGAGGAATTCGATCAATATATTCATAACACTGAGCTCACTCCTTTCCTCGCAAATAAGTGTATTCAGCAATATAATCTTACTCAGTCATTCACCAAAAAGTTTGAGTTTCATCCTCGCACCTCTAGAGTTTTGTTTCACTTGTATGACCGAGCCTATAATATGCCTCTAGAAGAATTCTGTGATGCATGCAAAATTCCATATTGGGGTTCATTGGATGAACCATCAAAATCTGATTATGAGATGTTCCTTGATAGTCTTTGCAATGGTGAGGATAGAGGAGTCACACAAGCTAGAATAAAAAGTATTCAGTTTCCTTCTATTCGTTATTTTGCGTTGTGTAATGGCAAATGCATCATGGGCAAACAAGACGGTAGTACACTTTGCGCCCCGACCTGAGCATTATTCACACTGCTCTAACAGGCATTAAATGATATAATCTTGGGGCGATTGTTGCGCGGAGACTGCAACGCAACGCGAGCAGTGGTCACTTTTTATGGAGGAATTTATGCCTCTTACGTAGCTGCAAGGCTAGGAGTTTCACCTATGCCCAATGATCCTGTACTACCTAATAAATACTTACATTTTGAGGCAATGCGACGCCACAATTTTATTAAGGATGGAGCTCAGAACTATGACTATAACTTAATGTTCAATAAAAAAACATATTGTATCTGGTATTTTGCCTGCACCTGCTCTCTTTGATTTTCAGAGTAAACAAAGATATTACATCTATGAGAGCGAGGCACGCAAGCACAACGTAGTAGTAGAAGCTGCTCGTCTGGCTGAGGAGGCTGCGCGGCGAGCCTCCACGAGCTACCACTTTGACTATTACCCAGACCACGCATGGTGATTACCAAGCTAGGCAAAAGCCTAAGCGTGGGGGAGTACGTATTTCTCACTGACATCATATTCATGTTCACACATTTCATTCCAGTTGTCGGTGTTCATCCTCTTTCACTCTATAATCCATGTTAGTTTTATTTTCTCGCTTTCTTCTTGTGTGTTTAAAAAACATTGAGAAAATCCAAAAATATTTCTCGCTTCTTTTCAGTTTTTCTTTCTAGTTTACTTAGTTGTAGTATTAAAAGAAAACCTAAAAAGATTTCTCGCTTCTTCTTTTACTTGTTGGGAGTTTTCCCATGTAAATAGTTTTTCTCATTTTTGTTTTTCCTTTGTTAATTTTCTTCCTTCAAGAAAAACTAAAAACTCCAAAAATATTTCAGTGTGTTTCTCTGATTTTTTTTCTTTTGTTGAGCCATTGTGAGGAGAAGACCATGATGAAAATGTTGAGTGGCATTCATATGCATTATTATCGATCTAACAAAGACCCCATATTACCTTGTATTTTCCTTTGAATAAATATTTGCAGATTCCATCTTAGTCCACGACACTCTTGCACTATTATTATTTTCATATCATTAGGTCGTGCAAGGGAAAGGCAATAATGACGATAATTTGATGAAGTGACTATGGCAAGGAAAAGCGGGTATGAACTCAACTTGTTTTTGTTTTTGTAAATATGTTTAACTCAGTATCCATGATTCAGCATATTATGATTAAAAATGTTTATGACGACAATTAGAGATTATAGTTTCTCAAGCCCTCCTTAAGTAGCTAGGAGTGGATAATGATTTATCTTGGGTGTCAACATGCATTAAAATGATTATGATGTAGTATGATGATATGGTATCCTCCTCGGGGTGTTTCAAGTGGCTTGACTTGGCACATGTTCACACATGCAGTTGATTCAAAACCAACACAGCCTCCACGATATTTACATTCATGGTGTTCATATCCTACTCATGCTAGTATTCAATGTTAATTATTCACAATGCATGATTATGACCGTTTTCGCTCTCTAGTTGGTCGCTTCTCAGTCTATTTGCTAGCCTTCGCCTGTACTAAGCGGGAATACTACTTGTGCATCCAAACCCTTAAACCAAAGTTGTTCCAGATGAGTCCACTATATCTACCTATATGCGGTATTACTGTGCCGTTCCAAGTAACTTTGCATGTGCCACCTCTGAGTATTCAAATGAACATCTGTTTTGTGTGCCCGTACCGCTCATGAAGCGAGAGGGGGCGGTCAGTATCTTCCATGCTAAGTGGGTTATTCTCATGATGAGTGTTTATTCACTTGTCCTTGCACGAGAGGGGCTGGTAATCAGGATGCCAGTCCCATGATTAAATTTGCAAATAATAAAATAAACTCCTCCGGAAAGTTGTTGGTATGGAGGGCACCCGAGGACTCGGCTAGCCATGACTTCTGTTTGTTGGTGGAGGGGGAGTAAATTTTACTTTACCGCTTGGGAACCACCGCTAATTTGTTTAGCATGGAAGATATTGAAAAACTTGGTCGTGACATTGAAAGGAAAGGCATGCCTCCCAAAATTATATTTATCTCTGATTTAAGCTTCGAGCTCTAGCACCTCTGCAAATCCCTGCTTCCCTCTGCGAAGGGCCTATCTATTTACTTTTATGTTATTTTACTTTTATTACTGAGTCATCACCTTCTCAAACAAGCCCCAGTCCTGAGAGCACTATTGTCATTCTTATGCATTGTGTATAGTTAATATTGTGTGCATCATGACTGGATCTCTTCTACCATGAATTAGAATGTTTAGTCGCTGCTTTAACTTTGGAGGTGCTCTGCATTTATTTTTTGCGGTCTCAGAAAGGGCTAGCGAGATACCATGTTGTCATATTATACCATGATTGTTTTGACAAAGTGTTGGCATTTGAGATATTTTATTATTGGTCGCTAGTTGATTATGCCATTGATATGAGTGAATATAATTTATAAGAGTTATCATTTGCATGGTTAGTTATGATCTTTGCTGAAAACATGTGTATTATTTAAGCATATATATAGATACAAGAACAAAAGAGTTCCTAAAAATTTTTCTTTATCACTTTCAGTTTGTCAACTGAATTGCTTGAGGACAAGTAATGAGTTAAGCTTGGGGGAGTTTATACTCTCCATCGTATCTACTTTTCCAAACACTTTTGCTCTTGTTTTGGACTATAATTTGAATGATTGAATGAAACTAACCTGGACTGACACTGTTTTCACCAGAACTACCATGGTGTTGTTTTTTGTGCAGAAATAAAAGTTCTCGGAATTCGACGAAACTTTTTGGAGATTTTTTATGGAATATATAAAAAAATACTAGAGCCAAGACCAAGAGGAGGGGAGCCACCAGTGGCCCACGAGCCACCAGGGTGCAGCCACCCCCCTGGGCGCACCCTGGTGCCTCGTGGGGCCCACGTGGCTCCACTGACCCTAACCTCAAGCCTATAAATTCCTATTTGCTGAGAGAGAAAATAAGAGAGGAAGTTTCATCATGTTTTACGATACGGAGCCGCCGCCACCTCCTGTTCTTCATCGAGAGGCCAGATCTGGAGTCTGTTCGGGCCTCCGAAGAGAGGAATCCTTCGTCATCGTCATCATCAACCATCCTCCATCACTAATTTCATGATGCTCACCATTGGGAGTGAGTAATTCCTTTGTAGGCTTGCTAGACGGTGATGGGTTGGATGAGGTTTATCATGTAATCGAGTTAGTTTTGTTAGGGCTTGATCCCTAGTATCCACTATGTTCTGAGATTGATGTTGATATGGCTTTGCTATGCTTAATGCTTGTCACTAGGGCCTGAGTGCCATGATTTCAGATCTGAACCCTTTATGTTTCCATGAATATATTTGTGTTCTTGATCCGATCTTGGAAGTTATACGCACCTATTACGTTTTATGATCCGCATACCCCAAGGTGACAATAATTGGGATTCTTTCCGGTGATTACCATAGTTTAAGGAGTTCATGTATTCACTATGTGTTAATGCTTTGTTCTGGTTCTCTATTAAAAGGAGGCCTTAATATCCCTTAGTTTCCTTATGGACCCCACTGCCACAGGAGGGTAGGACAAAAGATGTCATGCAAGTTCTTATCGCAAGCACGTATGACTATATACGAAATACATGCCTACATTACATTGATGAATTGGAGCTAGTTCTGTGTCGCCCTAGGTTATAATTGTTACATGATGAATGTCATCCAGCATAATTATCCATCACCGATCCAATGCCTATGAGCTTTTCACGTATTGATCTTTCCTAAGTTACTGCTACCGTCCCACTTGCTACAAAAACTATTGCTACTGTCGTTACTGTTAGTATTGTTACTACTATCATCAACCATCCTCCATCACCATTTTCATGATGCTCACCGTCGGGAGTGAGTAATTCCTTTGTAGGCTAGCTGGATGGTGATGGGTTGGATGAGATTTATCATGTAATTGAGTTAGTTTTGTTAGGGCTTGATCCCTAGTATCCACTATGTTCTGAGATTGATGTTGCTATGGCTTTGCTATGCTTAATGCTTGTCACTAGGGCCTGAGTGCCATGATTTCAGATATGAACCCTTTATGTTTCCATGAATATATTTGTGTTCTTGGCCCGATCTTGCAAGTTATACGCACCTATTACGTGTTATGATCCACATACCCCAAGGTGTCAATAATTGGGATTCTTTCCGGTGATTACCGTTGTTTGAGGAGTTCAAGTATTCACTATGTCTTAATGCTTTGTTCTGGTTCTCTATTAAAAGGAGGCCTTAATATCCCTTAGTTTCCTTATGGACGCCATTGCCATGGGAGGGTCGGACAAAAGATGTCATGTAAGTTCGTATCGCAAGTACGTATGACTATACACTGGTATAGCGAGCTGCTATACAAATGGTTTTTAACCTTTTCGCGACGACATTTGAAACCATCGCCTAATGAGTGTGGGCGATAGGGGGGTCCTTCCCACACGACCCAGAAACCGTCGGGGATATGGAGTACGAATGCATACGTTTTCCAGAACAAAGCGTATGCGATGCCCGCACCTATCCCAAATGCTCCATCCTTGCTACTCGTTTGTGCTCGCATTACCATCGCAGTCGGACTTCTGTGGTTTTACCTTATACCAGACGTAGGCCAGGCACATTCCAGGCACGGGGTTTTTCCAAGCACGTACCAAACTGGCTCTACGTTTACGACGCGCACCTCATCACAAACAGTTCATGATTGTAAAGCATGTGCGATAAGGTGACAATCACACACATTTAGTTTTCTCGCACAATTTGTGATATTGTCTGACATCACACACGCTTTGCAAACGGCAACTGTGTGCATGGTTACACACGTTTCCTCTCCGTGAACCGTGTCGTATTATGATGTATATCACACACGGTGTGCTTTATAGATCATGTGCGCCATAATGACCTGCAGAGCGTAATTTCACCCTAATTTAATTGTTGCTATTTAAAATTGTACCGAATTTGAATTTGAAAGTAGGCTATAGCTTTATTCATATCCATCAGGTTCAAACAACCAATGCATTATTCAATTCACAGGTACATATGTTCAAGAATTACATCAAAAAAAGAATTACATAAGCACCACATAAAGAATGATGAACCAGGGTTGTATACTTGTGCTATTAAAGATGGTAAAGAAAGAGGTGAGAGACATTCTGGTTACTGAACAAGGCAGAGCGGAATGCCCCTATTGTGCCACTACTGCAGGATGGTCCAAGTGCGACAGTCGAATCAGAGACCCTTCGACGAAACTGTGTGCAATGCATCAATCATAAACGGTGATATAATAAAACCGTCAAAAAAGATGCAAAACGTTTGCGATGGCGGCGACATCAAACACGGTTCATATTGGAGTTGCGTGTGCGATGAGTGGCAAACGGTTAATCCAGAAGAACTGTTTGCGATGATGAAGAACAACAGAAACGGGCAGCCAGATGAGGGTGTGTGCGATATACGGCATATAGTTCACTAGGATGAACTGTGTGTGATTTGGCAACACAATGGAAACGGTTCAACTGAACAAGATGTGTGTGATACGCGGCAAACAGGTTCGTAATCTGAAATGTGTGCGAAGACCAATAATAACACAGACGATTGCTGCTAATAAGCCGTGTGATTTCCTCTGTCTACATAAGAATAACATATATATATATATATAAATATATATATATATATATATATATATATAACTGAAATAAACATCCAATTACATAAGTGACTATACAGATCATTCGCACACACCTCAATAAACAATTGTATGCATTCTAAACTAGGAGAAACGATCGTCTAGTCATCTACTTCTTGTGACGCTCCCGCCATTGCTCTGTGGCTCGATCCCTCGTCTGGGGCAGGAAGAAGACACTCCCTCATGTCAATGATACGCATGTACATCTCGTAGCTTGTGTACACGTCCTTGGCCGCGTACTTGACATGTTGTTCATCCAGTCTCTCATGCCAGACACTGTGCCAGGCGTTCTTGTCCTTCTTGCTCTCATCCTTCATCTTCATGTAGTAGGGGTCGATGATGTCCGAGGCGAGGTCAACCAGGGAGTTCTGTTTGTTGTTGACGCTGCCCCAGACCTTGTAGTGGTCCTGGATGTTGAAAAGATTCTGGCATTTCAAGCCCGAAACCTTGAGCGCTTTTAGATCGTTGGTGGTGTCCACCGTAGCAAAACTGTAGTCGGAACTGTTGATAAACCTGGAGAAACGCTCGCAAGGCCTTGTGGCCAGGTGGTAGTGGTAGACGAGGACATCATGCCGCACGTACAACTGGGTGACGGCAACCTTCTGATCGTGCCCGGAACGACCTATGGTGTACTCGAGGTCGAAGCCGACCACTTGGTAC
Source organism: Thinopyrum elongatum (assembly GCA_011799875.1). NCBI lineage: Eukaryota > Viridiplantae > Streptophyta > Magnoliopsida > Poales > Poaceae > Thinopyrum > Thinopyrum elongatum. The sequence continues at coordinate 130,531,837 of CM022303.1, forward strand.
TTGTCCTTGGCAAGCAACTGCTCCATAGTTTGGATGGAGCTCTCCACCGAGACTGGCTCGTTCGTGTACACCACCGAGAGGGCCTTCCCCCTCACGTGGGTGTCCACTACGTGATGCGTGGTGAACTGCCCGCCGTTGTCATCGTCGGCCGCTGGGAGCGCCATTGGAGCCACGGGGAGCGCCATTGGAACTGCTGGATGTCCTCTCTGTATGTGTCGTCGTGGGTGTGCTTATTGTGTTGTGTGGCGTGAGAGATGAAGGTAAATGGCCGCAGGAATAAATGGGGGCCGGGAGGCCTGGATTCTTGGCGCGTTCGCATGGCAGTTTTTGCAGCGGGTAACTGCATCATCGCGCCGCGCCCGGCGCAACCGCATGCACACGAACGTGCATGATCGTGCGCCAGCCCCAAACACTGGCAGCGCGCATGGAGGGAGGAGGGCAGAGCGCCTGGAGGGACGCGATAGCAGAGCGCGCGCGGTGGGATGAGAGCAGAGCGCGCCGCGGCCGCCTCAACCGCGAGCAACCACACGCATAGAGCAGTTGAACACGCAGGGAATGATCGCCTACAAGCCGGCCAGCAGTTGCGTCGCTGCGTAGAGAGCGGCCGTGTGCTACTACCTCCATCTTGGTCTATTAGTCCCCTTCATATTCTGCACCATACTTTGCCCTTAAATTTAACCAACAAAATGTTAATGCATGTTATAAAAATTATATAATTGGAAACTATGTTCAAATACGAATCCAACGATATAATCTTTGGCAACATGCATTCGTATTATATTAGTTAAATCCTACTTATAAACCAGGACGGGGGTATAGTAGGTAATTAAATCACAAATGTTTTTTTTATTAACCGTATGTGTACGTGGCCTTTCGTCCTCCTCTCGCACGTCTTGTCACCCGATGCCGCAGACGGCTTACAGCGCAAGCTTGCGCAGCGCGCGGGGGCGTTCTTTTGTCCAAACGGTGGCTCGAAGTGGCGCCAATGAATCGTCGATGAGCCCGTTCCCGCACAACCTTGCAGGTTCCCGTGCAAACTTCCCGCCCGACTCGGTGAAATCCCCCAAAATCCCAATGCTTACCGGCCTGCTATATACCCTCACGGCCGGCGAGTCATGCGTCGCATTTTCCCCTCCCTCCCTGTAGCTTATCTCATCTGCTTCTCCCACAATTGCCAATGGCACCGGTCCATCGTCGTCGCTCAGCCACTCCGCCGTCATCAGAGGACAGCTCCAGATGGGAGGCTACACCGCGGCAGCGGCGCAGTCCCCGGCGTAGTGTAGTGTGTGTGGCGTCCCTGTTGGGTGTGCGCGGAACACCCACCACACGCTCCACCACCGCTGCCCGTCGGCAACTGTTGCCGGCTGCCGTTGCTGCCACCCCACCGTCTGCCGCCGTGGCCGCCACACCACCGTCGAAACCAGGGTCATCGCCCGCTCCGCCGCCGTGGCCCGAAGGTGGAAGGTGGCCGTCGTGGCCGCCACCCCACTTCCGGCCACCGTGGCCCGAAGGCGGGAGATGGCCGTCGTGGCCGCCACCCCACTTCCGGCCACCGTGGCCATCACCCGCTCCGCCACCGCGGCCCGAAGGCGGGAGGTGGTGGTCGTGGCCGCCACCCCATCGTCGGCCGCCGTGGCTGCCAGCCCACCGTCGACCGCCGGGGTCATCACCCGCTCCGCCACCGCCGCCCGAAGGCAGGAGGCAGAGGTGGAGACCCGCACGTGCGTCAGCGACCTTGCGCGCTACACCGAGTTCCTGCGGGAGGAGGAGGAGCGCCTCGTCGAGCACGCAAAGAGCCTTACCGCCGCCGTGGCCGCAGCACACGCCGCCACAGAGGCGAGGATTCAGGAGATCTACGAGGAGAACCACCGCTTCGAGAGGGGTCGTCTGGAGCGGCAAAGGGTGTTCGAGGTGAGCATCGTTGAAGGTGCAGCAGCGGAAGGCACCGTATTGCAGTTGTCCAGCTCGTTGGTAGGCTCATCCTCCTCTGCCTCTTACTGAGCGTGCTCGGCAGAGGAGAGGCTGCCGGATGTAGTACAAAGCCCCTCCGTAGTAGTAGTATTTAGGGACTATTTTGTTCAGTTCACCTGACTATAGATGTGGTGAAACTGTACAATGTACTTAAAATTAGCTAGTATATATAGTTGAACTAGCTATTTCAGTACGTGGTTGGCAACAATTGGGGAAAAGTTTTGTCGGTTCAGCTGTCAAGTTGAACTGTTTGTATAAAGAACGACTGCTTAATCTATGAATGAAATCTATGCTTAATTACTGAATTTTAGTTGCAAAAATTAGATAGTGCTAGTGATTTTTAGCTGCATATTTTGACAAATCGCAGTGTTACAAGGTTGACAAATGGCAATGTTACTAGATCAACAAATGTCAATCTTTCCAGTTTGACAAATGGCAATATACCCAATATGACAGATGCAAATCTTACCAAATTGTCTGTACGTGGTTGCACACGGGTCATCCAAAACTACCGTTTGTGTTGAAGGGATGTACAAATCCTGCTCGGCACATTTTCTCTTGGCTTAGCGCCGAAGTCTGGCTTTGCATACCGTATTCAATCTGAACCATTTGCATTGAAGAGATGCACAAATCCTGCGCTGCGAATTTTCCCTTGACTTACGGGAGGGAGACCATAGCTCTCACTTTGCATACGGGTGCTCTATCTAAAACGTTTGCGATCAAGAGCTGCACAAATCCTGCTCGGCACATTTTCCCTTGGATTCCTGGGGAAGCTGTCGGTTTGCATACGGGTGTTCTAACTAAAATGTTTGCTATGAGTGTTTCATATTTAAAAACCATTGACATTTTTTCAAAAGAAAATCGTTTGATAAGTCTGTACATTAAGAGAGAAAAATGCAAGTTCATTCAAACCATATCTTTCATTCAGTCACACTGCGAATTTATATTCATATGATCGAGATGCAGTATTAAACCCAAAAAAACTATTTTCGGCGTCGGCGGAGGCGGCATGCCACGCCGGCGTTATCGTTGTCGTCCTCCGGGACGCCGTTGTTGAAGTCTTCAAGGCAGCACAGAATGTTCTTCACTTGGAAATCAAACATCATGCCGTCGCGCGATCGACTGGCGGGGCGCGGGAGGACGGCAACTGGCAGCGCTGCAAGGTAGCGGTCGACGGCGGCGTCCCATGCCGCTGAGGGGGGCGCGCGCACGCGCACGGGCGCGGCGGGTGCAGGCAAACACATGGGGACCGGCGCCGCGGTGGGTGGAGGGGCGCTCATGGGCAAGGCAAGGGCGCTGGTGCCGGCATTTACACGAGCTCGCGTGGGTCCACGGAGACCTCGCTGACGCCCGCGGCTTCCAGCTCTGCGATAGTGCTTGGCGACCAGCCCGTCAATGCTACGGGGATGGTCGCTAGCGCGGGCGCGGGGATGGGAGCTGGGACAGGCGCGGGGGCAGCAACCGCCGTGGCCAACTCGTTCAGGGCCATGTCCATGAGGCCCCATTCCTCCTTATTTTCTATCTCCTCCGGCTCGGAGTCGACTTCACCAAACTTGAAGACTAGTGGCAGATGATCCTTCTGCGCCATGGCGTTGGTGGAGGTCTGCTGGAGGGAGGGGAATGGGAGGCGAACAGTAAGGCTGCCCGTATTAAACAGCGGCTCGAGCGCCATAAATGGAGAGGATGCGAGCAAGGCGGCCAGCCATGGAAGTCAAAGGGCTCGCTTCCGAGTGAGCATGCACAGCGTACAGCACGCACGCTTCCCGGGTAGCCTGCGCATTGGAGGACAGCTTGCACGCCTCTCGGTCAGCCTGCGCACCGGACTGCACTCGCACGCCTCCCATTCAGTCAAGCAGCTGTCCACACGGCACCTCCTATAGCCATTAAAAGCCAGACACATGGCGTCACGTGAATGGTTAACAGAACGCACATGATCTAAATTATACAAATGTTTGAGATGTTAAAGTGGCAACTATTTTTTCAAAATGCCTTCATTGGCTGTTATTCGAGTGCGCCTTCTCTCAAAATGGACACGAAAAATACCACAGCATGTCGGGTGCCATTCCATGATAGCATGCCAAGTTTCATGAATTTCATATGAGTTTTGGATTTACTAGAATTTAAAAACAAAGTATCTGAATGTTTTGCCGGCAATCAACACTGCCCTGGTGTTTGAAATTCATTCCCATTTCTTGCATGGGACCTAAGCATGCAACCAAGGACACACATTTCATATGTCAACCCATTTTTCTGCAATGGAGCATGTGCATGTAGTTCAAATTTGAATTATGCATATAAAATGCCTAGAAAACCCAGTTAATTTATAAAAATGTTCAAGCGAACCCTGAAAAATCCCAAAAATTGCAACAACACTCCTGTCATTCTATGTTGACACTAGAAAAATTTTGAAAGCAAGAAGAGGCAATGGATATTGTTTCGTCCCCAAGGGTGGCATGTTCCCTACCGAAACCATCAGGCTTGTTGTGAGAAGCTCTGGTTTGCGAGAACCTTATACCCAAACCTTCCCCAAATGAGACAATTTTTTTACCACAGCATGTTGATGCCGCTCCATGATAGCATGTCAAGTTTCATGAACTTTAGACGAGTTTTGGATTTACTAAAATTTAAAAACCATGTATCTCAATGTTTGCAGCCGAGCGACAGTGGCAAGGTGTTTGACATTCATTCCCATTTCTTGCATGGGACCTAAGCATGCAGCCAAGGACACAGATTTGATTTTTCAAACAATTTACATGCACTGGAGCATGTGCCTGTAGTTCAAATTTGAATTATGCACATAAATGCATAGAAAACTCAGTTAATGTATAAAAATGTCCAAACGAACCCTGAAAATTTCCTAAAATTAACACAACACTCATGTTGTTCTATGTTGACACTAGAAAAAAAATTGAAATCAAGACGAGGCAACGGATATCATTTCGTCCAGAAAGGTGAAACGTTCCCTACCATAACAATGAGGCTTGTTGTGAGAAGCTCTGGTTTGTGAGAAGCTTATACCCCAACCTACCTCATATGGGACAATATTTTTACCACGGCATGTTGATGCCGTTCCATGCTAGCAAGTCAAGTTTCATAAATTTCAGACGCATTTTTGATTTACTAGAATTTAAAAACCATGTATCTCAATGTTATCGGCCGAGCGACGGCGGCAAGGTGTTTGACATTCATTCTCATTTCTTGCATGGGACTTAAGCATGCAACCAAGGACACACATTTCAATTTTGAACCCATTTATATGCACCGGAGCATGTGCATGTAGTTCAAATTTGAATTATGCAGATAAATGCATAGAAAACTCAGTTAATGTATAAAAATGTCCATGTGAACCCCGAAAAATCCCAAAAATTGACACAACACTCCTGTTGTTCTATGTTGACACGAGAAAAAATTTGAAAGTAAGAAGAGGCAACAGATATCGTTTCGTCCCCCAAGGTGGCACATTCCCTACCGAAACCACCAGGCTTGTTGTGAGAGAAGCAATGGTTTGCGAGAAGCTTATACCCAAACCTGCCCCAAATGGGACAATATTTTTACCACGGCATGTCGATGCCGTTCCATGATATCATGTCAAGTTTCATGAATTTCAGACGAGTTTTCAATTTACTAGAATTTTAAAACCATGTATCTCAATGTTAGCGGCCGAGCGACAGTGTCAAGGTGTTTGACATTCATTCTCATTTCTTGCATGTGACCTAAGCTTGCAACCAAGGACACACATTTGATTTTGCAACCCATTTTTATGTACTGGAGCATGTGCATGTAGTTCAATTTTGAATTATGCACATAAATGCCTAGAAAACTCAGTTAACATATAAAAATTTCCAAACGATCCTCAAAAAATTCCAAAATTTAACACGACACTCCTGTTGTTCTATGTTGACTCCAGGAAAAAAATGAAAGCTAGAAGAGGCGACGAATATTGTTTTGTCCACAAAGGTGACACGTTTCCCTAACGGAACCATGAGGCTTCTTGTGAGAAGCTCTGGTTTGTGAGAAGCTTATACCATAACCTGCCCCAAATGGGACAATATTTTTTACCCCAGCATGTTGATGCCATTCCATGATAGCATGCCAATGTTCATGAATTTCAGACGGGTTTTGGATTTACTAGAATTACAAAAGCAAGTACCTCAACGTTTTCCGGAGAGCCATGGTGCCGTGGTGTTCGAAATTCATCCCCATTTCTTGCATGGGACAAGCATAAACCCATGGACACATATCTGATTTTACAACCAATGTTGGTGCACCGGAGCATGTGCATGTAGTTTAATTTTGAATTGTGCATCTGAAATGGCTAGAAAACCAATTTAATGTATAAAATGTCCAAATGAACCCTGAATAATTCCAATTTTTTTACGACACACATATAGTTGCATGTTCACTGCAGATAAAAGTTCTAGCAATTCAAACAGCCTCCATTGCCGCTGTGACCCCATTTTGTAATTCATATCAAGATGAAAAATCAAGTAGATCGCACATAGTTTATTATCACCAACCGTGTGAGATGCAGTACAAAATATCTTGGAGCACCGTCGGAGTATAGTACGCCTATGGCATACGCGAGAAGGTGCGTCAGCTACAGTCCACAGCCGGCTTGTCAAGCACACTAGTTCGCTCCCCAAATATCATTTCACTGTTCAATCATCGCATTCAATCATCGCCAGTGAAAGATGGGGACGTGGACCCGTGTCGTGAGGGCAACTTCGGCGGCCCACTCCGGTGAGAGCGTGGCCGCAATCTGCGATCGTGCGGCCAATGCAGCCCAAACGGCCACTGTTGCTTCTCAGGTGGCGGCAGCAACATCTGCCTCGGGGATAGCAACTGGCGAGAGCAGCACAGCAGCTGTCCGTTCCGCTGTGGCGGCCTTAGCCCTGATGGAGGCCGCCCACGACCATGTAGAGGCCGCCCATGCCCAGCTCATGGCGGTCACTGCACAAATTGAATGAAGCTTCTCCGACAACGGCCGGCAACCCACGGCCGAAGAGTTGGCAATCGCCGAGAGCGTTCAAGCAGCCGTCCGTTCATCCGCTGCATACCTTGCCACGACGGAGCCTGTCCAAGCCCAGATCATGGCCGCCCACGCCTAGCTCGTGGCAGCCTTTTCCAAAGAGATGGCGGACGCGGATGGCGAGATGCTTGCCGAGTATGGTGCGATGGATGCCATGGAGCCCCCTCCCTAGTAGACCGTTGGGCGCGAGCTGGACATGGAGGAGGCGGCGGAGATCGACGAGCACCAGCCGTAGTAGTACTCTTTGTTTTGTTTAATTAAGAGCACCGGTCTTTAATTTGTTAGAGTAATGTTTAGGTTAGCTAGCTTTGTTTAATTGGTGAACTTGCTCGATTAAGAAGTGTGGGTGTGCTGTAGTCTCCTTTGTGTACCCAAATTATGCAATGACGTGGATGACCACTTTAACCAGGGAAATTCAAACAAAAATTTTTTACGTTCAAACTCATCACACACGGGTTAAGCTATCTGAATCGTTTGTGATGTTCACATATGGTACACAGTTCTGAATAAGGGACCGTGTCTGATGACACTTTGCGCGCCAGTTTTTTGGCTGAACCGATTCAAAATTTTCGACTTCCGCGGAAATATCTACCTCCCCGCCCCCTCCCCCTTACCAAAAGGCACATTTCCCCTGTTTCCGCCTTCCTTTCCAAGTTGAAACCTTCACTCCTTGCTTGCAGTGCCGCCTCCTCGCCAGCGACCCTCCTTCACACTGCTCGGCCTTGTCTATCCAGGCAGGTAAGCCACACCCGACCCCCATCCTCCTCATCCTTCCACATCCCACATGCCCCGACCGCCGGCGCGACAGCTTCCACCCAAACCACCAACCCCTGGACCAAATAAGCACCGCCCTAAGCCATGGTGCACGCAGTATAGGCAGGAGCTCAAGGAGCATTTGGCAGCAGAGAAGCAAATTGCGGCCGCACGCGCGGATGCGGTCGTGATGGCTGCCATTCGTGCCGACCCCCAGATCTTGGAGGAGCACCTTGCCATTTGCTAGCTACACCGGTTAAGCATGCTCGATTAACCCGTTGCGTGTGCTGCTCCTGTCTTTCCTTAACAAGTTCTAGTGAATTGTGCTATCTAATTTTACCAGGCAATATGTTGCTCTAGTGTATATGTTCTATATATCGTGCAATGTGGTGCTCACTTATTAACTGTTTGGTTAATTAGTTGTCGTCTTCAGATAACTGTTTGGTTCAATTCTGTAAATGTGATGTTCAATTCTTTAGGCTGCAATTTTGTATTGTCTTCCACGTGAGAAATAAATCAAATTTATCTTTACAAAATACATGAGAAATGAATACAATTGCTATATTTCCAAGTTGTCAAGCATGCTTGGTTTGGTAAACTGTCTGATCTTCCAGTATGTTATACATTGTGCAATGTGGTGCTCAATTAACATTTGGTTCATTTGTTGTGGTGTTTAGTTAACTGTTTGGTTCAATTCTGCAATGCGATGTTCAATTGTTGTGGGTGCATTCTGTTATTGTATACCATGTGAGAAATAAATCGAATTTAGCTGTACCAAATACATGAGAAACAAATACAATTGCTATATTTCCAAGTTGTTAAGCATGCTTGGTTTGGTTAACTGTCTGATCTTCTATTAGGAGTATGTTATATTGTGCAATGTGGTGCTCAGTTAATGTTTGGTTCATTTGTTGTGGTGTTTAGTTAACTGTTTGGTTCAATTCTGCAATGCGATGTTCAATTGTTTTGGGTGCATTCTGTTATTGTATACCATGTGAGAAATAGATTGAATTTGGTTGTACTAAATACATGAGAAACCAATACAATTGCTATATTTCCAAGTTGTTAAGCATGCTTGGTTTGGTTAACTGGCTGATCTTCTATTAGGAGTGCAATGTGGTGCTCAGTTAATGTTTGGTTCATTTGTTGTGGTGTTTAGTTAACTGCTTGTTCAATTCTGCAATGCGATGTCCAATTGTCTTGGATAAAATTTTATATTGTTGTGCATGTGAGGAATAAATTGAATTTGGCTGCACTTAATACATGAGAAACATATACAACTGCTATATTTCCTAGTTCTTAATCATGCTTGGTTTGGATAAATGGGTTTTCCATGTGGCTTGAATTATTCTGATGAATCTGCAATGTGCTTATTTTTCATCAACATATTTTACTGATAGCATGCGAACCCTCACTTAACCTGATGACTAACTACCTTATATGTGTTGCAGGGAAACAATGGGAAGCACTGAGGTTTACAATCGAGGTTAGCACATGCATGGTCCTTTTTCTAATAGCACATTATTGTGCAATTGCAGGAACCATTCTAATATTTAGGTTTTTAACAATTTAGTCTTGCACATGTAGGTCCTGCTGTCAGAGGTTTTGACCCACTGTTCGACCCTTTTTGCATATGGGGAAATGAGTTGTCCATGAATATCAGTCAAGTCAAGAAACTCAGAAAGATTGTTAGGATAAAGAAATTAGCGACAAAAAACAACAAGATCTTTATCTGCACAATGAAGAAGACATCAGTTCACTACAAGATGGTACTAACTATTATACCTTGCCTTTTTTTATTCCTTTACCCCATTTCCAATATAGAGAAGATATTTATGCACATCCTTGTTTTTAGGCCTTTCCAAAGCAGTTCACTTATGATTACCTCTCAAACCACCTCTATGGTTAGGAGGCGAGGAAGGTTTTCATACAACACCCACGGTTCAATATTGAAGTCTTCCTGAAGAGGATGAAGGATGGACGGTCAATCATCCACAGCCACTGGCCTAAAGTTGCAAAGACCTTCAACATCAATGAAGGCTCAATATTCGCCTTCCGCTTCAGCAGTTTTCCAGATGAGATGCATCTGTCTATGTACCGTCTATTATGCTAATTTCGAAAGGTTCTAGATGTTGCATGTGAAACTTGGTGCTAGTGCAGTTGTGTAATGGGGTAGCTGAGTGCTGAAACTATATGATGTTGTACTCTGATGTATTTTAATTATGAAATCCTGCTTCCTTAATATGGAAATGAAATATATTGTGTGCTTAATATGAAATGTCAATTAGATTAATAAATGGATTATTAATAATAGGGCAATTAGCCTTCTAATGGCCAATTAGCCTGTTAATTGGGTTTTTCTATTGCAAATAGTTATTGAGAAAACATCGTGGGCGATGACCTCAGGCAACGCACACAGTTTCCAGGAATAAATCGTGTTGGATCAATGAACAATCACACACGACATCCTCTTGAAAACTGTTTGCATTAGGCCACCTTGCGCAAATGATTACCACATAAAAAGTGTGTGTGATGGATAGCCTTTGACACACAGATTCTTCTACGCACCGTGTGTGATGCATTCAATAACGCAAATGATAAAATTGTTAATATTGTGTGCAATGGCAACACTATCACAAACGATTTAATGGGGAAAATTGTGTGTGATGTACCTGCGAATGGAAACGTTTTCCTTAGAGCGACTGTGTGGGATGTATATACGAACGGAAACGTACTTCTTGGATTAACTGTGTGGGATGTACATACTAACGGAAACGTATTCCTTGGATTGACTGTGTGGAATGTACATACGAACGTAAACGTTTAGCGGGGACTGGCTGTGTGTGATGTACTTACGATCGGAAACGATTTCGCCTGTATAATTGTAATTTTTTTAGCACTACTATACATATAACCGTATTTGATCGCTTGCCGGTCGCACACGACCTCATTTTGCCAAGTGTGTGTGCCAGGAGGGCATATCCCCGACGATTTCTGGGTCGTGTGGGAAGGACCCCCCTATCGCAGTCACTCACTAGGCGACGGTTCAGAACGCCGTTGCGGAAAGGGGTTAAAAACCATTTGTATAGCACCTCGTTGTACCAGTGTGCTCTCCTAAATGCAGAAGGTACGCATGACTCTAGGCCAACCCCTTGTGATGGCCGGACGCCAACCATGTAGTTTGAGAGGTAATCTTGAGTAAACTGCTTCAGGAACCACTTCAAAGGAAAAAGATTCAGACATTGTCATCTAACACAACTCATTATGGGCAATAAAAAGAAGGCTACAGAGTTCTTACATACCATCTTGCAGTTCACTGTTGTCTTGCATAAAGTGTAAACAAATAGTTTGATTGACATCTTTTGACCCATTTTAATAACAATCTTTATCAGTTTCCTCACTTGATGCTGGTTCATGAATATCTCATTGCCCCATATGCAGAAAGGGTCGAAGCGTGGATCTTTGGCAATGACAAATGTACCTAAAAGCACCAAGTTAATATTAGAAGCTAAACAACAATTGCACAATGATGTAGTACAACACTCACTCCATCCCATTATATAAGATCTTATTACATGTATATCTAGATATCATCAGAACATTAAGGTAACACTCTTCCTTGTTGCTATGTAGCCTAGGATTGCATATTTAGTCATTCAGTACAATGCATGTTGCTATGTAGCCTTAGATATATTAAATATGGCCCTAGTTAACCTACCGATAAATGGGTTACAGATATATTCAGTGAAATGTCTGATTCGACGATTAATCCCTTTTCAGCCCCCGGGCTATATGATACCAGCTACCGATATCCTGAACAGTGAGTATATATAAGCAATGTGATGAAACTAACCTCGATGGAAAATAGCGGCTGTTCCCAATATTTTCCTGTGTGATTACATCTAAAGGCATGTGAAGCACAACAGGCTAAACATCAACCAAATATATCCATGGTAGACAATATAATCTCCAAATGATAGCTTCAGTGTGCAAGTTTAAGCATACTAGTTAAGCAAAACAAGAAGTGGAAAGGTGTGTTAACTGCAACAGGCATAACATTTAAAAAAAGCAAATATAGTCATTCAAACTGGTATTGTGCAGGTCTAAAGTAAACTAGTTATTGTTTAAAAAAAGGAAAGGTGTGTTAACTGCAACATCCTTAACAGCAACCAAATATCATAATCATAGTGGTATTGTTGAAACTGTTTTTGATGAAATTGAACTGCACGGCAAATAGTTGCACATATAGAGCATCACATTGTGAATAACTGAAGTAAACAAGGCATAAGGCCATCTCTAGCCGATCCCCTAAAAGTTAACGGAGTAAAACCCTTAGTGAGTATATATATATATATATATGTGTGTGTGTGTGTGTGTGTGTATGTATATATATATATACTCTATTAACTTTTGGCCGTTTCTAGTCGATCCCCTAAACCTAAACATTGTAAACTTCAATTTGATCTAGTTCAAAGCAGGTTCAACTGAAAGTAGCATGCATTCAAACATAAACATAGATAGTTTTGCATAACCGAACATAAAACATAAATTTAAACTAAATAAACTATGTTCGGTCGAAGTAGAGGTCGAGCCAATCCTTCCTTGTTAGGTACGGTGTGCCGTGAGCCGGGTCCGGGCCAGTGTCGTCGTTGGGGTCGTTGGGGAAGACACTCGTCGACGTCGATCTCCTCGTCCTCGCCACCCACCTCGACGCCCTCCGCGCCCCCGTCCTTGCCGCCTTCGACCTCGTCATTGGAGGAGAGCACGATAACCTTGCCGCCCTCCACCCGGCAAAGATCATCCGCTCCGCCTCCACGAGCTCCGGGTACTGCTGGCGGAGATCTTGCATGTAGGCCTCGTCGGCGGCCTTGGCCTCGAGGCGTTCCCTTGCCTCGCGGTCCTTCCGCTCCGTAGTCGAGCTGACCACCCCTCGCTCCGGTGGGACGAGGTCGACCGGACGTGTGCCGAAGGGGAAATTGAGCCTAGCCGCCGCGCCGTGGTAGCGGACCTGCCAGTGGTCGTACTCCATGGATGTGAGCTCGGCCGTGTGGAAGCTACCGAGCCACCGGTCGGTGTGGGTCTCCTAATCCGTAATCTCGGTGACCCACGTCCCCCATCGCCACTGTCGGACCCCGATGTAGGACCTTGTTGGCGATCGGGCCGTAGGGAGGACGGGGAAGTCCTCGAACCGGCGTAGGGGTGCGGCGGCAGGCGGATCGGGCGACCGGCGATGGCGGCTCGATAAAGAGCCCGTAGAGGACGACGGGGACACCTCGGCGGCCACGTCGCCGACGTCGGGCAAAGAGGCCGCGATAAACCTCTTTTGGGCCATTGGCTCCTCGAGCTCTCCGGCACACAGGAAGAGGTTGAGGATGGAGGCAGCGGCGGTGGCAATGGCGGCGACCTACCAATGGTTTCGAGCAAGGGAGGAGTGGTGTGTGTCTGTGTGAGCGGAGGTTTTGGGGTGTATGTGGTGTGTGTGGAGGGGGCCAAGGTGGTGTTTGAGGAAATACCACGGCAACTGAAAATTTTACTATGCGGGAGTAAAATGCCGGGCTACTGAAAATTTGGATCAAGGGCGAGCAGATATTTTTTAGATTGCGTGGGATGCACAGGCGGGAGTAACATGCCGGGGCTAATAAAAATTTGAATAAAGGGCGAGCAGATATTTTTGAGATTGGGAGGGATGCAGAGGCGGGAGTAAAATGCCAGGGCTACTGAAAATTTGAATCAAGGGATTGAAGCAGAGTGGGAGTAATAGACATCGCACACGGTCCACACATACGAATCGTGTGCTATCAAACATAAAAACCTTCCAGGCGGTAGATATTTTCGAGATTGCGAGGTAGTAGATATTTTCAAGAGCAGGAGGCAAGCCTCGTGGAGACAGATATACTATGCTGATGTGAGTGACAGGGGCACGAGCGTGGCACACGGGTAGTCTGAGCGAACCGTGTCTACTGTGTCCCCAATTGCAGACGGTTGCTGCATCCAACTCGTCTGCTGTTTATAAATTTGGGAAAAAAGAATAACGCGGGAAATGGTCAGAACACGAACACACTTGCATGTGGACCAAATATATGTATGAAAAAGGTGGTTTGATGTTCAAATACCCAATGCACAACTTTAATGTGGCACCTGTCGCACAAAGTGCACAGTATTGCTAGTCAGCCACCCCCTACGAACCCCACTTCGTGTCGGCAGTAAGGGAATCCTAGATACAAACGCATGCCCCCAAATAGCTAGGTATGAAATCTCACCCTACCGTAACACAAAACCTATAGGAGTCCATCATGGTCAAACTTCTCCTTTCGCTTCCGGGCAAAGGTGGACCGTGTGCCGACCCACAAATGTGTGGTGTGATATTTAACTACCATTCACATCTTTGATGTGGCACGTGAGCCTTGCAAATTAACCGGACTTCCTCGACCCCACGAAAGTTGCAGATAGTGCGAAAGAATACCCCCACCCCCCCCCCCCCCCCGCACCCCCGCCCACACACACACGTGTCCGGGGGAGAGGGCATCTCACAAAGACGTACTATAACACGGACCAAGCAAAATCCAAGTTGCTCGTATAACCTCTCTCGCTCGTTGTTGGTCAAAGTGATGGATGTCCACACGGCCCCGCAAAATGGGCTAGCTTGTCGTCGATAACCTCGCAAGAGTGTCTGAAGACAAAACCCACTCTGTGCATGTGGCCCAGACATATGTATATGGAAGTGGTGTGTGGTGTGTGGTGTTTGAATACCCACTGCGCAAATTTGATGTGCCACCATGCTTTGGAACCATAAAATCCCCACACTGCACGAGGGTTGACGACACGTAGAATGCGCCCAAACTTAATTAGGCCTGGAATGATCGACCTACTATACGGTACACAAACCAAAGAAGAAGAATTCACCCTGGTAACCTTTCTCGTCGTCGGTCGAAAAGATGGACGTCCACGCGGGCCCATGAATATATAGGCTTGCCGCCGATAACCAAGCGAGTGAGAGTGTCCAAAGACAACCGTTACATGCATGTATCCCAAACATATTTATGGAGGTGCGTGATGCATGCATAAGTGTTGAATACCCAATGCACAACATTGATGTGGTGCATGCATGCGTTGAAAATCGCACAGTCCCCACACAAAGCAAGAGGTTCCTGACGCGTGTCGTGTGCTCGCCCCCCCCCCCCTCGATCCAGCGGGATGGGTTTATGTGTACACATGTACTATTATATACTTGTAATCTCACATCATGACCTATACCGTGAGACAAACAAAAAATTAATCCCCTCCTAAGTCAAATTAATTAACCTCTCTCGCTGTCGGTGAAAGTGATGGACCAAGCGGACCCACATATGGAAGCATTGCCGATAACCGCATGAGTGAGTGACAGAGGACAACCACCATCGCTTGCATGTGTGCCAAAACATATGGAGAGGTGTGTGATGTTTTGAATACCTAATGCACAACTTTGATGTGGCATCTACCTCAAAATCCGTAAAGTCCCCACACGGAGTGAGGTTCATGTGACACCTAGTATATGCTGGTCCCATCCCCCCTTCGACACGTACTACATATTATACTCCTGCCGTAACACAGCCCTAAAAGAATTAATCCTCCTTGTTCGTAAAATGTATACCTCTGTCTCATTGGGTCAAAGTGATGGACGACGACCTCGCGGGCCCACAGGAGCGAAGCGTACGTCACACGCGAGTGAGGGTCCAATATATATAGGACTACCACCGTCTGCATGTGGCCCAATGAGGTGTTTGTGTGATGTTTGAATACGCAATGCACAACTTTGATGTGGCACCATATATATATATACCTCGGAAACCGAAAAGTCCCCCACAGAGAGCGAGGTTCATGATGCGTGGTATGTTCTACCAAACCAACCCCCCGCCCCCCTCAACACGGTGGTAATGTAGACTCTCACTGTAGCACAAACAAAAAAGAATCATTCCTTGATGGTTAAATTAACCTCTCTCTCGTTGGGTCGAAGTGATAGGGGAAAACCTCGCGGGCCCACATATGGAAGCGCCACACGCGAGTGAGTTCCTATAGGGCAACCACCGCCTACATGGTATTGCGTGATGTTTGAATACCAATGCACAACTTTGATGTGGCACCTGCCTCGGGAACCAGAAAGTCCCCACACGGAGCGAGGTTATGATGCATATATATATAGTATACATGTTTCCCCCTCTTTGACATGTACTACATACTCTTACCGTGCATATACGTAACACAAACAAAAAAAGAACCATCCTTGTTGGTCAAATTAACCTGTCTCTCGCTGTAGGTTCAACTGATCGACGACGACCTCGCGGGCCCACAGAGAGAGTCACACGCGCGCGAATGAGTGTCATAGGACAACCACCGCGTGCATGTGCCCAATAGAGGTGTGTTGTGTGATGTTTGAATACCCAATGCACAACTTTGACGTGGCACATTGCTTCACAAACCGGAAATGCGCTACACAGAGGTTCACGATGCGTAGCCCCCTCACTTCAAGCCGGTGGGAGGGACTCATGTGTACGCATGTGCCCGAACTTTGATATGGAATCTCACCATGATCCACACCGTAACACACATGCCAAGATGAATCCACCTTTCATCAATTGCCTCTCGTTGTCGGTGGAAACTGAAAACCTTTGCGGGCTAACGAATGGGCACGTCGCTGATAACCGCACGAGGCAGTGTCCGAGAGGACCACCAATGCATGCATGTGGCCCGAACATGCATGTATGAAAGGGTTGTGTAATGTTTTAAATAACCAATTCACGACTTTGATGTGGCATATATATATGACTCACAAAATGATCAATCCCACACGAAGGCTCATGACTCATAGTGTACTGCCGGACCCCCCCCCCCCCCACACACACACACAGACACACGCATCCCTCACCACCACCGCCACTCTGAGGCATCATGTCAAACTTTTTCTACAGTGAACATGTGACCAAAGGAGTATCGTGTTAAAATTAAAAAATAGAGATTATTCGACTGTTTTTATACATTGATTGATTTCCTAGGGATTTAATCTGCAAAAATCAAATTTGAGCTACATGTGCACCAAAATGGATTGCAAAATCATATGTGTGTCCCTGGGTGCATGTTTCCCCGTGCAAGAGAATTCAAAACATTGAGAATATTGATTTTTAAAATTCAGTAAATCCAAATTAGTTGAAATTTATGAAACTTATCGTGGTGTCATATGGACACCAGTAGACTGTGATATTGTATTTTTTCGTCAAATTTGAGACAAGTTTTGATATAATTTTCTTACAAAAGGGAGATTGTTAATAACTGGCAACCAAAATCCCATACGGATTATTTATTCAGACCATGTGCGTTAGACCGTGACACGCAACAAATAAGCAGTAAAGCGGCAGAATTAATCATCAAAAAACAAAAAAAATATGTGCCGCCACGCGCCCTGTGTGCCATGCAAGCAGGCGTGAGTTGACGGGACGCATATGAGCAGTCCGCCACACGGGCAGACCGGGAGGCGTGCGTGCAGGTGTGTGAATTGACGGGAGGCGTTTTCGCTACGCAGTGTCACCGAGAGGCGTGCTAGTAGCTGTGTGAAATGATGGTAGGAATGCCAGAAGTCCGCCGCGCAGGCTCACCGGGAGGCAAGACATCCTTTGACCGCCGCCCGCCTCGCTCCCACCGGTCCGTATTAATGGT
The DNA here is from genome assembly GCA_011799875.1 of Thinopyrum elongatum. Classification (NCBI taxonomy): domain Eukaryota; kingdom Viridiplantae; phylum Streptophyta; class Magnoliopsida; order Poales; family Poaceae; genus Thinopyrum; species Thinopyrum elongatum. Next base: position 130,549,277 of record CM022303.1, read on the forward strand.
GTGCCCGAGCCGCCTGCCATAATAGGCGGCCGCACCCCCGGTCCACAGTGGTCACCAACGTCTGGAGTGTATGAGGATGCCGCCGAAGCGCACCATCGGAGGGAGTGGGGACGCCGGGGCTGGTGAAGCACCCGCGCAACGTGTGAAGCTGGGCACAGAGGTTGCCGTCGCCACCGATGAGGTCTTGCACGTGCAGCAACACGACCTTGGCTTCGTCGGCGCCGTCGTGCCCCCCCCCCCAACCGGAGGCGGAGGTCCACAACAACTCCAGCAACGACTGCGACTCCAACGGAAAACCGGTTAGTCATCTATACCCATTTGTGCGGCAAACATATCCTGTGTTTTCTCTGGTTACTCCCCCACCCCTCTATTTTTTTTGGAATACAAATCCTATGGTTATGTTCTCTCAGTCCATGAAATCAGAGTAATTAAGATCCGTTAGATGAATGTAGTGTATTGATTGTTTAAATGGTATCCATATAGGGTTAGTGATTAATTGTTTGTTCTGTACAAATGATTTTTGCTAATAATCTGACTAGGGTTAGCGTGCGTGCTAATAATTCGTGGCCAGATCTTGAGAATTGATTTTGAATGTCCTACATATATATTTGTGCCTTTTTTTTCTTCCAGATCTTGAGAATTGATTTCGAATGTCCTACATGTATGTTTCTGCCATTTTTCAGATTGGTATCTACATAGATGAGGCTCCGGCCAACGGCGCCGCCAGATGTAGATCTTGGACCCGGCAGCGTGGCCAGAAGCGGCCACGGCCCCCCTGGATCTGAGGAACCCGTAGAATCTCCAGCGGACCGCATCAGCGATCTCCCGGATGCCATCCTTGGGGAGATCATCTCCCTTCTCCCCACCAAGGATGGCTGCCGGACAACTGTGCTCGCATCTCTGTGGCGCACTCAGTGGCGCGCCGCGCCTCTTAATCTCGACCGTTGTCAGCTATCTATCGATGATGATTCTGAACTCCCCGGAGCCATCATCTCCTTCCACCAGGGCTCCGTTCAATGCATCTACATCCTGGCATGCTACCTACTGGACATACCCTGCATGGTGGCCGCCTGGCTGACATCCCGTCAATTCAAAAAACTCCACCAGCTTGAGTTCTACCATTACTGCAGCGATAGGTTACCACCAATCACTACATCTGTGCCCTCACCACCGATGCCCATCTCATGGTTTTCCTCCTCTCGCCACACCGCAACCTTGACCCGGTGCCATGTAGCAGACAATCTGGTACAAATGCTTTGACTCCTATTGCTGAAAGAACTTGCGCTTGTGTTGGTTGATCTGTTGGTGGCCTCACTGCACAACATCATCCACTCCAGCTGCCCTGCCGTGGAGCGTTTGGTGCTTGTTTTTGCAAATGGATTCCATATCCCTTGTCTCAAAATAAAGTCGCTTCACCTTGTAAGCATTGGAATTCGTTTTGAAGGACAGGAGCTCATCATCGAAGATGCCCCTTCACTTCAAAGGTTGCTCCGTGATTCTTGTTATAAACCTTCGCAAATAAATGTGGTCTTCGCGCCTAAACTGGAGACCTTGGGTGAAATTCGTGATCCGTTTAAAGGTTACAAGATGGTGGTTGGCTCCACACTTATTCAGGTATTGTATATTATCCATGTACACTTTTGTAATCTGCATTTTTCATTTGTGCGCATAAGTTAAATATCATCTTGGAGTACACTTTCGGTGCTAATATTATGTTATATGCTGAATGAAGAGCTTGTCCATGGATGGCCTATCGGGGGTGCTGGATTCTGTCAAGACCTTATATATTCATATAGGGTGTCTCGATCTGAACATCACTATTGGCTTGTTGCGATGCTTTCCATGTCTGGAGAATTTGTATATAGAGGTGATGATTTCACACACATTGAAAGCCCATATATAATGTACTAGAATTAACCATTCAGTTGTCGCTCCTTCGACATACTCTATTTTAGACATTAACTGTTTTCAATCTTCATGTCTATTTAGGTAATAGGTTTTCAAGAAAAAAGGCCTAACCAATCGATGGCAGAGGAAGCACAAGGATTTTCTCAGATCTCATGGCATTCGTTTGAAGACAATAACGGTGGAAGGATATGCATCCAACCGTGCAAACACTAGATTTGTCACATTCTTCATGTTGAATGCGAGGGCACTATTGTCCCTGAGGATTAAGTTTTTGACAAGAAATTTCTCACGGATGGACATGTTGAACAGAATAAAAAGAAGTTTTAGGTGGACCAAAGGGCTTCTGATCGTGCTCAGCTTCTATTTACAACAACTTGTCATCATCATGGACTAGTAGATCTTTTGTACCGGGATCTTGATTTTATGGATCGGATCGATCCATTTGATTGTGACTGCTGAAAACTTTGGTTGAGTTAGATGTTATTGCCCTGTTCATTCTGGGTTATGTGTAAACCTGATGTACAATTAATCCTCATGCTTTTGTACCTTTTGTAAGCTGGAGTTAGATATTGTTGCCCTTTTCAACTCGGCTTTGACCCATATTTTCTTTCATACTAGGCCAATGGCTTGCCATTTCATTACTTAAGACATAAATATTATTAGCAATCACAACATAGGGAAAGAACATCATTCTTGTGGGATCCTTGAGATCAGTGTTCATTATAGAACCCGCAAGTTTTTAGCGTCCGCCAACACCCACAAATTTATTTTCAGCTAGCACACCAAATGGGTTGTAATTCTTAATAAGAAAAGTGTTGGGGGACGTTGCATGGAAAACAAAAAATTTCGACGCACACGCAAGATCTATCCATGGAGATGCATAGCTACGAGAGGGGGAGAGCATCTTCATACCTTTGAAGATCACTAAGCGGAAGCATTTATCAACGCGGTTGATGTCGTAGTACACCTTCACGATCCGTCCCGATCAAGCACCGAACGTACGGTACCTCCGTGTCCAGCACACGTTCGGCCCGATGATGTCCTCGCCTTCTTGATCTAGCAAGAGGGTCGAAGTAGTAGATGAGTTCTGGCAGCACGATGGCGTGGTGACAGTGGTGGTGAAGAACAATCTCCGCAGGGCTTCGCCAAGCACACCGGAAACTAGACGGAGGATAAACTAGAGGGGACGGGGTTGCCAGCACACGGCTTGGTGATTCTTGATGTGTTCTGGGTGCTAGCCCTGCCCCTCTACTTATATGTTGAGCCCTGGGGTCGTAACTTGCAGAAAGAGCCTCCTCAAAGTCAGTTTAGCCCGCAAGGCAAGAGTCATTCGCAGACTCCAGGACCAGATGCCAGGGTCCTTGGTGTCTGGCCCCAGACACCAGGGTCCCTGGCATCTGGCCCCTTGGCCTCCATAAAACTTCCTTTTGCACCTTCAAAAACCCTCGTGGGCTTTACCCCTTGGCCCAAATAAAGTGTTCTCATACCCAAACATTTCGGGAAACATCCGAAACCACTTCCGGTGAATTCTGGAACCCTTCCAGAGACCAAACACTATTATCCCATATATCAATTTTCACCTCCGGAATATTCCGGAGCTCCTCGTCATGTCCATGATCTTATCCGGGACTCCGAACATCATTCGGTCACCAACATACATAACTCATATAATACTATATCGTCAATGAACGTTAAGCATGCGGACCCTACGGGTTCGAGAATGATGTAGACATGACCGAGACGCTTCTCCGGTCAATAACCAATAGCGGGACCTGGATGCCCATATTGGTTCCTACATATTCCACGAAGATCTTTATTGGTCGAATCTTTATGACAACATACGTAGTTCCCTTTGTCTGTCGGTATGTTACTTGCCCGAGATTCGATCTTCGGTATCACCATACCTAGTTCAATCTCGTTACTGGCAAGTCTCTTTACTCGTTTCGTAATACATCATCCTATAACTAACTCCTTAGTCACTTTTCTAGCAAGCTTCTTCTGATGTTGTATTACTGAGAGGGCCCAGAGATACCTCTCCGTCATACGGATTGACAAATCCTAGTCTCGATCCATGCCAACTCAAAAGACACCTTCGGAGATACCTGTAGAGCACCTTTATGATCACCCAGTTACGTTGTGACATTTGATGGCACACAAGGCATTCCTCCGGAGTCCGGGAGTTGCATGATCTCATGGTCGAAGAAACATGTATTTGACATTAAGAAAGCAGTAGCAATAAATTGAATGATCATATGCTATGCTAATGGTTGGGTCTTGTCCATCAGATCATTCTCCTAATGATGTGATCCCATTATCAAATGAAAACTCATGTCTATGGTTAGGAAACCTTAACCATCTTTTGATCAATGAGCTAGTCTAGTAGAGGCTCACTACAGACACGGTATTTGTTTATGTATCACACGTGTATTTAAGTTTCCGGTCAATACAATTCTAGCATGAATAATAAACCTTTATCATGAATAAGGACATATAATAATAACAACTTTATTATTGCCTCTAGGTCATATTTCCATCAAAAAGATGCATGGTACTAACAGATTTGGATTCTGACATTTGGGACCCACTAGGAAAACGCATATCCAAGGTGGTGTCGACTCGTCAGTAAACATTGAGAAACCTTGTCGTGGGAAAACACGGCCACCTATGGGGCCATCAACCCCTTATGGTTCGGCAGGGGAGATGAACGCATTACACAAAGAGTGGAGGGCGTAGCACAGCATGGCAGAGATCACACGGGCAGTTTTTACCCAGGTTCGGGCCACCGCGAGGCGTAAAACCCTACTCCTGCTTTGGTAGATTGATGGTGGATTGTGGTGGAGACGCAGCGCTCTTGCATGGCAAGGATGCCTCGGGACGAGAGCAGCTACACGCGTATGAGTATACAGGGGTCCGAATCCTTTCTATGGTTGCCATGGCCCTCCTTTTATAGATCAAGGGGTCACCACAGTGGAAAATCAGTCATTATGCACTGATTAGATAGCGAACAGTGCTATCATACCTAACTCTGTAGGCAAGATAGAGTGCATTAAATGCACCGCTTAATGTCACATCGTAGGGCAGCCTGGCAAGCCTTGCCGGGCCATTTGGCCACCTTCTCACTTGCCTGCATGACACGTCTCTGGACGGGTGTCACTTGGAGGTGATTTCCATAGAAAGTGGCTGACATGTGCCAAATAACAGCCACTTAGTCACTTGGGGGCTTGACACCGCACCGACCGATGACTTGCATCGCTATGAGGTGGAGCGGTGGAGCTTACCGGGGTAATTTGCCCTCGTCGTGCCCGGCAGGCCTGCCGAGACGGTCTTGAGGCTTGTCTTCAGGGCAACCTTGACCTTGCCAGGCTCGCCTGCCCAGCAAGGGAGGTTTTTCCTTGGTGGTATCTTGCTACTTTATCTTGACTTGGTCTTCTCGATTTGCCCTTTGATTCCTCAAAGAGCTGATCTCGTCTGCTTGGTCTGGTCTTGGATGTCGCAACCTTGCCCTTAAGCCTGTGCACAGTCTGGGCAACATACCCAGGGTTTGTTGCACCGACAGGAGCCCCCGGGCCTGGCCCAAACGCCTTGCTGGGCGTCTTCGGGGTAAGCCCTATCCAGTGCACAGGCGAGAGGGCAGTAGTTGCTTGTCTTTTGAAATCTTCTTTGCTTCTTCATTAACCTAAGCTTGAATCAGTTCCCGGTTTCCCCACGCGTTGCATAACGCCAATCGTAGTGGGAGAGATAATGGGCCACGATCTGTGGGTTACCCATGTCCCACATTCACGGGGCGGTAACCGCCACCCCGTTATCTTCCCCGCTCCTGACGCCTCCGCCATGTGTGTTGCATGCATTGTGCAAGGTTGGTGGCGGATGCAGAGGGCGCAGGATTGGGCGTCGTGGCAGAAAGCCAGGCGCCCTGGATTGGCGCAGGGGGTCGGCCTTGATTCCTCGAGCCATTGATGGCGAGGGGCAGCCGGACTGGATGAACGGGGCGGCTACCTCCATGGAAAAATCTAGCCCCCTGCCCCGCTCGCCTATAAAAGGGGACGCGGGCGGGGCATTTCTCCACACATCCTCCTTCTTCCACCCCTGTAGCAGTCCTTGCCTGCCATGGTGAGAGGTCAGGGGTGCAGCGCTGCTCCAGTGGTGGCGACGAGAACTTCCGTTCGACAGCATCTCCCTCCTCCCTCCGAAGATGCAGGGGCGGAGCCCGCCGCGAGGGGAGGTGGGAGGGGGAGAGGTCGCGGCTGTCATGGTGTTCGGGGCCGAGGAGAACGAGGGGGTGCCTTGGTCACTCCTCCGCCGATCGCCCAAACCCCAATGGAGGGCCACATTGGCGATCAGCCGCTGGAGTTCATCATCAGGCTGCACAGGCCCCTGCGCGGTTGCCTCCGCCTCCCTACTCTGTTTGCGAGAGCAATGGAGCTTGAACAGCCGCGCGCATTTAAGCTGCACATGAGGGGTTGCGGGAATGGCGGCATGCGGGTTGACGTGGATTTTCCTCCTCCTCACGTCATGTTCTTCCGACATGGCTGGAAGACCTTTGCTCGCACCCATAGCTTGTTGGAGGGGCACGTCCTCCATTTTAAGTTAATGGAGGCCGATCTACTTTTCGTCAAGGTATTTGGGTGCTCGGGTGCTCATTTAGGGTGCTACGTGGAGAGCTCGACCGACGATGAAAGCTCCTCCTCGAGCGACAGCGATGAGGAGGATAGTGACAGCGATGACGACGGCGTCGACCGGGAGGACGATGACTCCAACTCCGGCTGAACACCGGCCGCACCGTCGTCGTCAGGCGGTGGCACCACTATCTGTACCTCCATCTCTTCTCCGGCAAGGCGATTTGCCAGGGAGTTGGATACAGAGGCATATATGGTGCCTCCGGCTCCTCCAGCAGCCTTCCAGCTGGACCCCGACAAGCTCCCTCATGGCCTCCGGCTTCGTTCGCCCTACCGTGTATTGCTGGCCCTGGTGGTGGCGGCTGGGAGGTCATCTCCGCCGATCTCTTCACCATCACCTTCGCCCGCGCCCTCCCACTCTCGCCAGGCTCCTTGTCAAGGGGCCTGACGGGGTCAGGCTGGGCTTCTTCCCAGGCGTTCCTTTTGCCCTCTTTGCCTTCCACCGCAGTGCCTAGGAGGAGAGGGACAAGAAAGGGCATCACGGGGCACTTATCTTTTTTCAATCTAAAATATGTAGGCATTTGCCAAACTTTAGTCTAGATTATGTAATCTTCTTTATCCATGTTTGTGTTCTATAAGATTTGTACTTGTTAATCAGCATATTAATGAAAAAGACAAGCATTGTCGGGTACTTGTGCATGTAACATGTCCATGCAGAGGTGAAATGCCTCTATACATTAAAGTAAACAAGTTCTCCCCGGCAGGCTATCCTACCGGTACCCTCAGTTCATTGTCGCGGGGCTAGGCCTGCTGGGCGCAAGTCACAGGGAGGGACCAGCCCCCTGCCAAATCTTTTCCGCCAAAGGCCACTACAACCATCCTGACCGAAGCAACATTCGAGTCAAGGGATGGGAGCACCTAGGTTTCGAAGGTGGCGAGGTTTTCATATGCACAAGTTTCTACTTACAGAATACATATGGATAAGAAAGAAACTTATCTGCTTGGCTTGCCGTGGATTGCAACGTAGGCTTGTCTTCTCTTCTCTTCTTCAGGACCAAGTCCACGGCAAGAGCCCTGCAACCTAGTGCAGATGAAAATGATGCCACATGCGATCTTATCTATATGATCATGCTATGCTCATGATATGCTTATGCATGCAGGCAATCTTCCTTGGGGCCCCCAGCGCTTCGTTTATTTCTCTGTTGCTCAGGGTCTGCTCCTGGCTTTGTACAAAGGGTTACATGCAACTTCGGCAAAGCTTGTACAAAAGGGTGGCTGCCGGGCAGGGCCCGACAGCCGCGCCTTACGGGTAGAACTTACGGAGATGCTCAATATTCCATGAGTTTTGCAATTGAATGCCATCTCCGGTCTCCAAACGGACTGCGCCGGGTCTGGTGACTCGTACTACCTGGTAAGGGCCTTCCCACTTTGGCGTCAACTTGTTTGTACCCTTGGCGGACTGAACGCGCCTAAGGACAAGGTCGCCTTCCTCAAAACTCCGGGCATGAACCCTGCGGTTGTGATAGCGACGTAGGGCTTGCTGGTAGCGTGCAGCACGCGTAGCAGCCCAGAGACAGTACTCCTCAAGTAGCACAGCGTCATCACGCCGGTGCTGTTCTTGCGCTACTTCATCGTAGGCAAGCACTCGAGGTGACCCATATATGAGTTCCGTGGGGATAACTGCTTCTGCCCCATAGACTAGGGAGAAGGGAGTCTGCCCGGTAGATCGATTTGGTGTCGTTCTGAGGGACCAAAGAACCACCGACAGCTCATCGATCCATCGCCTGCCACACTTCTGAAGCTTATCGAACGTTCTTGTCTTGAGTCCTCCCAACACTTCGGTGTTCGCCCTCTCAGCTTGCCCGTTGCTCCTTGGATGAGCAACAGAGGCAAATGAGATTTTGCTTCTGAGGGCATGAATGTATTGCATGAAGGCGTGGCTCGTGAATTGGGTGCCATTGTCGGTGATGATTCGGGCAGGGACTCCGAAGCGGCACACCAATCCTTTCAAGAACTTGATAGCTGACTGTGCAGTCACCTTTCTCACAGGCTCTACTTCCGGCCACTTTGTAAACTTGTCGATTGCAACGAACAAGAATTCAAAGCCCCGGGTAGCACAGGGGAAGGGGCCCAAGATGTCGAGCCCCCAGACCGAAAACGGCCATGACAAAGGGATTGTCTGAAGAGCTTGGGCAGGCAGATGGATATTCTTGGAATGGAACTGGCAGGCTTCACACTTGGTGACTAACTCGATGGCGTCTTGGAGGGCTGTGGGCCAGTAGAAACCTTGCCGGAAAGCTTTCCCAACCAAGGCCATTGATCCAATGTGGGAGCCACACATGCCCTTGTGTATCTCTGCTAGCAGTTCCATTCCTTCTTCCCGGCAAATGCACTTCAATTTCACACCGTTGGGCCTTCTTCTGTACAGTGTGTCGTCGATGAACTGATACATACTGCCCTCCGGGCTACTCTTTCAGCTTCTTCTTACTCTTCGGGAAGTTCTCCTGTTTGGAGGAAACGGACGATGTGCCATGCCCAAGTTGGAGCCTGAGGCTCGGCAACGAGGACTAGCGGCACCTCCTCGTTCACGGGAGCGCGCTCCTCAACCGCAGAATTTGGTAGTTTGGTGGGAGGGTGCAGCTTGCCAATCAAAGGGGAGTTGTTCCCGCCAAGCACTCTGCCGGGGGCTTCGGGAAGCTCTACCGGGAGAGGCTTGCCGGGGTCCAGTTTCCTCCTCTTCCTGGCCATCGTTGTCAGGGATACGGAGGGTTGAGTGAGATGGAGAACAAAAGTTCCTGGTTCCACAGGGAGTTTTTGCGCAGCGCACTTTGACAGATGATCAGCAATGTTGTTTTCTGCACGTGGCACGTGCTCTGTTTGTAATCCGTCAAAGCACTGCTCCAACTTCCTCACTTCCTCAACGTATGCCCCCATCAACAGGCTTTGGTAATCCTTGTTCACTTGTCTCACCACCAGTTGTGAATCTCCACGGATGATCAGCTTCTTGATTCCCAATTCTGTCGCAATCCTGAGCCCGGCAAGGAGCCCTTCTTACTCTGCGATGTTGTTGGTGGCCTTCTCCCGGGGGAAATGCATTTGAACAACGTACTTGAGGTGCTCCCCAGTGGGGGCAACAAGAAGCACGCCAGCTCCCGCACCTTGCAGGGAGAAGGCACCATCCAAGTACATGATCCATTCTTGGGGTGCTTCCTTGCCGGGGATGATTGTCTCCAGCACTTCTTCATCAGGGGTTGGCGTCCACTCTGCAATGAACTCTGCTAGTGCTCTGCTCTAAATAGTTGACATGCTTTCGAACTTCAAACCAAAAATGGACAACTCCAAGGCCCATTCCACAATCCTACCGATGGCCTCAGGGTTTCGGAGTATGCATTGCAAGGGGAAGCGGGTGACAACCGTGATCTCGTGGGATTGGAAGTAATGGCGCAGTTTCCTCCAGGCCATGACGAGGCCAAAAATCAACTTTTGCACACCAGAGTACCTCGATCTAGCCCCCTGCAACAGGGAGCTGACGAAATACACTTGGCGTTGCACCAGTTTCTTCCTTGCCGCGACCATAGAACTGCCTCCGCTGCCCTGCCTTTCTTCGCCTTGGACTAACTCTGGCCTTGCCGGGACGGGTTCACTTTCTTCTCCAGAGGTGTGGCACCCCAATAGTGGGCCGATGCACGCCAGCCCCAGGATAAGACCTGGCGCACGTCAAAGACATGATACAGCAATTCCAGGCACAAAATGGCTTTATTATATGAAATGGAGTATTACAATACTGTTGCTTACAACAATATTACATAACTCCAAGACTATCTAAAATGGCAGCGAACGTCTTGGTTCAGCGGCAACAATGTCTCTGGCTGGGCTCCACAACTCACAGGACTGGCTGGGTTACGATCTAGCACGACGGATCTTCTCCTACAACTGGCCACGTGCAAGGCCAGGTGAGTACTTTGAATGTACTCGCAAGACAACCAAATACATAGCATCCAAACAAACAGATGACAAAGCAAGCCCTATGCTATGCAAGAATTTATTCTAAACATGGCATGGAATTAACAGGAAAACATGAATCAAGCATGGCATAGCATACCTATCTAGCATTATTAATCATCATGTCGTAGCAAGATTATCTGGCATGTTTAAACATCTAGCAGCGTTGATCATCACGACATAACGGGGTTATCTAGCAAAATCACTACTGAAGTAAAGTACAGTAAAGTAAAGCATGCATCAAGTAAATAATCCATATTCCGAATAATCTCATGATCCAATCTGAACCTGATTCAAATCCAAGTCTCTCGGTCATCTGACCATCTCTTCCATAGCCATCTCATGGCTAACATACCATACTCCTGACAACATCAGCTATCCATGCAGGACAGGTTCTTCCACCATTATTATTATCATTACGGTTGATCACCTAGCGAGGTCTGGACAGGCTGTCCAATACCGTGGACGCGGCTATTCGAATAGATTTTTCACTCTGCAGAGGTTGCGCACTTTACCCACACTATGGAGCACTAACCTCGTGATCCCATTCAGGTGGACCAGCATTGCTCCAACGAAACCTGCCTGACCCGTGACTCTCCCATCGTACCACCGGCAATCATCCTCCGCCGGAGTCAAGCCCTGGGTGGCCCCTGTGTCACCTCGTGACACCTGCCACCGTCATGGCCAAACTAAACTGTCCCAACCGGGGACGGGTACCCAAACAACTCAACTGGGCTCACAGGGTTATCGCCGCCTACCGGGCCAGGGCAGCGCGCGTGCATAACCCTCCCTCTTTGGAGGTACCGGTGAAAGAGCACGCTATCAGACCAAGTCAAGGCCATCCCATACCGGCAAATGTGGTTGCACAGATGAGCCCAGACAGGTGACTCTGATCAACCGACTAGGTTTATCATTGTATCTCCATCATCCCACCATTACCTTAACAATTATAAGTGTGAACGGCCACTTAACATCAGCATAGCAGAATCATTACAACGTTGACAATCATGGCAAGATATCAAATCATGGCACTCATATGATAACGGTATTCAAAATATTGTTACTAGCATGGCAGGACATGGCATGTAAACAAGGCATGATATTAGATGAAAAGTAATGCTAACATCTAAAACAGATGACATAACAGGTGTATGCAGGTGCAGGCTAACAGGTGATACAGATTTACTACAATGAACACACAGGGTGGAAGCAAAGTCATCACGCAAGTTCGGAGCTCATGGAAGAGGTTGGCTTGCCTGGGGTAGAGGAATACACCGGGTGGAAGTGCGATAAAACTCCGGAAAGATTTGCCGGAAAAGTTTCCCTCTCGGAGGGGCTGATCGAAGGGCAAGGGCAAAATGGTCATTTTCACAATGTGAAAACATTATGAAAATGACGCCATCGGAACGGGCTCGTCGATCTGAAGATGTGGGCGTTGGTTTTACCTCAATCGGAGCTACAGTCGCGGAGAAACGTCCGTTCGTTCGTTAAGCGTTAAAACAGACTAAATAGTGTCCATTTCAGTGCTTAGCGGACGAACGTTCACCATTTAATCAGTTCGGCCGCCGGCTGGAAAAAGAGAAAGCGCCTTTTCAGAGTTTACGCTTTCACTAAACCGAAAGCGTATTTTCTCCAATGCGCCTCCACTTAAACTGACAGCGGGCCATGGTTGACTTTCTCCTCTGACTGGCGTGCGGGCCCCGCCTTATCCCTTTCTCTCTCTCCTTCCTTCTCCTCCCAGGTCGTTCTCACCCCCGACCGAACAGAGAGGCAGAGGGGGTGCCGGCCGGCGATGCAGCTGCCACCTCGCTGCGCCCCAGGGCCGGCCATCGAGCGCACTAGCTCTGCCTGCCCATGCCGCGCCCGTGGGTGGCCGCAGGGCTGGCTGGAGCTGCCCACAGCGCCGGTGCCATGGGACGGGCCGCGGTGGCAGAGACGGAGCAGAGGAGGCCACGCCGGTGAGGCTCCCTCGCCGGGGTTGAGGGCAGTGGCGGCCACTCCACGGAGGACCAGAGAAGGGCTCGGGAGCCGAAGAGAGGGAGGGGGAAGGGCCTAGGCACGGGATGGGCCGAGGGGATCGGCGGCGGCTCGGCCATAGGCAAGGACAGAGAGCTCGGGGAGCTCGAGGGGGAAGAGCTGAGGAGGGACTGGGGCTGCTGGTCGACGGGAGGGGCTCGGGGCACGCATTATATAGGCTAGAGGCGGAGCTACGCGACGGCGGACGGAGGTCTCCAGAGCTCGGCGAGGACCGGCGAAGAACCGATGTCGGCAGAGGCACTACGAGCTTCGAGACGAGGGGAAGAGGACTCTGGAAGACTCACTCACGTGGTGGGGAGCTCGTCGGCGCTCCCGGACGAGCTAGAACCCACTGGAGGTGGCCTCCCGAGAGCTCCAATGCATAGGGCGCCCGATGTACCTGTATTTGTCGCGGTCACCACGCGGCCATCGCCTTGCCACGTCTTGCTCGATGCCAAACGATGTCTGGAGGTTTCCACACGCATCTCTGAGCTGACTTGACCCCTCAACCAAGAACAGGGGGCTCTGGTGTGACCGAACGATGGTCAAATAGGAAATGGCAGCAAGGTGTTTGTCATGTGGTGTGGCCACCACAGTGCACCCATTGGCATGATCTTGGGCAGGGGTAAGTCATCTACTAAGGTAGTCATACTGGCAAAATTTGGGCACAAATGGACAAGGCTATCTGTTACTTCCTTTGTAACCTTGCCCACTGACAAGAAATGCAAAGGATGATGCTGGGGTCAAATGGATAAATGGATTTGAATGATTCTTGGTGTAGAGTGATGATATGGTCATAGGAACTGTCTGGAAAAGTTTCACCTCAAATTAATCATCTATGAGGGTACTTCCTTCACAGAGATGCAATTTGGACAAAAACTTAGATAATTTACTGAGGAAAATTGGCTAGATGGAATGAGCTGATTTTTTGTATATATGGGTAATATATCATAATGAATCACCCTGCAAAATTTCAGACCAATGAGGTCAAGGAATCAAGCACTTCCTTTGCAAACTGAAAATCTAGACAGAATTTGCAAAGTGGTGTTGTGCTCAAATTTTAATGGGGGAAACTTGATATTTTGATGGAAATGGTGAAGATAGAGATAGGACAAGATTCACAATTTATTTGGGATTTTTCCTAACTACCAAAATGGTAGTTCCTTTGGAAAGGCCCCAAATTGAAATATTGGCTTAAAATAGGAAAATACAATTTCCCCTATTTAATTATGGCCAATATTTTTATGAGAGCTCAATATGATCATAAGGAATATCTCCACAAGTTTTCATGAACTTTGGAGATGGATAGATATTTTCCTGGATTTAATTCCTCAGAAAGGCAGAAAAAGGAATTAATTCTAGATGAGAAATATTGCATATGACTTGGCAATATTTTTGCACATCTAGGGTTTATGAGTGAAGGATGATCTCTGGAAATTTTGGGAGGATCAACTAAGCAAGAAAAATGATAATTCCTTTGTAAACACAAAGGCAGGATTTCCAGTTCCGATATTTTGGAACTAGGGTTTCAGTGAGGTTCGGGGTTTACTGACGGAAGATCGACTGGCACAAGAGCATGGAAAATTCACTGAGAGGTTGAGGATTGTCTGGATTCACCTGGTCACTCACCAGATTCCAGAGGAAAAATTCGGGAAAGAAAAGCTAGGAAGGAATAACAGCACAAAAATCGATAACCCAATTTTTGGGGTGTTACAAGAGGGGACGACGGTGGCGGGAGTTGTTTCATCTACTTCCCGCTGTGCCACCAATGCTGCACTAACCACTTGGTTAGTTGCCGCCAAGTATAGCAGCAATGGCTCTTGTGGTTTGGGAGCGACTAAGGTGGGCACAGAAGAAAGGTAGGCCTTCAAATCTGGTAGCGCAGTGTCTGCCACAGGGGTCCACTCCATAGGGCCCGCCTTCTTCAAGATTTTGAAGAACAGCAAGGCGCACTCGGCAGACTTGGAAATGAACCTACTTAGCGCGGCAACGCATCCAGTCAAACGTCTCACATCCTTGACTGTCTTGGGTGCTTGAATCTGCTCGATAGCTTTGATCTTGTCGGGGTTGGCCTCTATCCCCTGATGGGATACAAACAAGCCAAGTAGCTTGTCGGAAGGAACGCCAAATACACACTTCTCCGGGTTTAACTTCAGGTTGATTTTGCGCAGATTTGCAAAGGTCTCTTCCAAGTCACAAATGAGGGTTGATCTGTCCTTGGTCTTGACCACTATATCATCCATGTAAGCTTCAACGTTTCTATGCAGCTGGGACTCAAAGCCAATCTGTACTTCTCTTGCAAAAGTGGATCCGGTGCTCTTCAACCCAAAGGGCATCCGTACGAAGCAGTACGTGCCACATGGAGTTATGAACGCTGTCTTCTCCTCATCTTCCTTGGACATGAAGATCTGGTGGTATCCAGAGTATGCATCCATAAAAGAGAGCAAGTCACACCCGGAGGTGGAATCCACAATTTGGTCGATGCGCGGCAAGGGAAATGGGTCCTTCAGGCACGCCTTGTTCAGATCTGTGAAATCTATGCAAAGCCTCCATTTCCCATTAGCCTTGCGCACCACCACAGGATTTGCTAACCACGTTGGATGCAGTACTCCTCTGACCAGACCAGCTGCCTCAAGTTTCTTGATCTCCTCGGCAATTAACTACTACCGCTCCAAAGCTTGCTTCCGGACCTTCTGCTTGACGGGTCTGGCATGTGGGCAGACAGCAAGGTGGTGCTCGATTAACTCCCTGGGAACACCAGGGATATCAGATGGTTGCCAGGCAAACACATCGATATTCGCCCACACGAAGGCAATGAGCACGCTTTCCTATTTGTCATCAAGGGTGGCGCTGATAGTAAAGGTACCATCAGCGCCAGCCTGCCCTGCTGGGACCTTTTTCACAGTGGGTGCAGCGGCCTTGGGTCTCTTGCTATTGGAACTCTCCGGCAAGTCATCAACAGGCGCAACGTACTCCGAAGAGGTACGTTTCCCAAACTCCTTGCAAGCATCCTTGCTATCTCTCTTCTTTTTCTTGCTTTCCTTGGCGAGGACAGTGGCTTCTGTGGCCTCTGTCGCGACTGCTTCCCGGTACATCTTATCCATGCATATGATTGCATCTTTCTCGTCCGATGGAATGGAAATGACGCCTATTGGCCCTGGCATCTTCAGAGTGTTGTAGGCATAATGTGATGCCGCCATGAATTTGGCCAGAGCTGGGCGACCAAGAATTCCATTGTACGGCAGGGGGAGGTCAACCACGTCAAACACGATCTTCTCAGTCCGGTAATTCAACTCCCCCCGAATGTTACCGGAAGTGTGATCTTCCCCTTAGGACGACTCCTACTGGGGTTGATCCCTTGAAACGTGCCAGTAACCCTGAGCTCTTCCTCTGCTATCTAAAGTTTGCTAATGACCTTTGGAGAAATCAGATTCAACCCGACCCCGCCGTCAACCAACATCTTTGTGACCTTGAGGTTGCGGATTGTTGGTGAGACCAACAACGGCAAGCACCCTACCGCAGTGGTGCGGTTGGGGTGATCCTCTACATCAAAGATGATGGGCGTGCGGGACCACTTGAGCGGCTTCCGAGAATCTGCCGCTGGCTCCATGGCATTGACTTCACGCGCCCACTGTTTAAGTTTGCGGTGAGAGGAGTGCAAAGATGCACCCCCGTCAATGCATAGGGCGTCAGTGGCTTTCTGGAACTCCCGCTCGCTGGTTTCCTCTTCATCCCCTTCATCACTCTCGTCATCATAATCCTTCTTCTCACGGCCCTTGGCGGGTTTTCCTTGGTTCTGAGGGACCTTGCCAGGGCAACCCACTCTGCCGCCTTGGCCCTTCCCGCCAACGCCATCTTGGTCTTTCTCCTTATCTCGCTTCTCGTACTCAGCCCTCTGCTTCTTGACGAGTATCTCAACCTGATGACATTCCTGAAGATCATGGCCCTTGGTCCGATGGATCTTGCAGTACGGCCCATCACCCTTCCCAGCCTTCTCGGCAGTTGCGGCTTCCCGGCAATCAGTGCACGTGGCAACTTCTTTGCCGGGAACCATGGCCTTGGCCTTCTTGCCGGTACTAGGGGCGCTCGATCCTTCAATGGTCATCACTGCCTTATCCTTGCGCTTCTTGTTCTTCTTCTTCTGATTGGTGGCGTCGTCGTCGTCGTCCTCTGAGTCGACATCGACGCCGTCTTCTTCTCCAGGGACTCGCCTCCCCTCCTCCACCCGAGCACACTTATCCACCAGAGTGTATAACTCCTTCACAGTCTTGGGCAACCACACGTTCATCTTAGAACGTATTCGGCAGTTGCGCACGTTGGATTGGAATGCAGCTATCACAGCTGCCGGGTGGATGTCGGGGAGGTTCCTGTGTACTCGGCTTAATCTTTGCATGTATTTCCGCAAGCTTTCTCCTACCTTCTGTGGGAGGAGCTACAAGTCCCTAGGCCGCCCTGGTTCTTGATGGCCGCCCGTGAAGGCGCCAACAAACTCATGGCATAGGCCAGCCTAGGTCGAAATGGAGTTCTTCGGCAGGTGCATCAGCCAAAACCTCACATTTGTCTTGAGTGCCAAAGGGAAGTAGTTGGCGAACACCTTCTCATCTCTTCCCCCGGCAGCTTGAACAGCGATGGTGTAGATGCTCAAGAACTCTGCCGGGTTCAGTCTCCCATCGTACTTCTCTGGTATCTCTGGCTTGAACATGCGAGTAGATGGCCAACGGACTTGCCGCAACTCATGAGTGAAGGCGGGGCACCCGACCTCGAAAGGTAGGTACCCACCTTCACCGAACGTGGGCTCGTCGACGTCGGGGCCATTGCGCCTGTCAGACTGGTGGCGGGTGTCACGGTGTTGCTCGACGGTGACGCGCGCGCCTTCCCTCCGCCTATCTTCCTGGGCTCGCCGCTGGTCCCGTCGTGCTCGGGGGTCGGATGAAGCCATCGAGACGTCGTCGGGTTCTTGATCACGTGGCTCTGGCTGCGGCCCCCATGTTGGCTGCCGCGGAGGGGATTGCACCATGGGGGTGACCCCTTCGGGATGGACAACAGCTCGGGCCGTTTCCGCCGCCTGTGGAGGCCGTGACGGATCCGCACGCTGTGATATCGATCCTCCCGCCTTGGCAAAACCAATCAGACTCTGGATGGTGGCTCGCCATTCATCCATCTAATCGGCTGCCGACAGGAATCTCAACAGGAGTTGGGCCCGCGCCATGGCCTCTGAAGCGATGTTCTGTATGGGTGATGACGTAGATCGTAACGTCGCCTGGCTTCTAACGGTGCCGGTAGTGGCAGCGCCATGCTCTCATCGTCGCAAAGCAGTCCCCAGGGTGGCGAGGTGGCAAGGAAGAGGTGCTTGGGGGTCGGCGGCTCCGTTTGGTGCATTGGCTCGGTCGGCTCGTCCCGAGGGTGGTGTGTGTCCTGCGGCCGCACCTGCAGTTGGGGCGGCCGAAGGGTCGTGGTTCGCCCCTGAGCGAGCGCCATCGTTGTGACTGCGTCCTTCGGTGGGGCGGAGAGGTATGGTCGGAATGATCTCTCCCCCCGCCTCCTATGGAACGTGGCCGCTGGGATGTTGCTGATGCTGCCCTCCTCCATGCCTCCTGCTCCTGCTTCGGCAACAGGGGAGGTGGTGACGACGCCGCCTGCGCCTACCACGTCCCCCGCAGCGTCCACGTCTCCATGCGCCTCTGTGGCCCCTGTGGCATCGACGGCCGTGTGTGACGGGGCCTTCGAGGTGGACGGGTGGGCTGTAGCACCGGGCTTCTTCTTGGGCGCCATGGATGACAAAGCCGTCGATGAAGAAAAACGGTGATGAACATGACGCGCTGCTTACGTTTCTCGGGTTCGTGCAAGCGCCTCCCCCTACCTGGCGCGCCAAAGATGTCGTGGGAAAACACAGCCACCTATGGGGCCATCAGCACCTTATGGTTCGGCAGGGGAGATGAACGCATTGCACAAAGAGCGAAGGGCATAGCACAGCACGGCAGAGATCACATGGCCAGTTTTTACCCAGGTTTGGGCCGCCGCGAGGCGTAAAACCCTACTCCTGCTTTGGTGGATTGATGGTGGATTGTGGTGGGGACACAGCACTCTTGCCAGGCAAGGATGCCTCGGGACGAGAGCAGCTACACGCGTATGAGTATACAGGGGTCCGAATCCTTTTTATGGTTGCCATGGCCCTCCTTTTATAGATCAAGGGGTCACCACAGTGGTAAATCAGTCATTATGCACTGATTAGATAGCGAACAGTGCTATCATACCTAACTCTGTAGGCAGGACAGAGTGCTTTAAATGCGCCTCTTAGTGTCACATCGTAGGGCAGCCCGGCAAGCCTTGTCGGGCCGATTGGCCACCTTCTCACCTGCCTGCATGACACGTCTCTGGACGGGTGTCATTTGGAGGTGATTTCCATAGGAAGTGGCTGCCATGTGCCAAATAACAGCCACTTAGTCACTTGGGGGCTTGACACCGCACCGATCGATGACTTGCGTCGCTATGAGGTGGAGCGGTGGAGCCTTAGCCGGGTAGTTTGCCCTCGTCGTGCCCGGTAGGCCTGCCGGGACGGTCTTGAGGCTTGTCTTCGGGGCAACCTTGACCTTGCCAGGCTCGCCTGCCCGGCAAGGGAGGTTTTTCCTTGGTGGTATCTTGCTACTTTATCTTGACTTGGTCTTCTCGATTTTCCCTTTGATTCCTCAAAGAGCTGATCTCTTTTGCTTGGTCTGGTCTTGGATGTCGCAACCTTGCCCTTAAGCCTGTGCACAGTCTGGGCAACATACCCAGGGTTTGTTGCACCGACAAACCTGGTTTTAAAAGTACTGTAAATCCAAAACTCGCCTGAAAATTATGAAACTTGGCATGGTATTATGACATGGCACCAACATGCTGTGGTAAAAAATTAGTCCAATTTGGGACAAGTTTTAGTATAAACTTCTTACAAACCGGAGCTTCTCTCAAAAAGCCTCTTGGTTCCGAGAGGGAACTTGTAACCTATGTGTGCGAAACGACATACGCTGTCTCTTCCCGCCTTGATTTATTTTACAAAGGCAACATGCAACTATAGGAGCATTGTCCTAAAAACACTACAAGGCTACCCCCTATAAAGCAACACATATTCTACATCGTTTTGACTATTTGTTGCAAAATTCATAGTAGATACACATATAAGCGGTGTAGCATATGCGTTGCAGACTTGCATCTCGTGGCCTTGTTCGTGGTGCAACAGATCTTATATGTTGCGAGGTATTGGTTGCAAATTGTATCTATTATAATACTCCAAATATACATAATTAAAAAATAAAAAATTAATTCAGCACAAAAAGAAAGTATCGGATGTCCCCGAATGGACATCACAAAAATAAATTAATTAGACACGTACGTACACATAATGAATGTGGCGCGAAAATCTTTCTTTTAGGGATATGTGGCGCGAAAATCTGTGCTGACCGTCCGAGCAAAACCAAATTGCGCGAAGTCCACCACTTTTATTCTACGATCCAGATTGATATTCTCCTTCAAGTCCGGATCGATCTAGGTCTACTACGACACAAATCGATCATCCAATCTCCTCTCGCTGAGCGGGAAGGCTGGAAGGCGGCGACGGCCCGGGGAGCGGCGGGAAGGCGGAGACGGACAGGGGAGCGGTGGCTTTGCGTGCAGCGAAGAAGGGAGAAGCAGCAAGCCCGCGGCAAGAAGGCTGCAAGTTGTCTGCTAGCATCCCCTACTCCTCTGCCCGCCCCTCCAGCCTGCCCACTGGCGGCGCTCTACTCCTTCGGCTACCCATCTTCTCCTTCACCGTGTACGACGGCGAGACTAACCTCCGAGGTAACCCTCTTCCTCCCTCATTCCCATATCCTCTCATCCAGTCACCTACTTGTGGGCACCTCGAGACATGGCCGTGGGATGTAGGGGGATTTGGTAGATGATGAAGGGGATGGATCGTCAGATTGGAGAGATGGATCCATTCCCCTGTCTTTGTGATCAAATCATTTAGAGAGAGGAGCTTCGGGCTTGTTACAGTTTCAGAGATGTACTGTACCACTAGGGCTATGTTCAGTTGTTTGGGATTTGTTCCCAGCAGGGAATTAATCACCATGGGGTTTGTGTGAAACCTCTGTTTGTCACTCTAATCTCTGTTGGGGTTTGACCCATATCCCTCTTAATCCATGTCAACTTCATTGTTGTTCGGTTGGTCAGGGATTGAACAAAATTTGTACAGGAATACAGTTTAAATGTTGCAATAAGTAAACATTCATATCTGAATTCAGTTTGTACAAGGAATGTTTGAAATATTCAGAAAATGCAGTGTAAGCATTGCACTGAGTAAACATTCATCTCTGAAACTAACAATTAAGTTCTATTTCTAATGTGAGTAAACATTCAGGGAATGTATTCCTCCTCCCTTCTATTTCTAATGCGATCCCTTACTGTCATATCCATTGCGAAACTAATAGCATTTAAGTTCTAGTTTTAGTATAGAGTACATGTATATATGGGAGTAAGTCAACACAAGTGAGCATAATCAGAACAAGGACCCTAATCTGTAACATAATAGGAACATATATGTTTTAATTCTTATAAAGCAAACACACAAGAGTCTTTAAAAAATATAACAGATGTCTGCTAAACTTAACGACGACTTTAGGAATCTATATCGAGTAGTACTCTGAATCTAGTGTTGATTTTTCTATCCAAATTTGCATAAGAAGGACAAGATGAGAGACGATTGCATGAACCTCTGTATTTTCATATGTTAAGAGTAATACTTGGACTTATCTCCAATTTGTTGGAGTACATACACTTATGTCATTTGTTGACAAGAAGATTATATCTACTTCAGAGTATTTTCTGAAACACAAGTGGAAAATAGTTTGAAAATGCACAAAGATGCACCTTGATTAAACTTCTTGTTAACATCCATTTGTTTCCCTTAACATGTGAATGCCTCTCTGTTTCCTTGAAGATCAATGCTTTTGTTTCATGTTCAGCTCAGCTCAGTTCGTTGCCGGTTTCAGTCAACCAAGAGAGAAAAAGGAAATCCTTGACTTTTTGTGTATATTTCGTATGTCGTATGTTCAGAATATTTTTGCTTTTAGTGAATTGTTAGATCAAAGGATTCAAATTTGTACAACATTGTTCCAGGTGTTTGGGAATAGGTGAAATTTGGCAGCTGCCGCTGGTGTTGTATCATGATGGAAATTCAGTCGATCAGCAATTGAATTCGACTATTTGAACATGCTAGCTGCTGTCGCACAAGAGGTGCAGGGTAGTTATACTGTTTACTGCTTGTGATGTACTATGTGTTCACAAATTTTACCTAGATGTATTATGTGTTCACAAATTTACTTTCATTCTGTGACGCTGGACACAATACCACAATAAAGGTTAGCTTCCAATGTGATTCTGTTATTTACATTCTTAGTATCATTGCCACAACCTGTCATTTTGGACATGAAACTTACTACTCTACTGCTTCTGCATGCAGGTTTGATGGATAAAGAAAGTCACCGATCTGAAAATGTGGAGCCTAGTTGAAGTGATGAATTCATTACTGTTATTTGCTATTTTTTATTTTATGTCCATGTACTTTATAATTTGGACAAGAAGATTTGTAGGTGTTACTGCCCTGAAGTGTCCATACTTGATCTCAAATACGTTGGTGTTGGTTGTTCTGTTTCCTAAACATTCTTACACATGTTACTGTCAAAGAAAAACATTCTTACACATGTTCATATGTACCTACATCCGGGTTGTTGCTTATCTCATAATCATCATAGAAGTGTTAAATAGGCTGGTTCCATGAAATCGATCAATACATTGATGTTGGTTGTCTCCTTGCCAATATATCATGAGGGCATCTCTAACTTGGAGGGGAACAACAATAGAGTGTTAGTGTTAATCTCTTTGCACCAGAATAATGTAGCTGCAGCTTTTCTTCAGTTAGCTGTAGTGTTTTTTCAGTTAACTGTGCTCTTCTTCAGTTAGCACGGCAAATACCCTGTTCAGCACGTCGCCAATAATCTTTCTTGTGTTGTGCATGTCTCTGTTCTTTGCCACTCTGTTCGCGTGAGTTGAATTCAGTTCATCGTTGATCCACACCGTGAGTCGATCCTAGCCTGATTTCCAAAGCATACCGCAAACGTCTGGTCACATTTTGAATGGAATTTAACAAAAAAATGATGCAAATTAAAAGAAAATGAACAATTTTTATTAAAACTTAAATATTCGTTCCATACAGCCGGACTATATTTTGTCCAGACAATTAAAACTTCTAAAAAAACTTAACCTCCCCTATACTTGATGGTGATCTCATACGCCTGGCCAGGCTCGCCGGTGGCACCTTCGTCGTTGTCGTCGGAGTCAGGCTTCCAGCAGCAGAAGAGTGCGGAGTCACGGTAAAGGCTTCCCGACCGCCGTCTGGAGCTCGCGGATGATCCTGTTCACTTGCTCCTGCGCCGTGTGTAGTGTGGCCACGGCCACCAGGGACGTGGGGGCAGGGAGAGAGGAGCGGCGGTGCGGTGATCTCGCTTGGAGACCACTGCTTGCCGTACTTCAGCATCTTCTCGTTGAGGCGGCGGAGATGACACTTTCTCATCTTCGTTGTGGTCTTAGACTGGTTGATGACCTAGTCCATCGCGTCTAGTCACATCTCTCCGACAAATGTCACAGGCGTATGGTTCGCATGCGGCGCGGGCGGCTCTCTCATCCAGCCCGCCACTTCAATGCCTGCTGCAATGACAGCTCGTGTCCGCTATGGGCCCGCATGGATGTAGCGTGCAGAGCGGATGTGCGCTTGCGCGGGAAAGTGGGCCGGCGCGGGAGATGTTTTTAGGTGGTTTCGGGTTGTCCACGCGTAGGTGGCGGCGGTCCGGGCGCCCGCAAAGGTCCTCATTGTTTGCATCCGGTTTGCGAGATTTCGGACTGCTTGAGTGGTCCGCGGATCAATGGGTACCGTGTTGGATTGCAAACTATGTCAGGACACGTACATCGATCTGGACATTTGCGATGTTTTGAGGGTCCACATTAGCGCTGATCCCCAAAATGGATACACTCTTTATCCACAGACTGGTCCGAACTGGTCCACAGACAGTGATGCGGTAGATGGCCATACAACCATGCTCACATCCATTTCAAAAACAAATTAGAACGAACCGGACGAATTTGACCAAACACGACGCAAGTCATTAAAGTTCATTCGTAGTTTACATAAAACTTACCATATTTCATCCGTTTAACTAAAAACTAAAAAGACACTAGGTTAACTTGTAGCGGGCGGTGACCTCGTACGCGTGGCCGCCCTGACCGGCCGTACTGCCGTCGTTGTCCGTGTAGCCCTTCGAGCGGCAGAAGGGCGCTGGGGTGCGACAGCCCTGCCCGGCTGCCGCCTGGCGCTCGCAGAGGAGCCGTTCTGCTTCATCCTGCACCGCGCGCAAGGCCTCCGCGACCAATAACGGCCCCGACCATGGTGCCCGGGCGGTAGCGAAGGTGTGTCGCTTAGCGACCACTCGTTGTTGATCCTAGCGAGCAACCTATCCAGGCGGCGGCGGCGGCGGCACCCCGCGACCTTCTCCGCGTTGGTGAAGGAGCGGTCACGGATCATGGCCTCTGCCAGGTTTAGGTCCTCGTGGACCCAAGCCGATGCCTCGTCAAAATTGGCAAATACGGAGCGGCCCGCCGCGTTGCGCTACTACGGTCCTGTTGCCTGCCTGGTCGCCCTTTGCTCGGCCGATACGATGGCCCGCGATGAGGAGTCGGCTCCGCTGCGGCCACTGAGGTAGTGGAGGAGGCGGTCGTGCGGCTTCGCAATCGCCAACGGCACCTCCTCCTTGACGGACTTCTCGCGCCAGTTGTGGCACTGTGGCGACGCCGGCCGGTCGATCCAGGCATAATGGTTGTGCGACGGCGAGGACGGCTCCACCTTCATGCGACGCCCGATCTAGACGCCACAATTGCATGGGGAGGGCTGCTCCACAAACCGACGGGGTACCGTGTTGGATGGCAAAATGTATCCGGACCGCTTGGTCCGAACGGATGCGAGTGGTTTAGGGATCTAGTTTAAGATGACCTTTGATCTCATATGTACTCCCTCCGTTCCTAAATATAAGTTCCTTGTTGGGATCTCTAAAATGACTTATAGTTAGGAACAGATGGAGTAGGTTGGAACCTGGAAGCTAAGAAATTTGTCGTGTTTTGGATTAATTTTTTCTATTTTTTGAGCAATAGAATTCATTTTTACTTCCACACATGTTGCATTAAAATTGTACAAACATAGAAGAAGCACATTCTGTTTAGCGCAAATATATGTACACGTGCCTATCATGGGCCAGATGATAATAACAAAAATTATAATTTGTTTCGCTCCAAATTATTAGTCTCACTCGTATTTCTTTTTGGTTTCACTCCATTTTTTCCCTTTCCCTCCGTTCTCTCCCGCCAATAGTGACTAATCTGCCAAAGAAAAATTTAAGTACGCGCGCTTCATTACCATGGCCCCACATCTCATAGGCATCTAGGACGGAGACTAACATCGGTCAAACAGATTGCGATGAGATAACTGCGCAAATAAAATCGGAAACCTCCCCCATATCAGTACGGTTCCCTTCCTCGTCTCGCGCTGGATCCATTGCACGCCCGGCGGCCGGTGGCGGAGGCATCACCACAAGCTGAGCAAGGTTAGTTGCCGACCTACTCCCCCACAATTATCCTCTCTTGCTCCCTATTCCACCGATCTGTGCTCTTAATCAATTCACGTCTCTCTTGCAAGGCAAATCCGGCTGGTAGATTGTTCAGATCCGGCTGGTACGTGTTGGTAACAATCCTGCGTGTTCATCTAGTAAGTGCCCTGCTCCCTATCCCTCATTGCTACAATTCATGGTGTTCATCTAGTAAGTGCCCTGGTACGTGGTGGTAGATTGTCCAGATCCGGCTGGTACGTGGTGGTAACAATCCTGCGTGTTCATCTAGTAAGTGCCCTGCTCCCTATCCCTCATTGCTGCTATTCATGCCCTCCGTATTGGTTCTCAGCTGTTTTTTTCTTCACCCACCAATAGATATACATAGAGATCAGATCATGATTCTAGTTTAATCTGAAATTGATTCATTGTTCAGTTTACTCATTGGAAAAGTTTTCACTGTCAGTCGACTGAAAACCTTTTCAATCAGATTTTCCGGCCAATTGGTGCCTGACAATTTGTCCCTGTTTGTACTTGTCATCAGTATGTCGATGTCAATTTTATCTACCGGCCCCGCTAGTGTTTCTCCATTGAGTTGCTTCACAGTCTGATGACAAAAAAACGAAGAAACATGAAACACTTATCAGATTATATCAATGCCATTGTAAAACTGAGACCACCACCAATTACTCTGGCCAAATAACAATGAATCGTAGTAAAAGCACACTGTAAAAATGAATCAAAATGTCACTGTTATTAGTATTTTAGTATCAGACTGGGAGCAGTAAAACACACTTGGATGCTCTGGTTCAAATTTACTATAACTACGCAGTAGAATTACAGTCCTTGCTACACTGTAAATCATACAGTAGATGCACTGTGGACAAAACATCATTAGTTTAAGGAGCAACAGAACAACTATGAGCCTAATGGTTCAAAATGTATTACACTTTGCAGCACAATTACATTTCTTTTTACACTAACAAATTATACAGAAGATGCATTTAGTAAAAAAAAACTGGGTGCAGCAAACAAGCTCCCATGCTAGGGTTCACAATTACTAAAAGCTTTGTGGTAGAATACACTGCACACATACCAAATAAAGTAGTTTAGTACCTACTGGGAGCAGCAAACAAAATTCAGCAAAAAAACACTAGGAAAAATAAACCATTTAGGACTAAAGTTGAGAATTACTATAGCTTTGTAGTAGAGTTGCATTTCTTGTGACACTGTAAATAATAAACAAAATGCACGGTAAGAATAACAAAAATTACTAAATCGTTGCTTGGGAATTACAGTTTTTTTAGACTGTGTTATATATATATTTTAGTTTCTGAAACAACCTATATTGTACTTTACACAATTTATTTAAACTTTTGGTCATTGTCATGTTGCAGCAGATGTGTCTCAGACAAGAATTAACGTTGTTGAATCCAATGATGACTATATGACAGAAGAACCAATCAAACATCATAATTTTGCTGAAAACGATGTCGAATCATCTGATGTCTAAGAACTACTTGTAAGACTGCTCAAATTCATTTCATATGTTCCCCTATTTTGTCTGTCTTGTCATGGGTGATGAGGATGATTCTGCCAATGGTAACTTTGATTTTCTCTTACATGCAGGAACTAAAGTATTCTTGAAGAGCCTGAAAAATCATAACTGGGACGTAGCTCTTGGTACAATTGTAAGTTGTGATCCTAAATTAAAACTTGATGGTGCTGAAATTAGAAGTGGATTCTGGGCCGTGCATGTCGATATGGCACTTGTGAAAACTGAAAATTTGGTACGGAGTTGAAAAAACTGCAATACTCTCGGTAATGCATAAAAAAACTAATATCTTTCCTCTATTACTACTTGCATCATAGCAATCTTTGTGTATTAACAACTCATTTTGTTATGTTGTTTGTAGATTCAAGAGAAAATGGAAGACTATATGGTGTGTGGAAAGTATACTGCAATGATGATGTTGATGTTCTGATTCATGATGATGATGATGGTTGCTTTCAGTTTTAGTTAAGTTGTAGGGATGGCGTCTATTGGATGTTGTTCCTCGTTGATGTTTAGTTAAGTTGTAGGGAAGTTGATGGATGCTTTCAATGTAAGTTTTGTTGTCAAGAAAATAGTCAGATTATACATCACATTTGGATAATGTTCCTCCTGTAATATCCACTATTGTAATCCAACAGTTCTATCTAATATATGATTTCTTCCTCTCTGAGTATATTATCTTGTTTCCTTCATTTCAAGTATATAATTATCACCATTATATGGAGCATTAATTTAATCGCTAGTAATATATAACATTATTATTATTATTATTATTATGCACATTATATATGAACCAACACTTGAAGCGTTGGAAATTCTTTGTTGCCAAGCAATGGGATTTTGATTCCTGTACATTAAGCACCAACATATAATAGTGTTGTAAGAGTCCATTTTATCTGTTGTAGTCTTGCAACAGTCCCTTTTACCAACGCCAATATAAGCGTTGCATTATGCGCTAGCAACACTGGATAAGGCCACGCATCCCAAACCGTTGGTAAAGACGCCAGCAACGCATATATGGAGTTTTAGATACAGAAAAAGGCGTTGCTACAGAGGGGGTCCTGTTGTAGTGAAATATGAAATTATTCATTGTTCGTTTTGCCTTTTTATACATTATTTGAGTATTCTAGGCATTTTGGAACATACTTTGGCATGTGCAAAGGTCATGTGTGTACTAGCCACCTATGTAATTGGATGTCAATTTGTTTATGGAATCAAGTCCTTATAAGTTATAAGTACATATGGTGTTGTTCCGTATGCAATGACATCGCACACGAACCATACTAGGGAACCCGTCGGTGATGATTTCGTCAATCGCTAACAATTGTATACCAGCAAGTGTTTTCCCACAACACACATGACTTATTAGCAGCAATCGTCTGTGTTATTATCGGTCTGCGCACACATTTCTGATTACGGACCTATTTGCCGCATATCACACACATCTTGTTAAGTTGAACCATTTCTATTCTCTTGGTTGAATGCAAACAGTAAATCGGAATGAACTGTATGCCCTCTATCGCAAACACCTTGATCTGGCTGACCGTTTTTGTTGTGTTGCCTAATCGAAAATAGTTCATTGGAGTGAACTGTATGCTGTATATCGCACGCACCTTGATCTGGCTGACCATTTCTGTTGTGTTGGCTCATCACAAATAGTTCATCGAGGTGAACTGTATGCCCTATATCGCACACACACCTTCATCTGGCTGCCCGTTTCTGTTGTTAAGCTCATTTCAAACAGTTCATTCGAGTGAACTGCATGCTAGGCATCGCACACGCAACTATAATCTGAAACATATTTGTTGGCTACGCCATCGCAAACATTTTGTATCTTTTTTGATGGTTTTATTACATCACCGTTTGTGATTAATGCATCACACACAATTTCGTCGAAGGGTCTCTGATTGTAGTGTCGCATCAGCAGCATCCTGCAGTAGTGATATACGAAATACATGCCTACATTACATTGATGAATTGGAGCTAGTTCTGTATCGCCCTAGGTTATAACTGTTACATGATTAATGTCATCCAGCATAATAATCCATCACTGATCCAATGCCTACGAGCTTTTCACATATTGATCTTTGCTAACTTACTACTGTTCCTGCTACCGTCGCACTTGCTACAAAAACTATTGCTACTGTTGTTACTGTTACTATTGTTACTACTATCATTGCTATCAAATTATCATATTATTGTGCTACTGATCACTCTACAGCAGATATTTAGTCCCCAGGTGTGGTTGAATTGACAACTCAACTGCTAATACTTGCAAATATTCTTTGGCTCCCTTGTGTCGAATCAATAAATTTGGGTTGAATACTCTACCGTCAAAAACTGTTGCGATCCCCTATACTTGTGGGTTATCAACAGCACTACCGCCTGGCCTCTGCCAAAATGACAATGCACAATTGATGAAACAAGTAAGACCAAATGTCCAAAACTGCCATAACTTCTGCAAACGGACTCCGAAATCGGCAAATTCTAGCTTGTTGGATAGATGGCGACAAGTACTATCCAACAGCGATAGTCCATAGAGATTGTATTCATTCACAAAGAATTACATATACAGTACAAGGCACATCATGCACACATCCACTAACTAACTAACCAAGTCCATAGAAGCTAGTTGCATGTGATGGGAGAGGAGTGAGGAGCGCATGCAATAACAGAGAGGGACATGGTTACGTTGGACCTGCATGAGCTGATGCATGGCTCCAACAGGGAGAGCGGCCTGGAGCTCATCCCCGTCGCCGACCTCTCGTACACCAGGAAATGTGTGCGCCGCCTGGACCTCCGGCATCCCTGCGCCTTCCCACTGTCGCCGGCCTCCTAACCCTCATCAGCTCCTCCACCTCCATCGCACGCCTCGCTCTCCCACGGTGACGACCTACGCCCTATCCGGATCCACGGCACACGGAAGCAACGGATCAGAACGTGGCAAGGATGAGAGATGGGGAGGCATCATCCTGTGGGAGGCGCCGTCCGAGAGGTAAGGCATAAGGGACGGCGAGAAGAAGCAAGGGGTGCTTCGCTTGGCCGACTGCTCTGTTGGTCCAACATGTCATTTTGTGTGGTGGAATCATAAGCAGGCATGTGGTGGCTCCCTATCAGTTGTCAGATGATGTTGCTACTATTCGTGAGTACTTTGGGCAGCTGTGGATGTCTGAGGGTATGTGTCCAATCTGATGGTCCCCCCTCCACCATCCACCAACTGCGTCTGGATCCGGAAGGAGTCGGTCGTCACCTGATCCTTTACTACTACAGATTGCGTCCCTGCTGTGTCCCGAAGGTGACCAGGATCCACCCCCATCCCAGTTTCTTCGATCCTTGAATCATGTGAGACCTCCACTTTGTTGATCATGGACACCAGGGGGATGGCCGTGAATCGGGGAAGAGGCAGGGGTAATTGGAAGGGTGGTAATAAGAAAAACACACGTGGAGATGGAGTCATGATGCAAGGTCCTCTCAATCTATAGTAGAGAGGCCAAGGTAATTGGCAAGGACCACCCTTTGATCCCCAATTTGGGTCGCCGCAACAATTCCTTTCAATTTTGGCTTCCAAAATGCCCCACCATCCCGCCTTGAGCTTTCCAGGGTCCTTTCTTTGCTAACCCTCCTGCCAACCAGTGGATTGACCCTAACTGGAGGGGGTGGGTAGCTTGCTGGAGTGCTAGGTTGATACGTCTCCAACGTATCTATAATTTTTTATTGTTCCATGCTATTACAGTATCAATCTTGGATGTTTTATATGCATTTATAAGCAATTATATATCGTTTTTTGGGAATAACCTATTAACTTAGTGCCCAGTGCCAGT
This sequence comes from Thinopyrum elongatum, assembly GCA_011799875.1. Classification (NCBI taxonomy): domain Eukaryota; kingdom Viridiplantae; phylum Streptophyta; class Magnoliopsida; order Poales; family Poaceae; genus Thinopyrum; species Thinopyrum elongatum. The sequence continues at coordinate 130,579,857 of CM022303.1, forward strand.
TGCTATTTTTTGCCTGTTTTTGGTTTTCTAGAATATTTAGTACCAAACGAAGTCCAAATGCCATGAAACTTTTTGGAGATTTTTTTCTGGACAAAAGAGACCCTAGAAGCTTTGGGAGGAAGTCAAAAGACGAAGGAGGTGGCCACGAGCCACCAGGGCACGCCTAGGGGGTAGGCGCCCTGGTGCCTCATGGGCCCACCTTTGCTCCGTTTGGCCTAATTCCGCCTCTATAAATTCTCTAAAATCGAGAAACCAACAGAGAGCCACCCAAAATACTTTTTTCGCTGCCGCAAGTTTCTGTTCTCGAGAGATCCCAGCTGGAGGCCATTTCCGGCACTCTGCCAAATGGGGAATCAATCATGGAGGGGCTCTACATCAACCTTGCTACCCTTCTGATGATGTGTGAGTAGTTTACCACAGACCTACGGGTCCATAGTTAGTAGCTAGATGGCTTCCTCTCTCTTTGATCTTCAATAATACAGTGTTCTCCTCGATGTTCTTGGAGCTCTATTTGATGTAATCACTTTTTGCGGTGTGTTTGTTGGGATCCGATGAATTGTGGATTTATGATCAGATTATCCATGAATATTATTTGAGTTTTCTCTAAACTCTTTTATGCATGATTATTATATATTTGTATTTCTCTCTGATCTATTGATTTGGTTTGGCTCCCAATGACAAAAAGGGACATATGACACGTATTTGTATTGTTGTCATTAAGGATAAAAAGATGGGGTTTATTCATGCGTGAGTTTACTTTGTCTACATCATGTCATCTTGCTTAAGGCGTTACTCCGTTCTTTATGAACCTAATACTCTAGATACATGCTGGATAGCGGTCGATGTGTGGAGTAATAGTAGTAGATGCAGGCAGGAGTCGGTCTACTTGTCTCGGACGTGATGCCTATATACATGATCATTGCCTTGGATATCGTCATGATTATTCACTTTTTTATCAATTGCCCAACAGTAAATGTTTTACCCACCATATGCTATTTTCAAGAGAGAAGCCTCTAGTGAAAACTATGGCCCCTGGGTCTACTTTTATCATATATTAAAATCCAAAAATACATTTCTGCAATTTACTTTAATTTATTTATTTTGTGTTTTATTTATCTATCTACCACTACAAAATTTAATCTTGCAAATAACCGCCGAGGGATTGACAATCCCTTAATCGCGTTGGGCGCAAGGATTTGTTATTTTGTGTGCAGGTACTGCTAACGAGGTGTTGTGTGGTTCTCCTACTGAATTGATAACCTTGGTTCTTAACTGAGGGAAATACTATCTCTACTGTACTGCATCATCCCCTCCTCTTCGGGGAAATCCCAACGCAGCTCACAAGTAGCACAGGTCCTAATCAGATGGGTGCAAATCCCACCAGTTTCCCACCACGGCAAATGTAGCTAGTTCCACAACAGCAATCATAGATCTTAACTCAATGAGAACAAGGCGAAGACTTAGTCTCCAGAGTGTGGTTGCCTCCAATTGGCACACCCGTTGTTGAACAATACAAAACTAGCACCTGAAGGGAGTTGAGAAAACATGAAGTGAATGCATTGGACTAAGAGATGTGAAAACACTGAATGAAGTGTGACTGGTGTCTTGGTGATCCAGATGATAAGAAACTGAGTCAATCATTGTTGTAATATTAAAGGGGGGCACAATATCTGAATGCCAGATGAGCTTTGTGCACCACTGACACTTGCGCATATGACTACAATGATCCCATTGTGTAACCAGTTTCAACAACAAGTTGTTGAAGCGGGTCCAAAAAATTGGGATATTGTTGATACCCTTAAACAATGGCATCTAACTAGTTAGGTTGTAGATCTTGTATAGGAAAAAGATGAGCACTAGTGTGTGGATTATCCACACCTTTGTTGTAACATGTTCTGTAAGATTAGCCTATGAGTTTAATTAGTTCCTTTTGCTTTCATTCAGTGTGCAATCTTATCATTGAGATGAGTCAAGCCTTTCTGGTCTGTTTAGATGTTAAATTACTTCACCAAGAGTTAGGGGGTCTCCACTATTTAGCTACAAATAGAATAGACTGACAAAGTTCTAGTCCTAGGCCCCAAAGCTTTGCGAATAGCTAATGTATGATTATCCTGCATAAGAACCGCCCTACTCCAATATCACAAGCACATGCAACAATAGGGAATATCTTGGAAAATCATGCAATGATAAAATAGGGGCTGCGTGATTGCCATTTACAAACTAAGAATGCCTCTGGTAATGTTGGTGTCCAGACAAACATCACCCCCTTCTTGAGAAAATCGGAGATATGTTTACTAATGATAACACAATGTCTAATGAATTGTGTGTAATAATGTGATTCCAAGGAAACCTCTGACTTATTCAACATAAGTACGATCAGGCCACTCCTTAATGTTACCAATTTTATAGTCAAGAGTTGCCACACCAGAGCCGCTAACGGTATGCCCCAACTAAGCAATTTTTTATTGATCAAAAGCACACTTGTACAATTTCACTTTCCACATACTACCCAATAACAGTTGCAGGGCCTGTTGCAATTGTAATTGATGGTCTTCATATGTTTTATTATACACTAGAATGTTGATTCGTCTCCAACGTATCTATAATTTATGAAATATTCATGCTATATTTACACGAATTATACATGGTTTTGGTGCACTTTTATATTATTTTTATGGACTAACCACTCATACAGAAATGTGCTATACAAACGGTTTTTAACCCCTTTCCGCGACGGCATTCTGAACCATCGCCAAATGAGTGACTGCGATAGGGGGGTCCTTCCCACACGACCCAGAAACCGTCGGGGATAGGCCCTCCTGGCACACACGCTCGGCAAAATGAGCTCGTGTGCGATCGAGCGAGGCATCGAAGCCCAATCGTTTCCGTTCGTATGCACATCCCACATAGTGAATCCTAGAAAAACGTTTCCATTCGTATGTATATCACACATAGTTTTTTGTGTGGAAACGTTTGTGCAAGGTGGTCTAACGCAAACAGTTCTCTGCCAGAAACTGTGTGTGATTGTTAGTTGATCCAACACGCCTACTTTTTAGAAACCGTGTGGGTTGTTTGAGTTCATCACCCACGGTGTTGTCTGAGTAACTGTCTGCAATAGGAAACCCCAATAAGCAGGGTAATTAGCCTATTATTGATAATCCATGTAGTAATCAAATTGGCATTTCTTATAAAACACACCAGATATTTCATATCCGTATAACGGCAACCAGGATTTCATAATCAAATTACATCAGATAGCTTCAGCACTTGGTTACACCAAAGAGGGATATAGCTAGCTACGCCATTACACAACAGCACCAAGTTTCACATGCAACATCGAAAACCTTTGGAAAAGTAGCATCATACACGATAAATAGACAGATGAATCTCATCTGGGAAACTGCAGAAGCAGAAGGCAAATATTGAGCCTTCAGTGATGTTGAATGTCCTTGCAACTTTAGGCCAGTGGCTATGGATAATTGCCTGCCCAACCTTCGTCCTCTTAAGGAAGACTTCAATATTGTACCGTGGGTGTTGAATGAATACCTTCCTCGCCTCTTGACCATGCAGGTGGTTTGAGAAGTAATCATCGGTGAACTGCTTTGAAAAGTACTGAAAACAAAGATATGCATAAATCGCTGTTATAAATTTTGAAATGGTGCAAGGGGTAAAAACAAGGTAAAAGAGTTAGTACCATCCTATAGTTGACTAATGTCTTCTTCATTGTGCAAACAAAGATCTTGCTGTTATTCGTCGCAAGTTTTTTTATCCTAACAATCTTTCTGAGTTTCTTGACTTGACTGATATACATGGACATCTCATTTCCCCATATGCAAAATGGGTCGAACAGTGGGTCTAAGCCTCTGACAGCAGGACCTACATGTGCAAGACCAAATTGTAAGAAACCTAAATATTAGAATGATTCCTGCAACTGCACAATAATGTGCTATTAGCCAAAGGACAATGCATGAGCAAACCTCGATGGTAAACCGCAGTGTCTCCCATTGTTTCCCTGCAACACATACAAGGAAGATCTTGATCAGGTTAACTGAGAGTTGCCGTACTATCAGTAGACTATGTATTGAGTACAGCCAAATTCGATTTATTTCTCACATGCATAACAATACAAAATTGTACCCACAACAAATGAAAATCGAATTGCAGAATTGAACCAAGCAGTTAACCGGCCAGCAGACCAAATGAACCAAAACAGTTAACTAAGCATGACATTGCAGAATAGAACATATACTAGAAGATAAGACAGTTAACGAAACCAAGAATGCTTGACAACAGTACTACAAAATGTAGCAATTGTTGGACCAAACTGTTAACTGAACATTACATTTTAGAATATCAGATTGCATATTAACATTACAGAGGACATATCACTAGAAGGCACTGGCGGTGGCCTCGAGAAACTAGCACGAACTGTATTTTAAAGTAGACAACCGCGTGGCGGTGTCGATGGTGGCCTCGAAGATGAGGTGCTCCTCCAAGATCTGGCGGTCGGCACGCATGGCAGCCATAGCGACCTCGTCCGCATGTGCGGACATGATTTGCTTCTCCGCTGCCAGTGATTTCGGCGGAAGGTGTCACGCCGTCGGTCAGGGCATGTGGGACGGGGAAGGAGGATGGTGTGGGTGGGGTGTGGATTACCTGACCATATCGACGAGGCCGCGCAGCAAGAAGAAGGGTCACCGGCGAGGAGGCGGCGCTGCCAGTAAGCAATAGTGAAGGTTTGAATTTGGAAAGCAAGGAGGAACAGTGGAAATGTGGCTTTTGGTGGGGGCAGATAGATATTTCCGCGGTGGCAGAAAAATTTCGCTGGTGCCACGAGAAACTAGCGCGCAAGTGTGGTTCAAGCGCGGGCGGTGGACTGTAGACGGCGAAGCTTCCTACGTAAGCCAGACAAGACGGTGCGCCAAGATATTTTATATCGCATCCCACATGATTCTTGCTAGTAAACTGTTTGTGATATACCTGATTTTTTCATTCTAATTTGAAAGACAAAATGGTGTTATGGAGGGAAAGGATGGTGTTTGAATTGCTAGGACATTTATCTATAGTGAACATACAACTATATGAGTGTCATCTTAAAATTTGGAATTATTCCGGGTTCATTTGGCATTTTTATGCATTAATTGAGTTTCTAAGCATTTAAGGTGCATAATTCAAATTTGAACTACAAGCACATGCTCCAGTGCACCAAGGTTGGTTGAAAAATCACATGTGTGTCCTTGGGTGAATTTCTAGGTCCCATGCAAGAAATGGGAATGAAATTCAAACACCTGGGCGTCGTGGCTCGGCCGGAAACATTGAGAAACTTGGTTTTTAAATTCCTGTAAATCCCAAACTCGCCTGAAAATCATGAAACTTGGCATGGTGTCATTTCATGGCACCAACATGCTGTGGTAAAAAAATTGGCCGAATTGGGACAAGTTTTGGTATAGGCTTCTTGCAAATTGGAGCTTCTCTCATGAAGGCGTGTGGTTTCGAGAGGGAACGTATCACCTTTGTGTGCGAAACGACATACGCTGCCCCCCACCTCTCTTGATTTTTTTTTACAGAGCAAACATAGAACTATATGAGTGTCGTGTTAAAATATTGAATTATTCCGGGTTCGTTTGGCCTTTTTTATACATTAATAGAGTTTCTGGGCATTTAATGTGCATAATTCAAATTTGAACTACAAGCACATGCTCCAGTGCCCCAAAGTTGGTTGAAAAATCACATGTGTGTCCTTGGGTGAATTTCTAGGTCCCATGCAAGAAATGGGAATGAAAATCAAACATTTGGGTGTCGTGGCTTGGCCGGAAATATTGAGAAACTTGGTTCTTTAATTCCTGTAAATCCAAAACACGCATGAAAATCATGAAACTTGGCATGGTGTCATGACATGGCACCAACATGTTGTGGTAAATTTTTTGGCCGAATTGGGACAAGCTTTGGTCTAAGCTTCTTGCAAACCGAAGCTTCTCTCAAGAAGGCTCGTGGTTTCGAGAGGGAACGTCTCACCTCCGTGTGCGAAACGACATACACTGCCTTCTCCCGCCTTGATTTTTTTACACAAGCAGCTTAGACCAATAGGAGTTTCGTGCTAAATTTTGGAATTATTCCTGGTTCGTTTGGCCTTTTTTATACATTAATTGAATTTCCAGGCATTTAATGCACACAATTCAAAATTGAACTACAAGCACATGCTCCAGTGCGCCAAAGTTAGTTGCAGAATCATTTATGTGTACTTGGGCAAATTTCTAGGTCCCATGCAAGAAATTGGAATGGAATTCAAACATCTGGGCGTCTTGGCTCGGCCGAAAACATCGAGAAATTTGGTTTTAAAATTATCATAAATCCAAAATTCGCCTGAAAATCATGAAACTTGGCATGGTGTCATGACATGGCACCAACATGTTGTGGTAATTTTTTTGTTCGATTTGCGAAGGGGCACACATTAACAATCAACAAAGTCATTTTGGAACAAGTGATGTCACGTTACAATCGGAAACACAAGTATTATTGAAACCGTGGGCGTTCTACTTACCATTTATGTGCCGCCATGCATCCCCTTTCTTTATTGGCTAGGAGGTGTCGTGCGGGGTAGCTATTTGAGTACGGGAGGCATGCGATCAGACCCCTGCGCATGCTCATCGGGAGGAGAGCCCTTTGACCTCTATCCACCGCCCACCTCTCTCCCAATATCTCCATTAATGGCGCCCGAGCCCCTGTTTAATGGCGTGGCTATGTCTCACTCGACTGAGATTTAAGAGAGAAAAAAGAAAATTTGAAAAGAAAGTTTTGCACGGATCTTGATGTAAGATCCGACGGACCTATATAGCATCGACTGCGACTTATAGCAAGACTGATGAATATAAGGATGATGTTTCCTCAAAAAGATGAATATAAGGACGATGACAGTGGATAATAATTGTCTTACATATTTAGGAAGATAATTAAAAAAGCCACATGCGGCAATGCCCGAAATACACTAGGGCAAAAGAAGAAGGAAGACGCGGACAACGATCTGGCTCGCTGATCTCTACTTTCTTGATGCGTTGCTACAGGCCGCGGAGACTAGTTCTCGCGGCGAGCGGCGATGAGCTCTTTCGTGTCCTCAAGACATTGCTTGAGAGCATCCACGGATTCCTCCACCAGCCTTTGGCGCTCGATGCGGAGCATGGCATTCTCATCCATAAGTTTCTTGACGATGACGCCAGTCCTCTTCAACAAGGCAGTGGTCTCCTCCTGCTGCTCTGCACTTCCGACGATCTTCGCCCTCAGCAGGTCGTGCTCGGTCTGGAGATTCGCATTGCCCTTCCTTAGTTGCCGGATGACGCCGGTAGCCTGTTCAAACGAGGCTTTCATGTCATCCTGCAACCTCGCCCAGTCGGAGATCTGATCCATCTGGCTATGGACAATCGCATGCATGCGCCTGTAAGAGTTCTCGCCTGCCCGTGAGACATTTTCCCAGGCCACCGCTGCGCGAGAGGACATCTCTGCTGCATTCGTGGCGCGGCGGGACATCTCTACTACTTCCGCGGCACGGCTGGACCAGTCTGCTGCATCGACGCTGCGGCGGGACCTCCGTGCTGCTTCAGCGGCGCGGCGGGACCTCTGTGCTGCTACGGCCGCGCGGCGGGACATGTCGGCTGCTTTCGCGGCGAGGCGGGACATCTCTCGTGCTTCCGCTTCCATGCTCACCTCTTCCTGGTAGTAATCTCTCGACCCAGAACTCATGCGGGCCATGCAGATGGCAGACGCAACGGAACGATGATGAATGACTTGTTTGTTTTTGTGGATGAGGAGTTGAAGAGGAATGTGCAGTCATCTTGGAGTAGGTAGTATTTATAACCGAGTACTAATACGCTCCTAAGTGGGAAACCGTTTAGGTTTTGATCGGTGTGAATAGGTTTTGATTGTCATGAATAGTAATTGTGAATGTGAAGGGAAGCAAGTTCAAAATTTATTGACGCTTCATATTTCGAAGTGCGGTACGATTCCCGGAAGGCGTAAAGTGGGCACGCGTTCTCGGCCGCGTACGTGGCGTTTGCACCATAGGGTGCACCGCAATAGGCGATGTCAACACACGTCTTGTTCCATCAACCGTGCGCGCTCGTTATTACCAGCGCGCAATCTTCTTTTAATTAGAATGTGTGCCTGTCTAGCGCACACACGTTAATCTGTCTAACAGTTTCCGTTTGTTGTGGCTAATCGCAAACAGTTCATCCGTGTGAAGTGCATGCTGTCAATCGCAGACACCTTGATCTGGCTGGCCGTTTCTGTTGTGTTGCCTAATCGCAAACAGTTCATCCGTCTGATGTGTATGCCCTCAATCGTAGACACCTTGATCTGGCTAACCGTTTCTGTTGTGCTGCCTAATCACAAACATTAATCTGAGTGAACTGTATTCCGTATATCGCACACACCTTCATTTGGCTGCCCGTTTCTGTTCTTCTGCCTCATCGCAAATAGTTCATTGAACTGAACCGTATGCCCCGCATCGCACACGCAACTAAAATCCGAACCGTGTTTGATGTATCCGCCATCACAAACGTTTTGCATCTTTTTTGACGAGTTTTTTACATCACCGTTGCGATTAATGCATCGCACACAGTTTCGTTGAAGGGTCTCTGATCGTAGTGTCGCGTTAGCAGCATCCTGCAGTAGTGAACATATTAATCTAGTGCCCAGTGTTAGTTCCTGTTTTTTTGCATTTTTTTTATTTCGTAGAAAAACCATACCAAATGAACTCCAAACGCGATAAAAATTTATGGTGATTTGTTTTGGAACATAAGAGACCCCCAAAGCTTCGGGGAAGGACCAGAAGACCCACGAGATGTCCACAAGTTCACATGGCGTGCCCTGGGGGGTTGGGAGTGCCATCTGAACTTGTGGGTCCCTCGTAACTCCTTTTGGCGTGATTCCAACGCTGAAAATCCTATAAATTGAGAAACCCCCCAGAAAGAAACCAAGAAATTTTAATCCACTACCGCAAGCCTCTATTCCAAAGCGATCTCATCTGGAGCCCTTCTCTGGCACCCCGCCGGAGAGGGAAGCCACCACGGAGGCCATCTTCATCATCCTTGCTGCCTCCATGGTGATGTGTGAGTAGTTCATCCTCGGGGCTGAGGGTTTGTACCAATAGCTATATGTTTGATCTCTCTCTCTCCCCTCTCTCTCGCTCTCTCTCTCTCTCTCTCTTGTTTTTGATTTGGCACAATCTTGATGTATCATGAGCTTTATCAATATAATCGGATCACATGATGTTCTTCCCCTTTATCTCTTTTGTGGTGAATTGAGTCTTGCACTTTGAGGTTTCGTTATGTTGGATTGAATATTCTTGGATTTGAGATCACTTGATGCATGTCTCACTCGCGGATACTCGTGGTGACATTAGAGATTGACGCGTATCATATGGTGTTGTCATAGTACGATCTCTAGAACTATTCGTGACACTTTGGGGTGGTTCATAAGATTGATTATACACACAACTTTGAGGTGGTTTACTACCTACATGATTTTATCCTACTTTTTTTGATAGGAATAGAGAGTTTGGAGTGATTCTTTTCCGCACTTTGAGGGACTGTTATGTGATTCAATTATGTTAGTATTTTTGAGAGATTGCACTAGTGAAAGTATGAACCCTGAGCCTTATTTCTAAGCATTGATATATCATTTTTCTCGTTGTTTGCTACTTGCTACCTTGCTATTTTTATTTGTTCAGATTATAAAAAGTTATTTCTATCATCCATACTACACATCTATCATCGTCTCTTCGCCAAGCTAGTGCACCTATACAACTGACAATTGTATTGGGTGTGTTAGGGACACAAGAGACTACTTGTATTTGCTTGTAGGATTGTTTGAGAAAGACCATCTTTATCCTGCACCTCACACGGATTGATAAATCTTAAGTCATCCACTTAAGAGAAATTTGCTATTGTCCTACAAAACTCTGTGCTTGGAGGCCCAACAAAGTCTACAAGAATAAAGTTGCGTAGTAGACATCAACCTATTTCAGGCATTGTTGCCGGGGAGGTGAGTGCTTGAAGGTAACTTCTTTAGATCTTGCAATTGAATCTTTTAGTTTCTGGTTTTTCACTAGTTTAGTTTATAAAAAGAACTAAAAAAAATAAATGTGAAGTTGCATCAAATTCTTTATCTTTATGAAGTTTTTCTTAAAAATATGGATTACGATAGTTGTTATGAAGTGTTAAAAGAAGAATTTAATATAATGTTTGGTGTGAGTTCCTTGAATGATAAGCATGATTGTAATGCTGCTAGTATGAATTCTTTGAATATTCATGATGCTAATGACATGCAAAGCCATATGCTTGGGAATGATATGTTTGATGAAGATGATCTTTTTAGTACCTCCACTTTTGATGAGCAAATTTATTATGATGTTAGCATGCCTCCTATTTAGGATGATTACAATGATGAAAGTGAGGTTGAAAGAGTGTCAACTCTAAGTAGTAATGATCTCACTATTTTGAAGGGTGTTGAATCTTATTATAATGATAAGTGAATCTGAAAATGTCGTTACTTTATTTAGTGATGAATCAACTTTTTTGAAAGAGGTTTCAATTGATTATGATGAAAACAAAGTTGCTACTTATGAAGATTATTATGATGATATTTGTGTTATAAAAGGTAGTGATAATTATTCTTATGAATATCCTTTTACTGAACATTACTCTTTGTGTGAAATCAATTTATAGTGTTCAAGTTTTATATGATACTCCCACTATTATAAATGAGAAGAAATTTGCTTATATGAAGAGTAAATAAAAATTCTATGCTTATGGATCATGAAAAAAAATCTGCTATACTAAGTAATAGTGCTTAATCTAAAAAAATTACTACCGGCATGCATAGTAAGTGTTGCAATTTTGAACCAACCACGGTTCAAAACTGCAACATTGGACCGAAGGGAGTACTAAGTAATAATGCCGACATTTAGTTCTACCCTTTATACAAAGGACATCAATACAGACATAAGCACTACATCTGGGAATTGAAAAGCTATTTCAAACGTCAATAATAATAATACAAAAAAAAATATACATTCATGTCAGCAAATGTTCATCCGACATTAGTGAGTGTCCTGGAACCATCATCAACGAGTGCCCATAATGTAACTTTGAACAGCAGCCCTGAAATCACTTAGTGTATTCTTAGTACGTCCTACAACCTTTCATCCTGACAGTTACGCTAGTGTCATGCCTACAAGCACACTCCAATTCATTGATTAATGTTCTTGCTTATCTTCTCTTTCTGTAATAAAAAAAGATATATGAGCAATCTTTATTTCATATATTAATATTAGTATCTTAAGTGGGAAAAGGTTGAAATACCTTCATCACACAATTAGGCACTCTCTACTGCAGAGACAAGTCAGAAATCCATATCTGGACATCAGAATTTCATCATTAAGACATGTACCACATAGAAATGAACGGATGGAAACACACATGCAAATATGCAAACAAATCAAACATATACCAGTATCAGCCCCGAGCCCCAAATTTTACTAGAAGCTTCACACTAGTTGAAAGGATGCATACCACTTTTGAACACCTCTAAGTCATCTGATACATTTAATCTCAGGCTTAAAGTGCGACTCGGACCTTTGCGACCTTTCAGCATGTGCAATATACCAACCTGTAAATTGAAACAAGTCAAATGTTAAAGATGATGGTAAAAGGGGAAAAGAAACTCGCATAAGAGAAGAAAGCTTAAAAAACTATACGAGTGGTGACAATTTCAATTTGTTATAAGTATTGTCACAAGCTCAACAGGTCAGTCTGTCTGTTGCTCGTGATGTTACCACATGGTCTTGGGGTAATAAACTATAAAGGCAGATATACAGTGAAATTTCTATAGATGATATTAGTTCTTTTACACACATAAGGAAAGCTGAAATACCTATCAAAGTTTAAACATTATTGTGGTTGTTAGAGAAAGTGTTCTGTTAAAAAAAGACAAAAATGATAAAAGGAAAATGGCTGTGTGATCCAAAATACTACATCTGAGGTCATCCTGGAACTGTCCAGCATTTGTTATTGGAATCTGCTGAGAGAGATTGCTATGCTCATTCAAGCTAATGCTATTCCCCAACCAGCTAATTTTCTTCTTATGGGTTGAGAAATTCTTACCCAAAGGTAAAAGAATTTATGCACTGGGCTTAGCAGTTGTGTGCTGGGAAATTTGGAAATTAACAAATAGATACATCTTTGAAAAGATTGATTTTAATCTCCTAGTCAGATGATTTTCCACACTTGTGTGGCTGCTAAAACATAAAGCAGAGATACTAAATAGGATGAACAAACAAGAACCCCTACAATGATTATAAGGCATGTATCGATATGTGATACAAATAATGGGATGAGATGCTGCTCGTCAACATGTTTCTGCTGATGTACTTCATGCTCCTAATATATGGCCGCACGGGGGGCATCTGCAGGATGCGAAAAGGAGGGTAGCGAGATGTGGCAAAAAAGATGCGCTTTTCGTGTCCAGTAATCTCTTTTCTATGATTTTTTCAGGTGTCCCTTCTAGACTAGCCTGTTGTAGGCTCGTTTGAGTTAGTTAATTCTGCTTGCCTTACTTTCTCTGGGTTCTGAACTATATTTTCATCTGCTACCTATATAATATCTCATTTTCCATTCATCTATCATGGAAAAGTGGACTCCTAACTTAAATAAAAGAGTAACTAAACACTAATCTGAACAAAATTAGAATAATCTGAATATTTTTTTTAATTGATTCACATGAAAACTTCTACCTTTTATATAGTATATAGACATCTTATGATCATTTTTTTGCATTCCCCTGTGGTCAACCTACTAACAAATGTCTTGTAACCATGGATAAACATAAGGGCGTTTGTAGCAAATATAAAAAAAAAAACTACAGTTAAAGATCTTATAAATAAACTTACTGGTATGTCCATGCAGGAACCGATGGCTCCTCCTTGTTCAAGATAAGTCCCACATATTCTCATAATTAAGTTCTCCAACTGTTAACAGCAACAAGAACAATAAATGTGAGTCTAAGATCGTAAACATGAGCTGTAAGTTTTATATCCACTTTATTCACAAAACAACATGACACATCTACTGCTATTACTATTAATAATAATTACCTCCACTGTGGTAGCAATGCACTCTCCGTTCATGGAGTAAATGATATCACTAGGTCTAACTCCTAGTTCCTCAGCAATTGATCCATGTGACACCTACAGTTCAATTTGTCATGCACTATTTGATAGCATGAAAAAGTAAGCATTTTACAAGAAAACAAGGAATAGTGGACAACATATACCTCAATAACTATTAGACCCGAATCGACATTACACTTACGGAAGATCTTCTCTGCACGAATTGGATCTAGATATTTAATGGCTGAAAGCTTCATCCCAATATGCAACCGAGGGATACACCTTGCAAAATTATCATTTATCAGATTCCATAAATGATAAACAATATCATACAAGTTAAAAAAAAGCAATTTTAATAAATAAAGCTTTGTGCCTAAAATATTGAACAGAAATTGGACTTAGCAATCTAAGAACAATTAAGTAAAACACAAGTATACCAAATACATCATGTTTCCTCAGGATATTTGCTCATTACTAAAATTGTACAATGATAGCAACAAAAGAAGAACTTACTGAAATTTTTTCCACATATCCAAGCACTTCAATATAATAGAGCAAGGGATAAATGCTGTTCCTGGAAAATTAGCCATCCCCAAAACTTGCCCATTAAAATCAATAACCGGTCCTCCAATGCTAGCCTAAAATATTTAGATTGCAACGTTAGAACCATAATAAGCAACATAAGTTAATAATAATTTATGACACACTCATGATGAAGATTATTTATACCTGCTTAATCACACAACCAGTGAACAAATGGTGATGACGTTCATACGTAGTTGGGCCCATAAATTGAACACATCCATGATTCATAGTCAAATTTAGATCTTCGTCTCTACCAAGCACAAATATGTCTTGACCATAGAACACTTCACTATTGAAGGTAGGAATCTTAGCAAACAAGTCTATATCAACCTTAAACAAGGCAATATTGATGTGCTTGTCATATTGAAGCAAGTGTGCAGGTACAGTAGTATCATCTTGATCCAATAAATAAGCAACAACCTGAAGATGATCCGAGAAATTGAGAGTCCGGGTGGAGCAGTATCATGTACATGTGTATTTATGTCATGCAAAAACATGTATTGCTTGCAAGATGGTATTGTAGAAAAAATAGAGTTGGAAGCCCACTTGCAAGGCACAATTCAAGAGCAGATGCTATATAATAGAAAGCACTAAAAGAAACAACTGAAATTACATACGAATCATAAAAACATATATTTATTACTGTGTTTCTATGTTGTTCTGTCAAATGTTATGCAAATTTAACCTACAATGGACAAGGAAAGTTTTGTACTGCACAAGCAGATTAAATCTAGCAACACATTAGATGATTGGAACTACATAGGATAAAGGAAATGAAACAACAAGGTACAAAAGCAAGGGAACTACTTCCACTGTCCCACGTGTGATGAAGAACCAGGGAAGACATGTTCAAGGTAAATTGGATGATATCTCATCATTTATGCAGTAATTTATTTATACTGCACTAACCATATGTGCCATTTTACCAAAGTACAGAGTTTTGACATGGTTGTGCTCTATGTAACAGAATCACAAGTAGAGATGGATTTAAGGTTCCAATCTCAGATGGAGTCTCAAGAAAATAATTTGAAAAAAAATATTGTGTACAAGGAGATTATAGTGCAAGAGACCTCAGGATGTTTGTTAGTTTATTACTTTACGTGGGGTTTTAGAAGTGGAAATTTGTACGGTTTTTACATTAGAAGATATTTTGGATACCTACATTTGCATAATTAATCTATAAAATATATAGGTGGTGTATTGCTGTACGAGGCCTCAGACAATATGTAAACTGTCGATTGACATAATCAGACTGAAAATATTGACTAACAAGTAAGCATTGTTTTTAAGGCGTCGCTTAGGCGTCAAGGCGCCCTGCGAGCTTGAGGCGTCCAGCTTGCCTTATGTACGTGCGTAAGGCGTCCGCCTTAAGCTTTAGAGCGTCTGAGGCGTCTGCTTAGGCATCTAGGTTGGTGCCTTAGTCCATATTGGACGCCTTAGCTTGCCAGGCAGGCAGGGGAGCTGTTTTAGGCGGGAAACAGAGTCTTGGAGGGAAACAGAAAGGTTGTTGGCGCCAACAGGCAAGAGGGGGGGGAGAGAGAGAGAGAGAAACAGCCCCCAATCCACACACCGCTCCCCCCACCCCCCTCTTTCTCTCCAGTGGCTCCTCTCTGGCAGATCTGCTTCCTCATCTGCAGCAGATCCTCTCTGGCAGCTCCTCCCCCTCCTCCTCTCCAACGGCTCCTCCTATCCAGCAGCTCCTCATTCTCCTCCTGTCCAGCAGCTCCTCCTCTCCAGCAGCTCCTCTTCCTCTCCAGTACAGCAGAAACAAGCAACAGCAAGGAGCCAACTGCCAATAGCGCCAAGGCATACCTCCCTCCCCCTTCTCCCCCACCCTCCTGTTGGTTGCTCACTGCTTTGTGCTAGCTGCTTTGCTGGTTGCTTGCTACCTCTCTTATAGTGGTTAGTGGATGCCTGGATGTTTAGAATAATGCATGATGGGCTGCTTGGTTGATTAGAATAATACATGTTGTTGTTGGTGATTAGTTTAATGCAGTAACTTTTGCTACTTAACTTTGCTACTATGCTAGAAGATCTGTTGATTATAATAAGGAATGATGGGCTCTTGAATTGATTAGAATAATCTTGTGCTGCTCACTGTTGTCTACTTGACTAATGCATCGATGCTTGCTGAATGCTGATTACTTGATTAGTTTAATGCCTAGTTGCCTACTGGCTACTTGATTGTTTGCTGCATGAGTAGACAGTAGAGTGCTAGAGTACTTTATTGTTTGCTGCCATGGCAGCCCTTTTGTCTATCTAGTAAGTACTTTATTGTTTGCTGCCATGGCAGCCCTTTTAACCGTTATTTACTTATTTCATTTATTGTTTGTACTTTGTAGATCCATACAAAGAAAAGGAACAGGTTACAATGGAAGAGGTTGAAAGATCTTGTCTTACTTTCATACAACCGGAAGAATATGCATCGGTTTCAAAAGAGGCGTGAGAAGGTGGGCGACAATAGCTTTGACCCTTTGGTCATTGAGGATTTTGATTGGGGTAATGAGTGGGTGGACCCATCACTATCACAACCTCAAGGTGCTCGAGGTTGTCCTGAAGACAATCAAGACATTGCATGGGAGGATGTTGATGTGGCTATTGGTGCATCTTCGAACCTTCAAGGCCTTAATCTGCCTAGGACAGCAACTACACTTCGTAGGGGGCAGTCAAATGTCTGTGTGCAACACTACGCACGCAAGAGACCTACTACAACACGACCTACAATTCTTGAAGAAGATGAGGAAGAGGGGGATTTGGAGCAAGAGCAACACTCAAGTATGCCCCATGCGTAGGAGGAGGATTCAGACTACGTTGAGGATGATGATGATGTGAGAAATGATGATCAAGATCCAACCAATGCTGACCAAGATGGGGACAACACCAATGCCACCATGGATGAGTTTGATGATGGTTGCTATTGATTGACAGTTGAGAGTTGAGACTTGAGAGTTGAGAGACATGAGAGAGTTGGAAAACCTTATGCCCCTTTTGCTATGTTGGTGTTATTTCTTATGTGGACCTTTGTTATGTGGACTTGTGTCATTTCTCATTTGTAATGCTTATGTAATATGTCACTGCAGAATGCAGATTGCACTCCTACTTGTTATCTTGTTTAGTTGTTTTCCACTTTTGCTCACTGCCTCACTTCTAGTTCTCACTTCTCAGTTTTTTTCATTATTTGTGGAATCTGGACCATTAAGTGATACATTATTTAGTTTTAACATATTTGTTCATGTTGATGCAGATTACTGTTGGGGAGAAGAGAAAGTGCAAAGAGGATGGATGCTATATGGGCTCTACAACCAGCAGCAACTCCAAGGTGTGTATGCCAGTATGCCTAGTTGCCTACCAACCAAATTCTACTCTATTCTGCTGCTTAGAACTCTCTAAGGCGTCTGCCTTATCGCTTAGGCAGTGAGGCGCCCCCCCCCCCCCCCAAGCGCCTTGCCTCGCCTTACCGCCTTAAAAACATTGCAAGTAAGAATAGGAGATTCACATTGAAAAATGTAGCCAAAGGCTGAAAAAAAGTTCAATACACAAGAGATGTTCTTGCACCTTTAAAAAATGTAAATTAATAAGAAAAATATGAAAAATGATGTCCCCTAATTACTGAAATATGTAAGAAATTCCCGATTAAGGAATCCCCCAAGGGTCAAAGACATATATTGACACAAATGCGCATTTAGCATACATGCAAGTACATATAACCCACAATTCATTTTTTGTAAACTCACCTCAGCATTAGGTGCATACTCATCTGTACCTGACCACTGGCTTCGGACTGTATATTTTGAGCAGATTATGCGCGCAGATGTCAGAACAGTGCCCTCTTTAGTCCCCTCATCCCAATCAATTAAAAAGCCAGATGATTGTGCCATCAGTTTACCATCTGTAGAATGAATCGTAGATTAGATAAAAGATAAAGGATAGAGGAATTGTTGAAGACACTGAATGAAGGCAATGTGTCACATTGAACATATAAACCCTCCTAGAGTACCCGCCCATCTGGGGGCATTGCGCTCGCGCGACGCGTTCGACCGAGCGATCGATCTGCTGCAGTGCTTTTTTGGCTGCTGGCGTCTGGTCAACCGACCGTTTTTTTTTTTACTTTTACGTCTGCTTCAGGAGTGGCTGACTGGTGGGGCTTGTTAAGTGTGGGGTCGCGAAATAAGGCGTTCTTTCTCAGATTTCGCGTACGCTTGGCCAGGAAACCTAGACTCACCAGCGGTAAAAGGCCAGCGCCGCATCCTCTTGCTCAATCCTCTCTTCTCCTCCCCGCCGCCGCTCCTCCTGCCTTCCTCCTCCTCCACCACCGACACCTCTGACCACCGCGGCGGCCAGCAGCCGCAGCCGTAGCAGCCGAACCACCGCAGCAAGCGCAAGCGCAAGCGCAAGAAGAAGCCTCCGACGCCGCCCCCGCTCTCCCCCGTGCCGAGGACTCCCGGCCGCCGCGCCGGCGCCGGGACGCCCAAAAAGAGCCACGCCCTGGCCGCGCCCACCACCGACGCTAAGGCCAGGCTCGTCGCGTCCAAGCGCAAGAAGAAGCCTCCGGCGCCGCCCCCGCTCTCCCCCGCGCCGAGGACTCCCGGCCGCCGCGCCGGCGCCGGGACGCCCAAAAAGAGCCCCGCCCTGGCCGCGCCCACCATCGACGCCAAGGCCAGGCTCGTTGCGTCCAAGGACCACCAACATCGGCGCGGCGGCAGCTCGAAGAAGGCGGCTGTGCAGGCGCACGCGCGGCCGGCGTCGTCGTGGGAGCAGCTGAAGAGCCTGCTGAGCTGCCGGAGCATGACGGCAGCCGCGCGTGCACGACCAAGCGGCCTCGGCGCCGGGGACTACTAGGGGACGTCAAGCCCAAGTCAAGGTTTGCTCTCAGCTCCTCATGCCGCTGCCGCTTCTGCTTAATCCTCTACCATTGGTTAGCTTATTACTACTATTAATTAACCCACACCATTGATTAGCAACTAATCGCCATTATCGATTGGTTACAATTCAGGAGGTACCCACGGCCGAGGGAGTTGTGCCCGTGAGGTGTACACCAAGGTCGAGAGCTTGGAGCAGCACCAAGCCGTTCGCCACGCCGGTAAATTCTTGAAACCCTGAACCCCGCCTGCATCGACCGATACCATCCTGTAGTATTACCACGATATTTTAACCTGTCACAATGATGAGAAAGGGGAGCCTGACAGGTTAAGGTTTGGGATACCACGCCGGTAAATCAAACTAATCTATCACCTTAACCTGTCAAAGACATACCATCCTGTCACAATGATGTTATAATCTGTAGGCATTGCCTTTGTCGTTGCATGCAACATTAACAGCTATACAATATGTGGCAGGAAACTATGTGATACATATCATGAGAAAGGGGAGCTTGTGGTTGCCGTGGTTCTGAAGATGTAGTTTCAGAATGTAGTTCTTTTGTGTCCATCAAGATTGCTGCTGTTACATGTAACTGTCTTGTGAAATATGTTGCAGAGTACCTTCACGAGACAACCTTGCAGTCTGAAGACATAATCCAGAAAATCAACACATATTCTTGGAGCTTGGATGATGAGGTTGAGTATCATGCATCGATGCTATGTTTCATCTGTGTGATAATGGAGTACCTCTTAGTAGTTTGCCTTGGGTAGGCAGGTGTTTTTTGTCTAAGTTCAAGCCTTCATTGTAAACTATTTATAATGTCCAGCTTATAAATTTGTACGTTCACACCTTCCCATGACCACAATCAGACTAAGAAGATGCCTAAATAAGTTGTAAGGCTGCGTATATATAAGTGTTTCTGTAAACCGATCTAAATCATTCTACTATCTGTACTACTATCTTTAATACAATCCACATTGCATTATATTTCCACCTACATCTCCTACTTATCACTACTAACATCACTTCTAACTGGCGTCACAGTCGAGTGGAAGGGTGTCCCCGGCGACGACACGGACAAGCCAGGAGAAGGACGATGCCTGGGTTTGGCCCCGGCCCTCGGGGGAGTTGGCGATGGCGTCATGGGGGCCCGGGCCTCCTCCTCAGACAAGACTGCGGTGATCTGAGCCCCGGTCCAGGGTGAGTCACCTCCTTTAGCCACTTCCTATTTCTCTTCCGATCCAGTCTATTATGAGTTTGTGGTAAAAGAATGAGCTGATGTTAGGGATTTGAATTTTTCCATTTAACGTGTCCTCATGATAGGGCAGCGACACTCCCTCGCTCGGCTGTGCGTTCGACCGGCCAGTGTGGTGCAGCAGCAATAGCGACCACCACTGCCAAGGAGCTCCAGCAAGCATGTGCGCACGATCTCCTTGCCCCTGAGCTCCTGCAACAACAACATCAACAACAACTCGTGTGTAGTATCAGTCAGAGAACTACCACACAAATCATGTTCCTTTTATAGAAATTCCTTTATATGTTTTACAAATTTCCTGATCAGTGATTATCCATTTTATATGATGTTTTTTACCTACAAGTGTGAGTTTTTTCCAGTCAAGTTTCTGTCTCTTGGTCTATTTCTCTTCTAATTCCATCATCACCGATTTCCTGAAGAAATTTGACTATCCTATATCGTTTTTCTCATTTTTGTTGAATACATGCTTAGATGGGAGAACTTTTAACCCATCTTTTATTGCTTGCAGGTGTAGTTGTTTGGTTCCACTTGGTGTGTTCAACAGAAACTGACATCCTCCAACACTGCTATTTTAAGGTGGTTTAATGTGGAGCAGGAGGAAATTGTTGTAGGTGAGAGATCATGGTACCCTTCTCTTCCTCTTTTTGTTCCTTTCTTGAAGTGTTACTGCAAACCATTATTTATAATAAAAGAATCAGGGCATGCATTGAAGATTTACTATCCTTGACTTGCTACGCCACAGCTCTTAGGATTGCCTTTGGGTGCTTATTGTATAGTAAATAGAGTGCATTAGTTAGCTATACTCATTTGATCGTTTCCACGGACATGATCATTATCGTTTAGTATGATTGTCAGTTCCATATCCCGAAGATGTATAATTGTAAATTAAGGTTCAAGGAGATCTAAACTTGGGCATATCAATGTAAAAGCACAACTTTCTACTTGAATGCTTCTTGAGTTTTTACAAGTTGGTGTATCTAACAAAGTAAATTTGTTTGTGATCCTCAAATGGCCTGACATTTAGTTTTGAGGAATGACAAAGCCTGAAATTGGCAACAATTCTGGGGAAGGAGGGTTATAGTCTTTGTAATTTAATCTTGGCTTTACACTTCTGTGATTTTTTGAGGTAATGTATCTCGATGTACTTTTGGATGTATCAGAACTGTGATTTAAGCAAGAATGTTGATGATGCGACTCGGAGCAGGCCTCGGCTTGCACCTAATGTGTGGGCATATGCAACTTGAATCATGAATTGTATACAGCAGGGTGCCGAGCCTTTCATCTAAAAAAATCATCAAATTACCTGTTGGTTTGAAGGAATTATAATATTTATTTTTCTTACCCTGCAGGACAGTTGGCTCAATCGGTATTGGCTACTTTGGTTCGGCTGATCATGACCACCAAGATGAAGGTTTGTTCTGCTCACCATTTTTTGTTTTCAGGTTCTTCTTTTGTTCAGTGTTACTGTGGAGAATGTGTGTGCTCGTTGAGTAATTGAGTTCCTATTTCTTGTCTTATTAATTTGTTATTACAGGCTATTTGTAATCTTGCAGTCTGGTGCATTTCTGTTCAACAATTGGAGGCTTCGGTGGTAGAGGATGGAGTAACTCCCTTGCTCAATGCTATTGTTTATGCCCTTGAAAATCCATTTGGTTCTTTGTCTACAACATTTGAGGCTGTTCAGGTTATCTTCCCACTTAAACGGCATTCTATTGCATTACATCTCTTTTGTTTGGTGAATTAAGTAATTAATCTTAGAGTATGCCTATCTCTGGTTTGTTGAACAGAGTAATTAATCTCATAGTATGTTTGTTATAGCAATAAAACAGTTCATGTGAATGATTTCTTTGCAGCATAATGTATTGCCAGTGACCAGCATAGTTGGCGTCTTTTTACAATTGCTGTAACTGAAGGGGTTTACCTCCAGCCCTGCAGGACATCTATGTAACCTTTTACAGACGGGCTCAAGTGTTAAGACTGCCGTATTAAGATACATTTTTCCTTGTCAAAACAGTTTAAGTTACTAATTAATATATGCCCACTCTCTCGCTAATGAAATTTGAGTGAATCTGTTTACTTTCTATCATCACTTATAATTGCAATGGCAACACTCTTCCTTGAGAAGTATGTTAATTTACTAAAATATGTCGGTAATTATTAGAGTTCATTACTCATATATTTCACGTCTTCGTCAGGGAGGAAAAACAAATTTTTCATAGATGATGTCATTAGATTTTTCCATGCCTCTATGAATAGTGCATCGAGCGGGCAGCTGCGAAGAGGCAGAGAATGAGCGGGCAGCTGCGAAGAAAAGAAAAAGGAGAAGCGAGAGCGGGCAGGGAGAGAAAAAGACCTAGCCCGCGACCCCTGCCGCCGCCTCGTCTCCTGCCGCCGCTGTCGCCTCGTCTCCTGCCGCTGCCCGCCTCCTCTCTCCTCTCCTTTCTCGCCCTCACCGGCCACCGGCGACCTCCCAGCCCTCCTTCTCCGCCTCGAGGTTTGTAGCCTCTGCTGCTGGTGGACTGACTTTTGTATGGACTAAGGTTGCAACTGAGGGTACTGCTACTCTATGCTGGGCAGCAGTAACTTAGGTCCTGCACTTTTGTGAAATTGATACACGGACTAAACATACACATTGGATTTTTCTCACAGTTTGTGCTCACACCAAATCAAGCTTTTCAAAGCATTATTCCAGTGTTGTTTCTTCCTCTCTGCTAATTTTTAGATTGCTGTTTTTCTTGGTGACCTTCCTTGATCTGTGCTAATTTGTGCAAGAGATTTTTGGAAAACATGAATTCTTCTGCTTTACTAAAACTTGGATCTCCGTTAGGCATGAGCTGAGCTGCCTTATTTAATATGTTATTCCTAGGCATCAATAAACTAGACGATTTGACAGTAGAAACAATTATAACTGGAAAAAATCCATGGCTGGATGTGCTTTCTCTCGACACTAAGCAATGGATAGATATTCTGGCTTATTTCCTTTTTGTATTTGAATGCGATGTAAGTGTGGAAATAAGAAAGAGACTATTTAGAGCTCTCTGCCCTTTTTTTTTCTTTGTGGCTAATCTCTAACTACCCTATGGACTGTAGTAATCACTTTCTCTTTTTACCATCAGCAGGATTTAATTGATGGAGTCCTGCTGCTAAAGGACATGAACAGGAAGTCCTATCGTTGGATGTTTACTGTCCGAAATGCAAGGATCTGGGAATACACGAGTACAGACCCTATCGAATTCTATAACTCTATTCATTGGCACACCGGTTGATCAATTTTGAGGTAATAAAGCGAAGTTGTTATCTGGAAAATACTTACCTACTTAAAGAAGGTCGAAATAGAAAAATCATTGGCATAATTTTTATGTATACAATATACTAGCTTTCATATCTACTTTGGACACCAGATGGCACATCAACATTCTGTACCTGAAGCGATAGCTGCAGAAGAAAGGTACCAAACAAGATTAACTGTTTATATGCTTCTCAAAATGCTTTAGTATATGCCCATAATATCACAGTATGAATTGTTGTGTGGGAAGTTTGCTTTTTCTACCATCACGGAATAATAATTCATTTTTTAATTTGATATGTTCCGCGTCCAATTAACTATTTGTGTTGGTGTTTATGCCACTTCTGATATGACATCGTTTCCTTTGTTTCTTGAAGATGATGGTTATTCTTCTCCTGTTTGATATGGCCGTCAGAGAGTCAGATTACCCAGGCCATCCATTCGTGGCATCTTCTTGTGTTCATGGAAGATTTGGTACTTTTTTGCTTTACGAACCGAACAAATGTGTAGCCTTCGTTGAATATGCAATTTTTGAACCATTCTTATGTAGTAAAAAAAATGCCAGTTCTATGTAACGTAATGTAGTTTATTTAGCTTCTGGGTTTGCAAAGGGAAACATGCTATTTTAGGTGATTGACCGGAACAGCACAACCATCATCATAGTATGTTACCTATACAGATCGTCAAAATTCTGCTCCCAAAGTTTAGGTTTAGGGTACTTTACCTCAATCATTGCTGATACTTAATACCCATCACCGAAAGCACCGGGTAGCATCTGAATCATTTTTCTTCAAGTATATGGAATGGCTATATTTACTTCAATGTTTGTACCTTGCTGCATCGAAAATATTAGTTAACTACAAGACCTTTTTTTTTGGATGAAGAATAGATGCACACTTGCTCTTTTGTTGTTTTCGACGGGTTGCCAGATTATCGATAGAGAGATACACATATAGGTTAAGCTATGACACATTTGTTGCTTTACACTATCTTTAAATCCAGCTTATTGGACACGTGTTTGAAATGTATATTTAGCATAATGATAATACTGCATTTCCTTGGGGACCTTAGTTTTGGTTCTGTCCTTGCTCATATTATAAGTAAAATATGAACACTTCATGTCTCCAACCGGTTCGTGATCAAAGGAAGATGCATGAACACTTTGTGTCTCCAACCGGTTTAGATCATAGAAAACTATGGCACAATGCACTGCCAAATTTTTGTAGTTGGTTTAGCGGCCTGACTTAGATCTTCTACATTGCCCATAGAGAATCTTCAAAAGTGTAGTCATATATGTTACTTGATAAATTCCAGGACATTAATCTATACTGCTCCTATGCGTTTCAGTTGTCACCAATCCATGATGAAATAAACAGGAGAATACATGCTTGCAGAAGTTGTCAAGAGGCTTCATTTAACCATCAAAGACCATCAGACCTACCAATCCAGTGATAGAGATGGACACAATCTCTCCGTGTGGAAGAACAATGTATCAATTGCCAACAAAACCAAACATTTCATCCTATCTTACCATGTAGTACTAGCCTAACTGCAATGTATCACTTGTGTCAAAAACTATTTGAATCGCGTATTTGGCTATCTATGATATCAAACCTTTGTGTTCTTTCAAATATAATATACACTCGAAAGCAAGGCCATTATATGATAAAAACCCACCTGCACTCCTAAGTTCATCAAAATAATTGCTTTCAGTTCATAGTTTAAATTGGGCTTTCGCCTTTCCTACACAACAAACAATCCAAAATATTTCTATATTGATTCATAGCACTTGATAAACAAGTATACATCAAAACCATAAGCTAAAAAAAGGCAAAGGGATCTCTTTTAGTTCTTGGTTCAAGTTTGTCTTGCGCACCAAATGGCGCGACAGGTCATCTAGTACCAATAAAGGATGAAAAGCGAAGAATAACTTTAGCCACTTGGAGAACTGTTTTTGTTGCAGATTCACGAACACGCTGCAAGTCCGCATTTACCATACACGAATAAGGCATAGACGGATCAAGTGTTACGAGCTCCTGTTGGCGCTCTGCACGTTAACATGCAAAAAATTGGTGAATTGGTCCATTGTGTTCAAATAGATATTATCTTAAGCAAAATAGACATGTTTCATTTATAATTGACTATTGTTTTTGATAGAGGTGCATATCTATACTAGTAATCGGATGGAATGAAAGCAGAGTGTTAGAGCCACAAGATAAACCTTGCTGTCCTAGCACCAAAGAAGTTCTTACAACATTTAATATAACTCACTACCACATTCTCTCTCAATATATCAAATGTTCTACTA
Source organism: Thinopyrum elongatum (assembly GCA_011799875.1). Classification (NCBI taxonomy): domain Eukaryota; kingdom Viridiplantae; phylum Streptophyta; class Magnoliopsida; order Poales; family Poaceae; genus Thinopyrum; species Thinopyrum elongatum. The sequence goes on from CM022303.1 coordinate 130,605,310, forward strand.
CCATATCTAGTCTAGCAGCATTCAACCTTACCGAGGTGTTGTGTACCACACCGGCACACACACACACACACACACACAAGAGGGCAAGGAAGTCTGCCAAACTTACTTATTTTCACAAGGTACTTGGATTCCAACTCCTCATAAGCTTCAATGGCAGCCACAACCTCAGGGCCCTCGTCATGTGTAAATTCTCGGAGGCAGGCAGGGGAATGAGGCCGACGCAGGGGAGAGCTGACCGTAGAGGACGAGGAGGAGGAGGCGTCCAATGCGCTCGGTGAAGCCGAAGCCGCCTGCTCACCCTTGCTCGTGGTGGCTTTCTTCTCGTCGTCGCTCGTGTGGGTTCTCTTCCGCCTCACGCTCTCAGACGGCTCCAGGGCTTCACTCTTGCCTGGTTGCGCTGCTGCGGGCGACGAATCCGCGGAGGTTTTCTTCCTCTTGCCTCGCTGCGATGGCGGCGCGGCTTCCGGTTGGGCCTCCATGGATCCCGACACCTCTTCCCGCGTGGTTGGCGCCATGACCGAGCTTCTTAGGGTTTGGTTGGCTAGGCCGGCCACAAGATCGCCTCCATCTCGGTGATGGACTCGCCAAGGGATGCGGGGGCGCATCATCGGTGCCATGGGCATGCTTCTTGGGGTTTGGTTGGCTTCCATCTCAGTGATCGATTCAGCGAGGGAGCCGGGGCTGCAAGGAGAGGACAGGCGACATGTACTGAACATTATCCACTTGTTGTACTGAACATATATAGCATCAAAATGCAATGGGGATATATAGCAGCAGAACATGCGCTTCTTGTTGTCATTATCAACTTGTTGTCAATCAACTTGTAGCAATAGCAATATTCATGAGCGTGTACTGAACATGTAGCAGCACAAAATGTACAGAACACCTACATCTTTTTTCTGCCCCCTTCCTATAATCTACAGGCAGCAAATCATCATAGAACATCACCTACAGATAATCACCATTCACCCAAAGCACATCACCAAATCCTACAACCAACCACCACACACATCACAAATCCACCATGAGCATGTACAGGGAGAGATGGCCGGGCAGCAAACCGGGCATTCACCTTCCAAAAATCGGAAGAGGTGGTCGGGGAGGCAGAGAATCGATGCAGCCTGCGTGCTTCGGTGGTCGAATCGCGGCGGAGGAGCTCGATTCGCGGCAGGGAAGGCGGTCGCTGACGGCGGAGGACGAGGGCGAGCGGGGCGGGGAAGGGCGGGTCACGGCATGGGCTAGCGGCAGTGGAGAGCGCGGCCGCCGGCGGTCAAGTGCTGTGCGCCATCGGCTGCTGCGTGCGGCTAGGGCTGGAGAAGGGGAAAGAGGAGTCGCGGGTGTGAAGGGGAGGGGGCCCGAGGGAACGCCTGATGCGGGTCGATCGATCACTCGGCGGTGGCTTTTTCTTTTTCTTCTTTCTACTGTTCGTGGTTCATGTATTCGTTTTTTTCTGGTTCTTTTTTATTTTTTAATTGAACCTTTAAAATTCAAGAAAATTTTCTTGAAATTCGTGAACTTTTTCCAAAATTAATGATTTTTTTTCAAATTCAATGAACTATTTTTAAAAATTGATGAACTTATTTCAAATTTGATGAACCTTTTCAAACTCAATATACTTTTGTTAAATTTGATGAACTTTTTGTCAAATCCATGAACTTTTTTCAAACTCATGATCACTTGTTTTTTTTTAATTTTTTATTAAATTAGTGAACTTTTTTTAATACGTGAACTTATTTGAATACATGAAGTTTTTTTCTAATTTGTGAACTTTTTTTCACTGCCCAACTTTTTTATGCATGTTCCTGAACTTTCAAAAATTGTTCACATTTTTTTCCCAAAAAATCACATTTTTCAATAATGTTTTCAAATAATTCAAAAATCTGAGCGAGGTATTCTACAATAAATAGCACGGCTATGCTGATTCCTAAAGTAATTCGCGTAGCAGTGAGTCACTTGCATCTCGTAGGTGTAGCGGTTAGCCAAACTCGAAGACGGGTGTAGGCCTTACACTCGTCTAGTTAGCCAAACTTTTAACCAGTTTTTTTCCATAAGGAACCAAAAAAAATCGCAGAGAACATCTAACTACGATTGTAGGCTGTACAGAGAGCATTTGTGTACTGTATGGACTGTGATATGTATAGCATAGATGCAAATTTTTGAAAAATCAAATATTTTCGATTAACACAAGTTCTAATATAGAAAAAACAACTAGTTTTGTCATGTTTCATACAACAAAAGCTTCATTTGCATATAAGTTTGCAAATCAAATGGGCACACATCTAAAGACATGAACATGATTACTTCACCAACTAAGAGCAATGGCGGTAGCTAGTTCATGACTAAACAGATCCATGTTAGGAGCGCGTTCCGCCGATGTTGAAGCATCCGATGCATTTGGCGGAATAACGTACTTCTTGTATCTATCTGGAATAGTTGGAACATATTCTAGATCCCTCTCACACCGAAGAAAGTGGAGATCCTCTATGTCATGAAGGCAGACGTAGTTGTGTAGTGTCATAGTAGCCGCAACAATCATCTATTGTGTGTTAATCGAGTAGTTTGGCATCTTAAGCAAGATTTGCCGTTTCATCTTCCATACACCAAAGGATCTAAAAGCATATTATATTCAGCGGTTTATTTGTAAAACTTATTCAGAAAAAAGTGACGGTAGTGATACAAACATTAAAGTATCACAACTTATTTCAACTATATTCAGAAATCATTGAGGCTGTATAAAGCTTCCTTCTGCTCTAAGATTTCATGCCCTGGATTTATGCGGTGATAGCAATATGCGTGAACCAATATGACACTGACGAACTTTTTAGTTTATATGATGGAAGTGTATGAGAGTGTATTTGCCTAATTATTGTTCCCTCCAATCCATATTAATTGTTGCTCAAACAGATGTGTATCTAGCACTAAAATACTTCTAGATACATTCGTTTGTGTGACAAGTAATATGGATGGGAGGGAGTATTTTTTTGTTTCAAAGGTATGCTTGCTCATCTATATCTCTTCATTTTGCTTGTAGGTTTGCTTCCTTTATTTCTTTTCATCATTCGATTTCATTGCTTACAGTTTGAGTTTGGTCACAAAGATAGGGGGATACAGAGGCATTACTCCATTATTTAGTTTTTTTTAGGTTTTCCATTCTTGAGCTCAGATCAGACTCTCTAATATATGCAGAAAGTATGATCAACAAATGTCAGAGTAACATAAAGTTTTCAAATTGCCAAGATATGCATAAGACTTTGTAATAAAAGCTACAATATCTATGTAGCTATTTACTTCATTTGAAGAATTCACTTCATGACAGGACATGGTGTGCTATAGAAGCTTGTTGTATAATTTATTTACCTTGCTTTGCGGATTGATATATTGTGAACAGTTAATTAAAATAATTAATCTTTATCGTAAATGAGAAATAAGATTGCTTTTCTTCAACTTAATACAGGTGTCTACTTCACAATATCAAATTAGACTTTTGTGTTAATCTATTCCAATGAAGAAACATGACCCTGCCCCATTGAACTTCATGTCATGCAGTCAAGATGGAGACTTTGTTCTCTCTTCATGTGGACCATCACATATAGAAGAAATTGCAGCATTGTGATATCAAATAATTATTCACTCATTGGTCAATGAAATTGCTAAAGTGTACGATAGATCTGCGATGTGAAGTATGCATTGTAGCACATCGCAACGCACGAGCGTTCTACTAGTTGACATGGTAGTGGTGGTACCCTTGCCGGTGAGAGGCTCAAAGGGGCACTGTAGTCGATCGACACATTTATTGTATTCAAGGAGGAATTTGAGTAGGGCAGCCAGCCAAGTGTGGCGTTCCATAATATTTTTTACACACCATCCCGTTCCCGGTGCCTCTTGTTCCGTAATGCTCTTCACACACTTTTATTTATTTTATCCATCTCTTGTGTGTCTCCGTCGTGCTAGCTTTTTCCTCCCTTTCCCATCCATGGCCTATTCAAATGATATCCACAAAGATGGGTGTTTCGTCGAGTACATACATGGAGAGAGTTTCATGCGTAACGCAGGTCTGCTGAGTGAAGATGGTTGAGTAGCTTATATGTAAGGTTGTTCGGTGAGTAGTAGCACTATAATTCAGCATTCGATTCATGTCCTCATGCATGTGCATCTTCACGCGGTCATTGCACATAACTATTGTTGGCGCCGCCTCCTCGCAGCGCCTCTCTTCTTCTACCTCTGATTACTCTTCCTCTTGTGGTTTCTCTCAAACACACACTCGTGGAAGAAACTCCCAAGAAAAACACACACACGCACACACGCACGCACACAACCAAGAAAGATGACTAGTGGCTTTGCCCAGAACACTTTCTTGGTCACACGAGAGACTACATTGTTTTTCTGCCCTCACAGCTTTTTCCTTTCATTACTATGGATGTATTTATACAAGAGATTTGGCAGTGCTACCACGCCACTATCCCTATCCACTAACCGCATGCACTAACTAACCTAGCTAACATGCAAGCACACGTACACCACTTGTGTAGCTCGCCCTCAACGGCCACATGACCCCAGTCGGTCTCTAACAAACTGGTGCATATGCATAGACTGATTAGCCGATTCACTCGGCTAAAGCCCATGCGTCTCATTGCCTTGGTCCACCGGCACTTGCGGGCAACACTGCAGCTGCGCACGGCAGCTAGCATCTCGCCGGGCACGCCGTTTCGCACGACGTCTTCGGCAGCTCGCGCCTCCGATTGATGACTTGCCGGCCTTTTAGACATCTCGCGTACACCTTCTGGACTGCGGCAACTTACACCTAAAGACCTCTAACTACATGCAGTACTCACAACAAATATGCAGATACATCATGACAAGATTAATGCTAACAATCACCTCCCTAATCTTGTCATGCTAACTCGACAAAACATCATGCGGATCACCCGCAATACCTTGCCGTGGGCGCCGCCTCTTGCAGTGTCGCTTCTTCTCTACCTTGCAACTCTCTCAGCTCAAGGATTCTCTCAAGAAAACATGCATGTGCTAGAGGTAGAAGAAGAGGACACAGGAAAATTTGTGGCACCCCACAACTTGTGCCTTTTCCGTTTCTCTTTACTCTCTTAACAATGGACATGATTACATGGGGTTAAGTAGCCGGACTAACCCAGCCAAAACGCACCCACTAACCACTACCTTGCATGCACCCCACATAGTTCTGCATGCAACACACACGGCCACGCCACTAATGGCTTGACCCACTAATCACTCCAGCACACACGCGTACAGGCTTGAGTCACCTCCAAGTTTGCAATAGACATGAGCTTACCCATGACACACTTGACGCACGCCACAACTGATTGCGTCCGCTTCTTGCTCCACCGTTGATCTGCCGCCGTACTTGGACGTTGTGACTCTACGAAGCTGTACCCATTTTGCTAACCAACACATCCATGCAGCAGAGTACCTACTCATCACTAGCTTGTACACACACGTCATCTCATCTCTACGTGAGTGTATGGCCGCAGCCTAATGGTTGAGCATGTCTACGTGCAGGACACTAAGTAAATGTAATGAAAAACCAAAACAACAAGGTTAATTCTAACAACTAAGGCAGATCATGAATTCGAATGGGAGTTGCTACAGACCGCACATGCATGGGCGTATGGGATGGCACAGGTTTTGATCACAAATTGATTGTTGGTGATGATTGGTAGCGCGTGGACATTGAAGTATATCACGAGCTATTCAACGTCTACACACAATATTAATGAACATCATACAAAGATTCAAACTTGGGACTGCAAGCCAAAACATTGTTTCCACACAATGATACCACATGGCATTTTGGAACATTTCATCTACAATTAGTTGGAACGTAACTCTCCCTAACCCATGCACGAACCACTCCACCACAACATATATCTTTCCCTCAAGAAAAAAAAAGCGTATTGTTTTAGGATAATCGAATGTGCAATTCATATAATGTCCGAATGCCCTATTTCTAATGAATTGATTAACTATCTAATGTGTTCCTTCTTGTTTTCAATAGGTGTGGAGATATAGAAATGAAAAATAAATAGGCGCGGTTGGGAGTCGAACCCCACACATGCACCATCTGGGCAGCTCGAGCGCACCACCATCTGGTCTCGGTTCAAGTGGACAATCTCCCTGACTCAAGGGTGAACCACTGAACTATATTCAAATGCTCTATTTAGATGTATATTGGAATGCTCTATTCAATTTATGAAATAACTAACTATGTGGTCTTCTTGTGTTCAGCCTTTAATGTGCTCCTTCTTGTGTTCAACCTTTCATATGTGAATGTGATCCGTGTGTTGGACTCCTGGTAAATTTGATATTTCCACCTTTCTGTCTCGCTTGAGTAGGCAGTTTTGGAGGACAAAACACATGCACGGTAGCAATGTCCGCATAGATATGACTAGCTAGCTATGATGTTGATCAATACCGATACTTTCTGATTTGGTTGTACTCCCATATGTTGATTAACATCTGTTGCTCTCACTTCTCCCCCCCCCCCCCCCCCCTCTCAAGATTTACAAAAGTATACTAAAATATCTCAGAATTAATTAAAGTTCATAATACTTGATTTATGGTGTCAGAGTAGAGCTCATGTCATGCAAGCTATAGATTGTGTAATCACGTTTGCACTCTCTACTTCAGGAACCTTATCTTTTTTTTTTGAACAATCACCGGGGGGGAGAGGGTCCCCACCTGAATATATTACTCAAAGAACGCCAAAGGGCGAGTTACATCATAGATTACAGCGAGAGGAGAGGTACAGGCGCCAAGACACGGCAGCCTCCCTACTTACGGGGTCCTTAAACCTAAAGGTCCAAAGAGTAAAGTCTGAAATAATGTTCCTAAGGGTATCCAGGGGGGAGTGTAGCTCGTTGCGGAAGACACGAGCATTCCTAGAGTCCCAGAGCTTCCATAGGATGGCGAGGGCGACTGTGGGCCAAATGTTGATGTCGAGGCCAACCGGGGTAGGAGTTTCCCAAACACGGTTGATGGAGAGAGGTGACTGCAGGCCCAACAGGGACCACACCTGGGTCGCGCATGGGCAGAGCAAGGCAAGGTGTGTCGCATCCTCCAATGTAAGGCCACACCAAGGGCAGGAACCTTATCTGATTTTGAGGACACGGAAATGTTCGAGTCTTGTCTTCAAAATGAAGAGAAACCTTCAGCTCCATCGGCAAAGATATATCAAACAGATTAGAGGTTTGGGATAAGGGGATTTACATAATTGGTGATGTAGGATGCCCTCTTGTTCCCTGGTTCCTCACACCTTACCAGGAAAACGTCCTCTTAGATTCCCCTTGGCAGTTTGGCACTTCTGCTAACCTTGGCTTCTTGCGCGTTCACCTTCATTAGTGACTTGAAGTTGTCTATCAGTAGCAGGTTTATTGTCATCAACCATCAACTAACTGTATGACCATTCATGTTACAAGCTTAGTCAGAAGAACTAGGTAAAACCACCAAGCAAATCAAATGCTATGTAATAAATTCTGCCAGCACCAAATCTAAATATTTTTTTTTTTACGAAACCTCGTCAGAGGGCGGGGAGCTCCCGCATTGCATTATAGAAGAAGAGAGTTGATCCAGTTAATGAGGGAAACCGGACCCAAAAACCAAACAAGCACGATTAATTAAGGAAAACCGGCAAATAACCACACACAACACACAGCTAGCTATCAAGGAACGTCATCCGAGCCAGATACGAGGGTGCCTAGGCCCAAGACCATCAAAAGCACCTCATATCCAACCAAGTCAACCTCCTCAACCTGAAGAGAACGCCCACAACCAGCAGAGCACTCGCACCTAATCATCTTCATAATCTGATCAAACATTAGCCTCAACCAAAGCCCGAATGGCCTGCATCGCCACCGGCGTGGGTGGCTTCTTGTACATCCGCAGATAAGACTGTAACTTCTCTTCCACATCCTCCTCGGTGGCTTTCTTAGATGTTGTGGCCTTCGTCGAGTCCCCATAAGCCTCCGCCAACCTATGTTCAGCGCGCTTCGCAGTGGGGATGTTGCAGTTTTTGTTCTTCTGATCTAAACATCCACTACGCCTCTTCAAACAAGTAGAGCCTCCTTCAATCTGCACATGGATTGGCGCTTGGAGCAACGAACGTGGCGCTGTGGAACTGAAACTGCTCAGGAACTCATCCAGCAAGGGAGTTGATGTCGGGCCTTGAGGCAAGCAAATGTCACCAAGAGACTCCTCAAGCACACAAGACATCGCTTTGCTAACTTCACCTGAAGCATGCATCAGTGGGGGGGAGACCAAGGGGGGCACCTCCACAACCATGCTACTGGGCAGAGCCACCATAGACTGATCCATGTCATTGCTCGAAGCCACAATTCTATCAATCTTAGTTTGCTTTTCCTCACCTTGAATCTCCATGTCAGATAGAACATGATCAATAGCAGGAGGTACATCTGCAGGTCTTGCCACTGTGACCAGTATCTCCGACGAGCAACCAGCCAAACCAACCTCTGCAAATCTAAATATTTAACATGTAGAGTTTAATAATACTTTAATTACTTTCAGTGTCTCCTCGTCTTCACCCACATCATCATCTTCGTGTTCACCGACCTTGCCATCGCCCTCCTTTTCCTCGTCCTTAGCCTTGCCTTCGTTGGGGAATGCTCCAATGGCATGAGGCAACTCGAATTGTTCCAGATCCTGAATACATATTACAGGGGTGTGTGTTAGTACCTTTTATTTATAGCGGATGTACTTCAGGGAACAAATGAGTGCACCAACTAAAGGGAAACAAGGATTAAGGTAGGACCCGGCAGCAGCAACACACCGAACCATCCCCGCGTAGCCATCACCTCTCCCTCATCCCCTACGGCTACGGTTGTCGCATACACGCTGATGTTGCAACGACAACTGCCTCCATCTTCCCCACCAGCCCTTTAAGACTAGAGTTCTGGTGAACACCGAACGGTAACCACTTGTAACACCCACAGAGGTTATGCCACAGTAATCACTTTTGATAATGACAAGTCAGCATGTTTAACAGTGCATGATTATCATTAGAATCATATTGCATTTCAACTCCTAAGTCAAAATTCAAATTTAAATGAAAGTGGAAAATAAAAGTTGCTTAACATAGAAACTAAAATGTTCAATAAATAGCAAATATTCCAGAGACTGTTATAAAATTATAATCAACAATTAATAAATTAACTAAGTGACTCTAACAGTAGGAAAACAGAGTTGGTTAGTACATTTTTATTTAAGTAAAATCCATATAAAAACATTTGGCCCCAAAACCATTTTCTACCAGGGTTGGATATTGCACTGATGTTATATGGGTAAGTGCCATATTTTACAAAAGTCATTTGGAGTAAAAATAAAAGACAAAACAAAAAAGAAAAGAAAAACAGAGAAAGAGAAATAAAGAAAAGAAAAAGGCCCACAGCACTGGGCCTAAGTGGCCACTGTGCCCAGCCCAGCCCGCGCAGCGCCGCCTCCTTCCTCCCGCATTGCTCATGTCGCGCGCTGTCGAGCACCTGGCGCGCGCAGCCAGGCCCCCCCCCCCCTCCGAGCGGTCGACAGCGCGTCGCGCTCGCCGGGGAGGATAAAGAGCTTCTCCCGCACCCCCCTGGCTCTCCCTCGCTCACTCTCTCTCGCTCTCCCTCGCCTCCCCATCACACCCGAGCGCCACCGCCGCCATGGCTCCGGCGTAGCCACGGCCACCATGCCCCTCTAGTCGCCTCTCCGCGCCCACGAGCTTCGCCGGCCTCGGCTACGCCATCTACACCGACGCGTTGGAGCCGGGAGCCGCCGCTACGCCCGCGACGCCGTCATCTTCAACCTTCGGCCACCGGTGATTACCGCCTCGATTCGTCGCCGTCCGTCCTCCCCAGGCCCACCTTAGCACATCTGCACGCTCTACGTGAGCCCCTCCTCCCTCTCCCTCTTCCCCTGCGCTCTTCCCCTCGTCGTAGCTGCCGCTCCACCCATGGCCGTGCTGGACGCCGCGGAGCTCGTCGCCGACGTGTCGTCGGTGACCAATTGGTACCGTGGCCGTGTCCACTAACCTCCCCGCTTCGCGTAGGGCCTCGCGGCGTAGCTAGCTTGCTCGCGCGCGTGCTGCTGCTGCGCCTTCTTCGCCACCCGAACGCCGCCGTCCGCCGTCACCGTCGTAGCGCCCATCTCCGGCCGCGGTAGCCTCCGCCACCGCCACCAAACGCTTCGTCGTGGTCTTGCCGTTCGAAAGAGCCTAGCCATGCTCCTCCCCGTGCCCTGTGCGTGAAACCCGAGCCCTCCCGACGCGCGCCGCCGTTGGTTTCGGTCGCCGGCGTCGAGTCGCCGGTCGGCGCTGACGTGGACGGCCGGGCCCCGCCACGGTGCCACTGCCACTGGGCCCCCTGGGATCCGTTGACCAGTCAGCACTGCTGACTGGGCAACCCGTGTCACTGACACGCGGGCCCCACCCCCTTAAAAATGTTTTTAAAATAAATAAAAATATGTTAATTAATTAATTAGTTAATTAATCACTAATTACTCACTGACAGGTGGGGCCACACCCCTATTAATTAGTTTTAGTTAAATTTAAACCCTGGTTTAGCCCTGTGTCTATGACATGTGGGCCCCACTGGTCAGGTTTGACCTGGCCGGCCCCCTGTTGACTGCTGATGTCATCAATGCGTCATGCTGATGTCGCCATGTACTGTTCTGGATAATGTTGATTTAATTAAATCCAGAAATTCCAGAAATTAATAAAAACTTTAGAAAATCATATCTTTTAATCCATAACTCCGATGAAAATAATTTATATATGAAAGTTGATCAGAAAAATCCCACGAATCCGAATATGCCCTCCTTTCATCTGTCACATGCTCCTAGCATGATGAACATGGAACTTCCCTCTCCAGATCGTCTATCCGATAAATCCAAAGACCCGGGAAATATCATCAGATATTCTCCCGCTCCGTCTGTTACGTGTAGTACTGCATTAGACTACCCCTAGCACTGCGTATTGCCATGACATGCATCGTGTTGCATCTGTTTGCTTGTATTTATTATTTCCTCCCCCTCTTCTCTCTCGTTAGACCCCGGCGCAGTTCCCGATACCGACGCAGCTCCGGAGCCCGACGCCACCGTTGACGACCTTGCCCTTGCCGCCGAGCAACCAGGCAAGCACCCCCCCTTGAGCATACCGATATCGTCTATTCTTTCTCTCTCATGCTTGCATTAGAATTGCTGCTGCTACTGCTTTACCTATTCTAATGCATAGCCTGTTTATTGTAACCTGCTGTTGATAATTACCTGCATATCCTAAACTGCTTAGTATAGGCTGGATAGAGACCTATCAGTGACCCCACTAGTCCCGACTGCCCCGCTGGATTATCAGAAGACCCGATCAACGGGATCGAAGACCAGGCCCCGGCACCGCACATCACCCCCCCCCCCCCCTTAGTTGTAACGACATTGCAGCGTTACTATCGAGTGCCGAGGGTGATACCTCGTGTAGCACTTCTGATGTTAACTCTGTAGGGTAGCTATTTGGTCGTGGTCATCAAGGGTGATTCCTCCTTCTCCACTTCCGATACGACCCTGTCGTGCAACACATCAAGTGTGAACCCATCGAGGGTGATTCCTCCTAAGTTCACCTTGACGGATACATCGTGTAGGAATCCAACGAGGGTGATACCTCAGATTCCCTTGATGTTATGGACACACGGATACTTGGACTGTACTATTGTTACTTGGAAAGGCGGGTCGACCCTGAGGGGTACCCGCGTGTGATGTGAAGGCGGGTTGCCTGGATGGTGCCCAAGTGAGAATACGAGGCGTGGCCGGGCATTCTTGACCCTTGCCGCAAGTCCTCGAGACGGGGCGACGGGGTCACATCTTTCGTGAATCTCTGCTCGTTACCGCACTACCAACACACTACGATTTGGATATTTGATCTGAGTGGGCCTTTGGCCCGATAGCACTAACCATCACGTGGGAAAAGTTATAGGAACTCCGCATCGTGGCATCAGCCGAAAGTTCTGTCAGACGTCCAGTTCAGCATTGTGGCACGGTCGGATCATACCGACCATCCGAGGCGGTGCTGGTATCCACCCTGCACACAACGGCCCGGAGTGCACAGGGCGATGGCCCAAGACCCCTGGGCGCTTAGGAGGTAGACCGGCGGGGACCTCTCTGCTGAGCTCTAGGTAGGGTTGCGGTGTGTCGTTTGGCCGAGGCCGGGCAGACCCAGAAAGTGTGTCCGGCCGGAGTTAATCGAGCGTGGTGGGTAAGTTGGTGCACCCCTGCAGGGAAAAACTAATCTATGCATAGCCGGATCCTCGGTAACGGACACTCGGAGTTGTATCCCGATCGATACAATTAGAATTGGATACTATGGCTCTGGGATTGCTTCTTGCAGGGAGTCGAGAAGGGATCTCAGGACGAGGTTGATGACTGTATGGCTCTGGGATTGCTTTCTCGCAGGGAGTCGAGAAAGGATCTCTGAGTGAGGTTGATATCATTACTGCTACATTATATTGTACTGTTCTACTCTCTTCTATTGCTGCAAGACCACTGAAGATACTAGTCTTCGATAGGACTAGGCCTTCTCTCTATTCTGGCATTTCTGCAGCCCAGTCCACATATACAGCCTCTCTTTGAAAATGTCGCATATGTAGTGTAGATCCTTGCTTGCTGAGTACTTCGGATGAGTACTCACGGTTGCTTTGCTTTCTTTTTCCCCCATATCCCTTTTGATGCAACCAGATGACGGAGCCCCGGATACAGCTGCCCACGTCGACGATCGCTACTACTACCCCGAGGGTGGATATTACTACGAGTTGGCCGACGACCAGGAGTAGGATCGAAGGGTCCCAGGCAGGAGGCCTACGCCTTTCGATCGTAGCTTTTGTTTTGCCCCGTCTTTCTAAAGGCTTTTCTGTTTCTGTTTCATATCTATACTCAGATATCTGATGCTTCCACTGACGCTTATACGCAAGCTTATGTATTCGAGCCCTCGAGACCCCTAGCTTGTAACATAAAGCTTGTATGACTTTATTTATGTTTTAGAGTTGTGTTGTGATATCTTCCCGTGAGTCCTTAGGCTTGATCGTGTGCATTTGCGTGTATGATTAGTGCACGATTGAGCCGGGGAGTCACACCACTATCCTCGCCACCGACGCGTCGACCGAAAGGATCAAATCAGATAAACCAAAGCTTGAAATCCGAAAGAAACACAAGCCACACAAGTAAGAGAAGCAACTGGAAGCACCTTGCTAAAGACATCCATCAGTACCTCCAACAAGCAATGAGCAACTTTATCCACCACGGCCATGATGCCCTTGATGCCGTAGTCGTTGACCAAGCTAATAGCGCGATCAGACAAGGGCTTGAACTTCCCAGCAACCGTAAGGATGGAGCCCATGGCGCCGTTGTTGCTTTCGTCTGGTTGGCTGTCTGCCATGCTTGCCTCAGATCTGCGATGAGCAGATGCGTGGACGGCGGCGAGGAGGGGATGGGGTTTGGCTACTATCTAGAGTTTGCTAGCGGAGAGGGTTGCACATTTGTTTGCACTTTTCTCAGGGTAGAGTTCCGCGTTTTTTTAGCTGAGGGTTGTGCGTGAATGCGTACAATGCCGAAAGACACATATTACTTTTCCTAAATGACCTTTCTTAGCGTGGAGCTAGTCTCCTGGCCCCTCAAAATAATTATTTGCTTTTGATGTACATACATGCCACTTACGTTTAGCGTTTCTGAGAGAATGTGGCACCCTATGTATTACCGTTTTTGAGTTGTGCCATCTTTGTTGGCGCTTCAAGCAATGGAGTAGACAAAAAGCACTACGTTTAATATATTAAAATATCTGTTCCAAATTTTGTAGAGGATCATAGGCTGGCTCAGATGGTAGAGCCATTTGCTTTGCAATTTATAGGTCGTGGGTTGACATCTCAGTCTCTCGTTTTTCTTCCCAAATCACGATCTTCAGCAAATTGGATTTGGTTCTCTTGGGAAAGTCGAGCAAGTTCTAAGTTATGTCTCCATGGATATAGATTTCTGAATAATTTTGTTGTTGTGCGAACCAAAAGGAATGGTATTGATCATATTTCTTTTTAGTTATGTGACAAATAAATGTTGTTCATGTATTTGTTCGCACGTGCCTTGTAACGAGTACGTTTCAACTTTTTCTTGGAAACTGAGTACATTGCACCCATTCACGAACGCTGAGGTATGTGATAAAATAAGAACTCCATAAAGAATATTCCAACTGTCCAAAAAAAAGTCCATGTTATTCACGAACCAAATCTACGTTCGATGGTAAGCTTTTAATTGTAGCAAGGATAAAGTATGGGTTACAATAATCATTTTTTCTTTCCTTTTTTGTTCCATCTGATATATTATTATTGGACCATCTTTAAGAAAAAGACAAATAAAGAAGGTAAAGAAGAAATCAGAAAAGAAACAAGGCAAAACAATGATTTGAGAATAAAAGATATGAATATCCAAAAAGTAAAGAAAAACACTAAAAGGGAAGTCAAACCAACTTCTTTGATACTCCTTCGAAACGATGCATGCGGCCAACTTCTTTGATACTCCTACCTCACACGAAGTGACTGGAATCTAAATAACAAACCCCAATGGTCTAGCATGCGAACTTGTTCTAGCCAGCACTGCTTCTGGCGTTGTAGGCGAAAATGTTGCTACTGAGATGGAAGTGGTGGAAGTCTCATGGGGACATACCCGCCTATCCGGTACCAACATTGTAGTCATGGAGCGATGTCTTGTGGGGCTGTCATCCAAGTGCGGCGTTCCACAATGTTTTGCACACATCCTCTCGTTCCCGACTCCTCTTATTCCCTATTGTTCATCACACACTCTTATTTTGTTCTCCTCTTGTGTCTCCAACGTCCTAGCTTTTACCTATCTTTCTCATAATCAAACTATAGAAGCAGAGATGGTTGTTTCGTCAAGTACATATATGGAGAGAGTTTGATGTCAAACGCAAGTCTGCCTGAGCGAAGATGGTGCAGTAGCTTATATGTATATATGCACAAACACGGTGGAAGGTTGTTGGATGAGTACTGAGTAGTAGCACTACAATACTGCATTTGATTCATGTCCTGATGCATGTGCATGCGCGTGTGGTCATTGCGCGCAACTAAAAACTGGATCACAAATTAATTGCCTGTGATGATAAGTAGTACGAGGACACAGAAGTATAACGAGCTAGCCGACCCTGTGCCCACAATTTTAATGAATATCACACAAAGATTTAAACTTGGGGTTACAACTTACAAGCTAAACCGTTGTTTAAGCACAATAGTATCACATCACATTTTAGACATTATATCCACAGTTGGTATATGCGGGAGATATACCTATACTAAATCTTTTTTTTGCTATCACCCTATACTAACTCCACCAGACTAAGCTAGTTGATATTGAATAATAGGCAAGTTTTATGTTAAAATGACTCAAAAAGAAAAATAGGTAAGTTTTCCAGAACAGGCAACCTAGGTTGCTTTTGCTTGTCATTTTCGTTAAGGTTTGGAAAAGTAGGAATATTACAAGATTTGCATTATAATCTGACTCCCGAGTCATCCGCCAGACATTTGCATTGGAGACTGGAGTCAGGGAGATTGTTCACTTGAAAAATAAAAAAGGTATGGGTAGTGATTGTTACTGTCGGTTTGTATTATGTACGTACCTGATGGCCAACTTATCTGCTAATTTGAGAAAAAACTTACCTATTTTCCTTGTTCTCAACCTTTCATCCATGATCCGTATGCTTGGTAAATTTGTTATTTCTACCTTCTCATCTCTCTTGAGTAGGTAGTTTCAGAGGACAAAAACACATGCACGGTAGCAATGCCATGACTAGCTATCTTTTTTATGGTGTTGATCAAAACTAGTACTTTCTGATTTGGCTGCACTCCAGTTGTTGCTGCTCACTTGTTCCTTATAAATGTAAAGTAATATATCTCTTACAAGTTACAAACTTGCAATTATTTAAAGTTCATAATATGTGTGATTTTGGGTGCCAGAGTATTGAGCTCCTGCCTTGCAAGCTACGGATTGTGTAATCACTTTAATTTGCATTATGTGGTTTTGAGGACAGAAAGATTCAGTCTCTCTTCAGAATGTAGAGAGGAACCTTCTGCTCCTCTGCAGCTTTGGTGAAGGTATGAGCAGCTGGGACAAAATCACTGTTCTGACCTTGTACCGAAAGAATTGCACAAAATGAACTCGTCTGAAAAGTATTTCACGATCTGACCCTTTTAGCAACGCCAGAACCCATGGCGTTTCTTCACAACCTAGAAACGCCGAGCTAGACTGCGTTGCATCGCCACATAGAAACGCCAAGCTAGATTGCGTTTCTGCCCATACGTGAAACGCCATGACCGTTGGCGTTTCTGGACTGAATACAGTACTGTCGAATTGCTTTATACTGTGCTATGCAAGCCAGCAACGCCATGCATCATGGCGTTTTCATGAAGTTTAGCAACGCCAAGTCTCTTGGCGTGTCCGGCCAACATGCGAATATTTTTCTTTGATTGTTTCCTTGCAATTTATTTAAACCAGAAACGCCATAGTCCCTGGCGTTTCCAGAAACGCTAGCTAGCTTGGCGTTTCTGACCTGCCATGTCAGCGAGCAGCGCGTGCTCGGTCTAGGACAGCAACGCTAGCTAGCTCGGCGTTTCTACGTTGGAATGAAACGCCACGGGTTCTGGCGTTGCTAAAAGGGTCAGATCGTGAAATACTTTCCAGACGAGTTTATTTTGTGCAATTCTTTCGGTATAAGGTCAGAACAGTGATTTCGTCCGAGCAGCTGCACCTTTGTTGACAGATAACAACAAACGGTAGCAGGAAACAGTTAAGCAGAGAGCCATAGAGCTGATCCTCCTTTTCCCTCGCTCGCCCGTGCCGCTCCCGCGGGCGGCAGGGCGAACCCTAGCCGCCGCCGGGCGAAGCCCTGGTCAGCGTCGGTGGCGGCGGGGCCCCCCTCCCTCCTCCCCTGGTGGCCTGCGGTGCGGGACGTGGCACCCTGGCGAGGGGCGCGTCATTAGTGCGGGACGGCGCGACGGCGACCCGGGCGGTGCGCTGCTGGTGCGGCGGTCCGGTGGAGTGGCGGCGGCTGCGTGGGCGTGTGGTGGCGCGGGCCTGTGCGTGGGCCGGCGGTGGTGCAAGGATACGGCGGTGCTCCCCTGTTCGTTCCCAGCTACAGGGGTCGAGGGCTGCGGCGGCGCGAGCTGGGGGAGGCCTCCGGCGTGGTGTGGCGTGCCTGCCGGTGCGAGCAGTGGTGGTTGTACAGTGGCGGGGATGCGTCAGATCTGCCCCGCGGCTGCTTCTCATGGTGCGGGCTGTGTGCCCGGCGGCTCCGACACTTGGAACTCGCAAGACGGCGCGGATTGGGCAGTGGCTCGGTGTGGCTACTGCTTCGGCCATGGGTGGCTCCACGGCAGCTTGGCAGGTCGGCTGCGGCGACGGCTGGCATGTTTCGACGCCGGCTCGTCCGTAGGCGGCTTGTGCCGGCCTTCGATCCCTCTTATCGTCGTCCGGGCGCTACCTTTGTCAAAGGGTTGGCCCTGTCCTAGCTGCGGTCCATCGCTCGTCTCGCGCCCCGTGCAGCAGGACTGAGCTCGTCTCGCGCCCGGCAGCAGGACCAACCTCGCCTCGCGCCTGGTGTTGCAGGACGGGTTGATGGAGGCCAGTTTTGGCCGACCTATTGGGTCTCGGCGTTGGGGGACATCCAGGGGTGCGAAAGGCGAAAGGCGGTATGCCTGGTAAATTTGATATTTCTACCTCGTCATCTCGCTTGAGTAGGTAGTTTCGGAGGACAAAAATGCACGGTAGTAATGCGATGACTAGCTATCTTCTTTTTTATGGTATTGATCAAAGCTAGTACTTTCTGATTTGGCTGCCCTCCCATATATATATTGCTACTCACTTGTTCCTTATAAATGTAGAGAAATATACTCCCTCTGTAAACAAATATAAGACTTATATTAGTTTAGAGATGGAGTATCTCTTACAAGTTCATGAAGGCTCCGTCGCGGTGTTCCTACCCCTTCATGATGCTCCGGGTGAAAACTCGATCTTTAGGATCCAATGGTGGCAACTATCAGTGGTCGTTCCCTTCCAGGCAGGGGCGAATCTACTAGGCATGCTTTAACAGGCTTGAGCCTGCCCTCCAACATGGATAATTTCTTTTTTACTACCAACGATCAGGCCCAGCGCAGTGCTTCCCAGCCCAATTCAATGGCCCAATTAGAGTTGAGCCTGCCCTCTATTTACTCCATAGATTCGCCACTGCTTCCAGGAGGCACCATCTTGGAGTCCTTGCTCCGTCGTTTTTCTTCTCACCTCCAAGCGGTTCTTCTTCAATCATCTATAGTGGCTTGGTAGTCGTTGGGGTGGTATTGCGGTGCTCGGTACCTTTGTATCTTGCCTTGTGTGTGTGTTGTGTGCGGTGGTGGCGTCAGTTTGTATCGTTATGCTTGTTGGTCGGTGCTTTATATATAAAGCAGGGCGAAAGCCTTTTACAGCTATGGATTGTGTAATCACTTTTGCATTATCTGGTTTTGATCTCTTCAGAATTAAGAGAAGAACCTTCCGCTCCTCTGCAGCTTTGGTGAAGGTTACGTCTGTACAAGATATGAGCGGCTGCACCTTTGTTTGACAGATAGTAACAACAGACATTTCAGGTAGCACGAACCAGTTAAGCAATTTGCAAATTATTATCAGTTCGAGCTGTCCAAAAAGGGTATTCGTCGGCCAAATGGCAGCAAGGTGAAGGCAGCAGACGGATTAGAGGTTGGGGAATACACAATCGGTGATGCAGGATGCCTTCTTCTTCCCTGGCTCCTCCCACCTTAGCAGAAAAACTACCTCTCAAAATTTCCCTTGCCACCCAAAGCCTTCTTCTGCTAATCTTGGCTTCTTGCACTGTCGTTCACCTTCATTATGGACTTGAAGCTGTCCATCAGTAGCAGGTTTACTGTCATCAACCATCAGCTGAACAACCATTGATGTTATAAAGCTTAGTCAGAAGAGCCAACTAAACCAGCGAGCAAATCAAACATGATCCAATAAGTTCTGCAACCAATAAATCGTACTAGTATTTTTAACATAGGGAATTTGATTAGACTTTTATTACCTCAGGTATCTCCTCATCTTCATCCATACCGTCGCCCCAATCTTCATCCACCTCGTAATCCCCCTCCTCCTCCTCGACGTCGCTCTCCTCGTCCTTCGCATTGCCTTTGTTGGGGAATGTCCCAATGGCATTAGGCTTCCTGAATTGTTCCACATTCTGAATACATATTACAGGGGTGTATGTTAGTGGAGTATTTTCTTTTATAGCGGATGTAGTTTGGGGAACAAATGAGTGCACCAACTAAAGGGAAAACAGGAATTAAAAGGTAGAACCCGACTGCAGCTCATATGATCCCACCGAACCATCCCAGCGCAGCCATCGTCTCCCCCTCTTCTCCTGTGGCTATCGCTGCCTCATACATGCCGATGGTGCCACGGCCCCGCTGCCTCCGTCTTCCCCCACCACCCCTTTGAGATTAGGGAACCCCGAACACTAATCACTACCCTCGCCACGATGCGTCGACCGAAGGATCAAATCGGATAAACCAAAGCTTGAAATCCAAAAGAAACAGAAACTAGACGGGTAAGAAAAGCAATTGAACGCACCTTCCTCAAGAGTTCGATCCGTTCCTCCATCGAGCAAGGAGAAGCTTTAGCCAGCATGGCCCTGATGCCCTTGATGTCGTAGTCGCGGACGAAGGTAAAAGCGTAATCAGGCACCGGATTGAACTTGCCGGCAACCGTAAAGGCGCCTGTGGCACCGCCTCGTCGGCTGCCTGCCGTGCTTGCCTCAGATGGGCGGGTGAGGATGCGGATGAGTCGGCGGCGGTGAGGAGGGGATGGGCGTATGGCTACTGGCTAGGGTTTACTAGCGGAGAGGGCTGCGCTTATTCGAATGCGCGTGAGTGGGTTCGGTGCTAAAAGCCACGTATTTTTTTTCTTTCTAAATAAATGACCTTTTTCGCGGGGAAAATAAATGACCTTTGTTAGCGCTTAATTAGTCCACACACTTATCTTAATGCTTCGGAGAGAATATGGCGCCATAGTATTGGCGTTCTCTGGTCCCGTATCTCCGTTCGCGGCTCAAGTGAGCACAGTAAACAAATAGCGGTGCGTATAATCTCTACCTAATAATAAAGCACGGAGTGCTTCTGCCGGTCCGTCCGTCACACTTTTTTGCAAAAAATCCCCTCTGTTTTCTTAAAATCAACCCGTAGTCCGGACTTAAGTCACATCCAAACCGTTATTTTACATTTTTACGAAAACCCCTGACCTTTTAGGTAATTCATCCACGGATCATATTTAAGTCAAACAAATGATTTTCTAAATTATCCATATCTTTTAAACCGTAACTCCGATTTGCCATGTTATATATGAAATTTGATTAGAAAAATATGTAGAATATGAATATGTGATTATTTTTACCTATTAAGTATTTTTAAATATTATTTTGGAACATATTTAAGTCAAACAAATGATTTTCTAAATTATCTGCATCTTTTAAACCGTAACTCCGATTTTAACATGTTATATATGAAATTTGATTAGAAAAATGTGTGAAATCTAAGTATGATGTTAATTTTACCTGTTGAATATTTTTTAAATATTATTTTGGAAGCAAACTTATAATCTATATCGCACGATCTGTTTTTCTTTCGTACCGGCGGCGATCCGGATTGCAAATAAACACCCACTATAACCATATAGGGAAAACAAAACATCGATAACTACACATGCATTCCTCTGAAAAACGTCGTAGTGGAAAACAACAGATTTCTCATCGCGAGGGTGAGAGAAAGCGAGAGAGAGAGAGGGAGAGGGAGAGAGAGAGACACCTTAGGATTAATCACATTCAAACATGTTTTGATTTGTGTGAACACTGAGGCCATTGCCGACGAGGGTGAGAAGGAGGATAAGCGGCAACACAAATATGATGCCTCGCTAAAATAAAGGAGATAGACCTATTTGTGGTCTTGAGTGATGGTTGTTGGGTTGAAAGCGTGTGTTATGTTTTTTCTCCTGTTGTAACGCACGGGCTCTTTTGCTAGTATACATTAAAATATAAGTATGAAAATTTACATGCACAATGGATCTCAGTTGGGAGGTGATCATCGTCTACGGCCCGGCTGATCAATGGAGGTAAGCGGACTTTCTGGCTGAGCTGAAGGACAAAGTTGAACGGTGCACCACTCTGGTGGTGGTGGACGGCGATTTCAAACTTATTAGGTTGGAATCGGACAAGAGCTCTCCGCATATGGACCGCATGCGTATGTGTCTATTCAACGACTGCATTGCGGATCTGGCATTGTGTGAGATAGCCCGTGTAGGGGCTAGGTTCACGTGGACGAAGAAGCAATTGGATCCTATCCGGAGTGTGTTGGTTAGGGTCCTAGTCTCGGCTCAATGGGAACTCATGTTTTCATTGTGCTTGCTCAAGGCAATCACTAGGATTGGGTCTGACCATGCCCCCTGCTTTTCTCATCAGGGGAGGGGGCTCCACCGCGATCACGTTGCTTCAATTTCAAACCATCCTGGCTGCTGCAACCGGGCTTCGTTCACATGGTTAAGGGCCGTTGGCTCGAGGCCGCGGCCTCCCCACCCCGTATCTTCTGTGTCGTGGATGTTTGGCATCATTGTGCCAAAATGGCGAGGCAGATCATGTGGGGTTGGGGGTCCAATCTTGGTGCGGAACTTAGGACCCGGAAAGGGGCCTTGTTGGACCAGATTAGGGTGCTGGATGAGCGCGCTGATAGCGTGGGTCTTGCGCCAGATGATTGGATCCTTCGGTACTCCCTTGAGGCCTCGCTTATGGAGAGCTACAAGGGAGATGAGCTTTTTGGCAATGCCGTGGGGGTTAGAATTGGCTTCTCAAGGGAGACTCGAATACCACTTACTTCTAGGAGATTGCTAATGGTCGTAGGCGAAAGTGCTTCATTTCGTGTCTCCGGGATGAAGGCACCCTCCTGGAACAGCCAGAGGAGATTAGTGCACACATTTACTCCTTCTATATGGAGCTCTTCATGGCGGAGCCCCGTGGTGGGGCTTCCCCTGGCGAGGACTTCACGCCTTTTGAGGCCAGGGTCTCCGATAGGGAGAATGGAGAACTGACTCTTCCATTCTTGCCAGAGGAGGTGGGGAGAGCTATCGCTTCCATGAAGGCAGGGTCCACGCCGGGCCATGATGGCCTTCCAGTGGCTTTTTTCCAGAAGTTCTGGGATGTCCTACAGCCGGTCATCATGCATATGTTCCACGAATTTTATATTGAGACATTGGACATGTCACGGATTAATTTAGGTGTTATATCCCTTATCCCCAAAGTAGTTGGGGCGATGGATATCAGACACTTTAGGCCGATCACGGTGATTAACGTGTTTGAGCGCATTTTTGCGACAGTCTGTGCAACACGCTTGGCCCCGGTGGCAGAGCGGATTGCCCACCCCCTCCAGACCACGTTTCTGAAGGGGCGGTGGTTCCATGATGGGATCCTGGCCCTTCATGAGATTGTCTATGAGGTGGCATCGAGGGGTCATAAGGATGTCTTCCTCAAGTTGGACTTCCAAAAGGCATACGATCACTTGTATTGGTCCTTCTTGAGGTTGGTGTTATGATAACCCACAAGTATAGGGGATCGCAACAGTTTTCGAGGGTAGAGTATTCAACCCAAATTTATAGAGCTGAGTTGTCAATTCAACTACACCTGGAGATTAATTATCTGCAGCAATATGATCAGTAGCAAAGTAATATGATAGTTTTGATAGTAGTGATAACAGTAGCGGTAACGGTGACAGTGATAGCAATAATTTTGTAGCAGGTGTAACAGTAGCAATCGCAATAGTAACTTAGCAGAAACAATATATGGAAAATTTGTAGGCATTGGATCCGTGAACTCGTTGGATGATATTCATCATATAATAGTCATAACCTAGGGCGATACGACACTAGCTCCAGCTCATAAATATAATGTAGGCATGTATTCCGTAAATAGTCATACGTGCTTATGGAAAGAACTTGCATGACATCTTTTGTCCTACCCTCCCGTGGCAGCGGGGTCCATAAGGAAACTAAGGGATATTAAGGCCTCCTTTTAATAGAGAACCAGAACAAAGCATTAACACATAGTGATACATGAACTCCTCAAACTACGGTCATCATTGGAAAGTATCCCGAATACTGTCACTCCGGGGTTTACGGATCATAACACGTAATAGGTGACTGTAACTTGCAAGATCGGATCTAGAACATAGATATAATGGTGATAACATAAACGGTTCAGATCTGAAATCATGGCACCCGAGCCCAAGTGACAAGCATTAAGCATGGCAAAGTCACAGCAACATCAATCTCAGAACATAATGGATACTAGGGATCAGGCCATAACAAAACTAACTCGATTACATGATGAATCCCATCCAACTTCCTCACCGACCAGCGAGCCTACGAAGGAATTACTCACTCCCGGTGGTGAGCATCATGGAATTGGCGATGGAGAAGGGTTGGTGATGATGAAGATCGAAGACCCCCCTCTCCGGAGCCCCAAACGAACTCTAGATCTGGCCTCCCGATGAAGAACAGGAGGCGGCGGTGGCTCCATCTCGTGAAACGTGATAATTCTTTCTCCCTGATTTTTTTCTCCAAAAATAGGATTTTATAGAGTCGGAGATAGGGTCAGCGGGGCCACCAGGTGGGCACAACCCACCTGGGCGCACCAGTAGGGGGGGGGGGCGCCCTGGTGGGTTGTGCACCCCCAGGGACCCCCTCCGGTGGTTCTTGGCTCCAGTATTTTTCTTTAATTGTATAAAAATTCTCCAAAAAGTTTCGTTCCCTTCCGAGAACTTTTATTTCTGCACAAAAACAACACCATGGTAGTTCTACTGAAAACAGCGTAAGTCCGGCTTAGTTTCATTCAAATCATGCAAATTAGAGTCCAAAACAAGAGGAAAAGTGTTAGGAAAAGTATATACGACGGAGACGTATCAACTCCCCCAAGCTTAAACCTTTGCTTGTCCTCAAGCAATTCAGTTGACAAACTGAAAGTGAAAAAGAAAAACTTTTACGAACTCTTTTGCTCTTGTTTACATAAATAAGCTTAAGTAGCACCCAGGTTTTCAGTAAAGATTATAACTAACCATGTCAACAATAACTCTTAGAAATTATATTAACTCATATCAATGGCATAAGCAACTAGCGAGAAATAATAAAGCATCTCAAATGACGACACTTTGTCAAAACAATCATGATATAATATGACAACAGTGGTATCTCGCTAGCCCTTTCTGAGACCGCAAAATATAAATGCAGAGCACCTCCAAAGTTCAAGCAGCGAATAAACATTGTAATTCATGGTAGAAAAGATCCAGTCATGATGCATCCAACATTAGCTATACACAATTCATGAGGATGACAATAGTGCTCTCAGATCTCGCGCTTATTTGAGAAGGTGATGACACAACATAAAATTAAATAGATAGTCCCTTTGTAGAGGGAAGTAGTGATTTGCAGTGGTGCCAGAGCTCAGGTTTTTAAAACAGAGATAAAATGTAATTTTGAGAAATGCACCCTTCCTGTTTACTTCGTGACAATCAGTTATCGATATCTTCCATGCTAAACACATTAGTGGCAGTTCCCAAGCGATAAAAGTAAAGGTTTACTCCCCCTCCACCAACAAACACACTCCACGGCTAGCCAAATCCTCGGGTACCGTCCATACCAACATCAGTCCTGGGGGAGTTTTGTTTAATTATTTGCAAGTTTTTACTTCAGGACTGGGAATCCCTATTACCGCCCCTCTCGTGCAAGGACGAGTGAATAAACACTCATCATGAGAATAACCCGCTTAGCATGGAAGATATTGACTACCTCCTGTCACTCTATGAACAATCCAGGCACACAAAAATGGATGTTTATTTGAAGTTTTTAGAGGTGGCACATGCAAATTTACTTAGAACAGCAGGGTAATACCGCATATAGGTAGATATATGGTGGACTCATCTGGAATAACTTGGGTTTTTGGATTTTGATGCACAAGCAGTTTTCCCTCTTAGTACAGGCGAAGGCTAGCAAATAGGTTGAGAAGCGGCCAGCGAGAGAGCGAAAACGGTCATGAACATGCATTATGCATAAGTAACATTGGATACTAGCATGAGTAGGATATGAACACCATGAACATAAATATCATAGTGGCTATGTTGGTTTTGATTCAACTACATGCATGAACATGTGCCAAGTCAAGCCACTCGAACATTTGGAGGAGGATACCATGTCATCATACTACATAACCATCATTTTAATGCATGTTGACATCCAAGATAAGTCATTATCCACTCCTAGCTACTTAAGCATGGCATGAGAAACTATAATCTCTAATTGTCATTGCAAACATGTTTGATCATAATAGGCTGAATCATGGATACTAGGTTAAACATATTTACAAAAACAGAACAAGTTGAGTTCATATCCATTTCTCTCTGCCACAGCCAGTTCATCGGATATCGTCATTATTGCCTTTCACTTGCACTACCGAATGATATGAAAATAATAATAGTGCAAGAGTGTCGTGGACTAAGCTGGAATCTGCAAACATTTTATTCAAAAGGAGAAGACAAGGCAATTTGAGCTCTTTGTTAGATCAACAATAATGCATATGAGAGCCACTCAACATTTTCATCGTGGTCTTCTCCTCGGTATGACTCAAGAAAAGGAAAAGAATTTCAGAGAAACACACTAAAATATTTTTGGAGTTTTTAGTTTTTCTTGAAGAAAGCAACTTGAAAAGAAAAACAAAAACGAGAAAGACTATTTACACGGGAGAACTCCCAACAAGCAAAAGTAGAACAAGGAAATCTTTTTGGGTTTTCTTTTAAATACTACAACTAACTAAACTAGAAAGAAAAACCGAAAAGAAGCTAGCAACAATTTTTTTATGATTTTCTCAAAGTTTTTCAAACACACAAGAAGAAAACAAGAAAATAAATCTAGCATGGATAATACAATGAAAAAGTGTGAACACCAACAACTGGAATGAAATGTGTGAACATGAATATAATGTCGGTGGAAATACGTACTCCCCCAAGCTTAGGCCCCCGGCCTAGCTTGGAAATCACCGTCTGTAGCCTGCATAATAATCGGAGTGATAACTCACGGAGGCTCTGGGTGCAGCCTCCTCAACCTGCCGAGCAGCCACAACCGCTTCGTTGTGTGCGCGGGCCTCGCTCTCAAGAATGTAATATCTTCCCTTGCTGTGATAATCAAAGAGAGCAGGCGCAGGCAAAAAGGTGTCCACAACAAAAAAATTATTGAACAACAGGTTATATGTATAATCATGGATTTCACCCTTAAGGAACTTATGGCGCTTCATGGCCTCAAAGTCTAAATACTGAGTCGGAAGGATGGGGTCATTAGGCCAAAGTGATACACCAAACTCCTCTGCTAAACGTGAAGCATAAATCCCACCATAAAAATATCCACTACCAGCGTTGTGCTACAATCTGCGTGCAACAATCGCTCCAAGGTTATAACGTTTAACATCGGTGAGAGCAGCAGTGTATATGAGGCTCAAGTCAGGAGCACAAAGTGTACTACAGTCTTGTTTGCCTACGATGCATTTTCCATTAAACAGCGCAAAGTATTGAATTGATGGGAAATGAATACTTTTTATTCTACCTTGCGTCACTCCTCTATTCTCACCGTAGCAAAGACTAGTTAAAAATAACTCATACTCAAACCTTGGTGGTTCGTCCAACGAACCCCAAAATGGAATTTTACACACACCACTAAATGCGTCTAGAGGCATGGTAATTGAACGGTCATAAAGTTTAAACAAAACTCTAGACTCACGAGGATGGAATTTAAACTCTTTAGTAAATGATTCCGTGAGACTGAGATACTGGTTGCACTTATCTTCAATGTAGGGACCGAGCTCGGCATTGTGAACATATTGCTCAAATTCTTCCTTAATACCTGCCATCACAATGAAATCGTCGTGCGACCATAAGCATGATTTGGTGGCAGCATCTCGTATTGAACTTGCACTTGGTTCAACATAAGATTGACGGGTTGAGCCCCTACTAGAAGATGCCTCCGAGGACCTCCGCCTTGAAGAACTCCTTCCAAAGAAGTTCATCATATTTGCGTACAATTTTCTGGAAAAAAATCGGGTCACAAAATTTTATCAACAAAACTTGCAAGATTGATAGCAACTACTCATAGAGATGTATAGAGGCCATATTGAGCATTCAAACTACTTAGAACTCTAAGAATTCAACATGCAAGCTCATCTACAGCAGCACCAAGAGTAGCTATTTATTCAAAATGTAAACCACTAAAGCAAAAACTAATTGGACCAATGAAGGAGTCACATACCAAGTAGCAATCCCCCAAAACAGTTTCGGAAACGGAGCTTCGAGCAAGGAGATCGAAATCTGCGGGTTTGAGAGCAAGAACACGAGGGAAAGAGCAATGGTGAATTTTTTTCTAGAGGTAGGTGATGACACGGGCTAAAGAGATAAGTGAGGGGGCCCACGTGGGGCCCACAACCCACCAGGGCGCACCTGGGGCTGCTGGTGCGCCTAGGTGGGTTGTGCCCACCTGGTGCACCCCCCCTCTGATATTATTTACATCAAAAATTCTTAAATATTCAGAAAAAAATCGTATTAAATTTTCAAGGCATTCTGAGAACTTTTATTTTTGGGTCATTTTTTTATTGCACGGGAAAAATCAGAAATCAGACAAAACATGGCATTTTATTTTATTTAACTAAGAAAAATAGAAAACAAACGTTGGAAACAGAAATTTGTGCTTACTAAATTCATCAACTTCATACCTCTTAAGAATGATCCATTAATAAGGTTGATCAAGTCTTATTAACAACCACTTTCGATTAGCATGAAACCGAAGAACTTTCGTAAAACACTAAGTTACCTCAACGGGGATATGCATGTCCCCAACAATAAGCATTTCATATTTCTTTTTGGTAGTAGGTAGAGGTAGTTGAAAACTTCCAATAGTGAGTGTCGGAGACTTTTCAATAACATTAATATCATTCACTTGGAACTGTTTCTTCGGAAAGTGCACCATATGCTCATTACCATTGATATGAAAAGTGACCTTGCTTTTATTGCAATCAATAACAGCCCCTGCAGTATTAAAAAAGGGTCTACCAAGGATAATCGACATGTTGTCGTCCTCGGGCATCTCAAGTATAACAAAGTCAGTTAAGATAGTAACATTTGCAACAACAATGCGCACATCCTCACAAATACCGATAGGTATGGCAGTTGATTTGTCAGCCATTTGCAAAGATATTTCAGTAGGTGTGAGTTTATTCAAATCAAGTCTTTTATATAAAGAGAAAGGCATAACACTAACACCAGCCCCTAAATCACACAAAGCAGTTTTAACATAATTTCTTTTGATGGAGCAAGGTATAGTTGGTATTCCCGGATCTCCAAGTTTTTTGGGTACTCCATCCTTAAAAGAATAATTAGCAAGCATGGTGGAGATTTAAGCTTCCGGTATCTTTCTTTTATTAGAGATGATGTCTTTCATATATTTTGTATAAGGGGCCATCTTTAAAATATCAGTCAAGCGGGTGTGCAGAAAGACTGGCCTAAGCATTCACTACTGGAATTAGCTTATTTGCCGTCTGCCAATTCTTTGCCGTCTGCTGGCTGACGGCAAAGAAGGTATTTGCCGTCCGCTTACATAAAACGGACGGCAAAGAAATGGCTGATGGCAAAGACCTTCTTTGCCATCAGCCATTTCTTTGCCGTCCGCCAGCTGATGGCAAAGATTCTTTGCCGTCAGCTGGCGGACGGCAAAGAGAAGGTGGGCCCACTAACGAGCTGCTTAGGAAAAACCTAACGGCCCCCCTCTTTGCCGTCTGCTAGCAGACGGCAAAGAGAATAAAGCGGACGACAAAGGAGCGCGGACGGCAAATAGTTGACCTAACTAACGGCCGAGCCCCACCCCGCCCCCCCTCTCTCTCTCTCTGTTTCTGTCTTCTCTCCCCGACGACCACCGCCACCCGCCGTCGCCCCCGCAACCAGCCACCCGCCGCCGCCCCCACCACCCGCCGCCTCCCCCTTGCCCCGCCACCCGCCCACCCACCGCCCTTCGCCCCGCGCCCCGACCACCCGCCGCCCCCCCACCCCCTGCCCACCACCCCACCACCCGCCGCCGCCCTTGCCCCGTCGCCCCTCGCCCCGTCGCCCCGCACCCCTCCCCTGCAACCCCCGACCTCCACCGCGCCCCCCCGCCGCCCTTCCACGTTCGGCCAGCCACGCCCGCATTCCGCCCCCCGCCCCCTCGCCCTCCCCTCCCCGCCCTCCTCCCCCGTCCCCTCCCCCTCCACCCCGCCCCTCCTCCAGCGGCCCCGTCCCATCCATCCCGCCCCGCCCTCCTCCACCGGGATCCCCGTAGGTGAGTTCTTCCCCCCCCCCTTTTTTAGTTTATTTTTTTAGTTTCTTTTAGTTTAGTTTCTGTTTTAGTTATAGTTTTAGTTTTAGTTTCAGTTTAGTTTTAGTTTATTTTAGTTTAGTTTATTTTAGATTAGTTTTAGTTTAGTTTAGAAGAAGAAGAAGAGTAGAAGGAGGAGGGGAGGAAAAGGAGCTTCCCATCTCCGCAAGACTCAGCAGACCAGCCGAATCCCTACCTCCTCCTCCTCGCTTCCATCCTCCCTCTCCTCCTTCTGCCTCTTCCTTACATCGCTCCTCTCTCCGCCTCTCCTCTTCATCTTCTCCCTCCCTCTCTTCTCCTCTCTTCTCTCGTCTGCCTCTTTGCATTCACCTCCTTCCCCCTCCTCCTCTTCATCTTCTGCGGTCTCCTCCTCCTCCTCCTCCTCTCGCTCCTCCTTCTCTCTTCTCCTCCGTCCCCTTGCCCCCTCTCTCTCCCCCTCCTCCTCCTCCGCCCCCTCCCCCCCCCCTTCCCGCCTCCCCACCCCCCCCTCCCCCCCCTCCCCCCTGCACCCTTCCCCCGTCCACCCCGACACCTCCTACACCTTGACACCACACCCCATCCCACACCCCGACCCCTACACCCACTTCCGACACCCTGACTCCCCGACACCTCCCCACCCCTCTCACCGACACCCCGACACCTGCACCCCCGACCCGACACCCCCTGACACCACACCCCGACCCACCCCCTTACCCGCAACACCCTGACACACCCGACCCTGACCGACACCCTGACCCCAACCCCGCCCCTCACACCCATACAACACCACACCCTACACCCTTACCCAACACCCCTACCCCCCGACCCCTACACCTCTTACACCCCCGATCTACCCCTAAACCCTTACACCAGACACACACCACACCCCGACCCCGACCCCGACCCCAACGAGGTCATATATTTGTGAATTATGAGTTAGGTCGTATATTTTTTGATTTTGTTATGCAAAACATCATATATATTTGTGTTGATCGGGTGTATTTAAATGTGCAGTTGTTTCGTCGCTGCGAGGGTGTGCTGTTTGACGACCTCCCTGTGCGTTCGACGAGCTCTGCCCCTGCGTTCGTTGGTGAGCACAAATGACATCTCCTCCCCCTTCATTTGCTCTGTTCCGGTCTTCGTGCCGATGAAACTTGCTAGCTATAGGTGTCAATCATCAGTATGCGTAACCACTATGCGTCTCCCGTTCGAAAGGGTTACATCTATAAATATGCATGCATTTGCATATTTATAATTGTGATTCTTTCGAATTATCCAACGTTATCCATGGACAGCCCGAGTATGTGTAGATTGGGTTCGTTTTCCCATATGCTCTGCTCCGGATCCGATGTAGAATTTCGTCAGTGCCTCCCTGTTGTTCTCTGGGTACACATCCTCTCGGCTTATTGCCGAGACATGTATCAGGAGAACAGCGGGGAGGTGCTGCCGAAATTTTGCGTCGGGTCCGGAGCAGAGCATGGGAAAACGAACCCAATCTACACATACTCGGGTGGGATTAGGACCTATCTTTACCTATTAGCGTGTAGGTTGCATGGACGTAATAAAACTGACAAACTCCATTAACTGATGGATATGGTTTGCTTAATTATGTATATATTTCTTGTGTGTCTAGTAGGAAGTCAATATGAGTGATCGTGCGTGGATATACACCGGTTACACTAGTCAGAAAGTTTGGACTGAGGAATGGTTAACAAAAACCAAGGGGTTTGTTAGAGCCGCATTTGCAAATGGGCAAAAATTAAGCTGGTGCCCCTGTGTCCGGTGCGACAACTATAAAATGAGGGACGAGCTTGAAATGAGTAAAGACCTGCAGAAGTTTGGTTTTACGCCTGATTACATGGTCTGGACATTACATGGTGAGTCTGCCCAACGTGCCAGAGCCGAGGTGGTTCGTCGTCGCACCGACGAGCATGGTACCAGGATGGAAGACATGGTGCAAGACTTTGACGATGCTCGGGACTCGGACGAGGAGATGGAGGAATCTGCAAAGGCCTTCACTGAAATGTTGGAGTCCTCAAAACGTCCTCTCCACGAGCACACTGAGCTTTGTCAGCTGGATGCCATCTCACAAATAATGGCTTTGAAGGCTCAATTCAACTTGGGCAGAGAATGCTACGACGCGATGATGACAGTATTCGGACGATTTCTACCCAAAGGCCATGTGCTACCTCCAAACCTGTACCAGTCAGACAAAATCCTCCGTGCTCTTAAGATGCCCTATGAGAAGATACATGCCTGTGAGAAAGGATGTGTCTTATTTAGGCTTCAGTATGAGGACTTGAACTATTGTCCCATTTGCAAGTCTTCCAGGTATGTTGTGGTAGACAACGGTATGGGTGAGAAGACGCAGACCAAAATACCCGTTAATGTTCTTTGGTATATGCCAATCGTACCAAGACTTCAACGTCTTTTCATGGTCAAAGAGACGGCCAGACAGATGACATGGCACAAAACGGGCAAAAGAACCGAACTAGATGCAGATGGGAATGGTGATGATGGTGCAACATCGGATGGTGAAGCGTGGAAGCCTTCGATGCATACATAAGGAAAGAACGGCAGATCCAAGGCATCCTCGAGTCGCCGTCAGCACGGATGGGTTCAGTGTGTTTGGTCAGACGGCCAGCCCAATACAGTTGTTGGCCCGGTGTTCATTCCACTCAATCTCCCCCCCCCCCCCCGGGCAGATTATGCAAAGAAAGAACATTTTCCTGACGTTGATAATTCCAGGGCCCAACTATCCGGGGAAAGAAAGAAGAAGTTAGGAAGGTGTACAGGCAGCCGCTTAAGGACGAATTGCAAGAAGCTTGGGATAATGGGTTCAAGACATACAACGCCTTTAGCAAACAGAACTTCATAATGCGTGCCTGGTACATGTACTCGATGCATGACTTGCCGGCGTATGCGCTATTCGTTGGCTGGTGTGTGCATGGAAGGTTCCCGTGCCCCACATGCAAGGGAGCTCTTGAGTTTCGTTGGCTGACGGCAGGGCACAAGTATACTTGCTTCGACTTGCATAGACCATTTCTAGATCCTCGCCATAAGTTTAGGAAAGACAAGAAGAACTTCATCAAAGGTAGAGTTGTCAAACACTCTGCACCACCTGCGTTGACAGGCCAACAGACCCTAGATCAGTTAAATGCTCTCGAGCCAGATCCAGAGCATCCAGGGTATTTCAAGGGGTATAATAAGGAACACGCCTGGACTCACAAGACATGCTTCTGGGATCTGCCTTACTTCAAAGATCTCCTTTGCCCACACAACATTGACATGATGCACACTGAAAAGAATATCGCCGAAGCCATTTTTGGTACATTGTTTGGCATAGAGGGGAAATCAAAGGATAATACTAAGGCTAGAGTCGATCAAGAGGAGCTATGTGATAGACCATTACAAAACATGCAAGAACCGAAAGGAAAGCGGAACGGGACGAAGCCAAAGGCATGGTTCAATCTTGGAAGGCCAGCTATGAAGGAAATTATTTTGTGGGTGAAAATGCAGTTGATGTTCCCCGATGGGTATGCAGCAAATCTAAAGAGGGGAGCGAGTCTTGAAAAATTGAAAATATTTGGTCTAAAAAGTCATGATTGGCACATATGGATTGAGCGGATAATGCCGGTGATGTTGCGTGGCTTCATCCCTGAGGATGAATGACTAGTACTGGCAGAGCTGAGCTATTTCTTCCGTGTTCTTTGTGCGAAAGAACTATCGCCTGGCCTCCTAGAAGAAATGGAATAGTTGGCGCCAGAGTTGATCTGCAAGTTAGAGATGATCTTTCCGCCAAGCTTCTTTAATCCAATGCAACACTTGATTTTGCATCTCCCGACCGAGGCACGATTGGGGGGGCCCGTGCAAAATCGTTGGTGCTACTCAACTGAGAGGATGCAGAAGACGCTTCGAGCAAAATGTAAAAATAAACGTAGAATTGAAGCATCGATGGCCGAGGCATTCATCACTGAGGAGGCGGCAAACTTCGTGACAGCACACTACGAAGCCAAAAATCGTCATTTGCATAATCCGAAGCCTCGGTACAATGCTGACGACCCTAAAAAGGGTTGATCCAACCTCAGCCTATTCAAAGGGAATCTCGCACCAGCCAGTGGTTGGAAACCAGTATCGTTGGATGTTGAAGAATGGCGGACCATTTCGCTGTATCTCTTCAACAACCTAACAGAAGTGCGGCCGTACATCGAGTAAGATCTCGGTACATTGTTTCGCAACTTCTAATTCCTTTGAACTGCTCTTATTCTTGGATATTTGATGCAGTCGATACGTCGCCATATTCTCGTATGGAGCGGTGATCCAAAAGGATTCCGTCGAAGAGTATGAGCTTCTGGCAAAGCAAGGTGGCGAATATCCCGGTTTCATCTCTTGGTTCAAAAAAATGGTAATTTCCATTAGACCATTTCATTTCTTTGGCTAATTTGCGACTAATGCAACAATCCTTTTGTATTAAACTTGTAGGCTAATTCAGAGATTATGGATGCCGAATTGAGACAAGTAGCTAATGGTTTTGACTATAAGGTCTGTTCATTTGACAAATACGACATCAACAGGTATCGCTTTCGTACCTATGGCAAAGAGCTATCTATGGCCGACCGAAAGTCTACAAATTGTTGTGTCTCTGCTATCGGCGAAGGAGATATCGAGTATTATGGAAGAGTTGAAGCAATTTATGAACTTCAATTCTATGGTGAAAACCCACCAAACGTCGTAGTCTTCAGATGTTATTCGTTCCAGCCGAGGGAGACTAGAAGGACTCATGAACATATAGGGCTAGTCGAAATCAAACAAAGCACCCATTTGGATGTTCCCGATGTCTATATTACGGCTCAACAGGCAACCCAAGTTTTCTATCTACCGTGGGCCTGTCAAAGTGATCCAAATCTCAGTGGTTGGGATGTCGTTTATGAAGTGCCGCCACGTGTTAGACCACCTCCCCCCAATGAAGAGGATTATGAACCTCACATTAACCAAGACACATATGGCGAAGGAGAATTCTTCCAAGAAACACGTCTTTCCAAAAAACGTTTCAAGAACCGCTCTACTCCACCCCAGAACATTGAAGTAGACAACGATAGTGAATCCGACTTCACCCCTGAGCCGGAACAAGAAGAAGTTACTGCTGCAGATGACCTGTCAATGCTTGAACGATTACGTAAAGGAGCCCTTCCACATGTTGATGCATTTATTGATGATGATGATGAGCACGTCACTGATAGTGATGATGATGATGCATTTAATGATCCAGGAGCATATATAGACGATTCAGAGTAATATTAGTAATGTGAGGTATTCAATTTTTTATTATGTTCATGATGATGATACACTTAAATTATATACATATTATTATGTTCATGTCAGGTATTCAAATTTTTTATGTTGTACTAAATTCGTTTACTTTTTGTCATTGCATGTGTTGACAGGATGGTGGGCAAGGGTCCAGAGCGCCCCGAGCCTCCTGCGAGCACTACTGGGAGGGGTGGTTCCATTATTCCAGCCCAGCCCCTCTGGAGAGCGCTGCTAGACAGTATGCAGACAGTTGCAGCGGGCCTTCTTCTTCGGCTGGGAGAGGTCGGGGGAGGACGAAGAAGGCTGCTAGAGGTGGACGTGGCAGCGGGAGAGGTAGGAAGGCTGCTACGCCTTCCTCGCCGCCACCCTCAGCTGATTCACCCGACCACAGGACTGCTCCGTCTGACGTGGACCCGTCGCGGACTCCGGCCCATGAGCCTCCGGTCACCGATCCTTCACCCCACCAGACTCAGGTCGCCGATCCTTCGGCCCACCAGACTCGTGTCGCCGATCTTTCGCCCCACGTGAGTCCGTTCCTAGAGTCTTCGTCCCAGAAGACTCCGATCCCGCAGTCTTCTTCCCACGGGACTCCAGAGGCTAGTGGCCCTACTGATGGTAGCGAGGACGCCTTTTCAGATGATAGCTACAGCGACGACGAGCTGGTTGAGAAGGGCAAGAAGGTCTACAAGCGTGGCTGTACAAAGCTCCCGCCCGTGCCGACGACCCCCGACCAGAGGTGGTTGATTGTGCCTAAAGGGTTGAAGTAAGTGCATTTACTATTTTTTAACCTTTTGCCTTCATGTTCCTTCAAATTAATATCTAATGTGTTGGCCTTGTCATACTGCAGGGGCTGGGTACACCCCCGTGGTGTCCGCAGGCCCAACCAGGTCCTTGGTGTGCTTTGCCCGGAGCACTTCCCTGGGTGGGTCACGTTGCCCGGTGAGGGTCAGGTTCCACAGCTAGCACTGAGCTGGGAGCTGTACTCGGTTGCCCCGGCCCCGCCGGAGGAGATGGTCGCCGGTGTCTTGTGCGAGACGGTGGCCGACATTGTGTTCCATCGGTTTTGGGTAATTTCTCCTTTACAGAATTAAAAATCAACACTACCTAGTGATTGTACTAATCAGTGTTGTCTTGTTTGATTGCAGACCTTCTACAGGGTTTCAGAGGGAGAGCAGGAGGCCGCGTCTATGGTTGTCGAAACCGAGTGCAAGCGCCTACTTCAGAACTTACGGCACGAGGCTCGGGTGCAGGCCGTTCGAGACTACTACGCCTCGAAGGGTATTAGGAGGGCCAAGAAGAAGTGTCGCGGCAAGTTTCTGAGTAAGGAGAAGTACATGCAGGTAATTACCTATTCTTAAGGCCTTGAACTTAGCTTTCTTGATTTGATTCGTAGGCGTAGCGCTGAAATTTCTCTTGACTCACTTAGGTGCCCCCGAGATGGTGTGTGGATAAGATGGACTGTTGGGAGGCGTTGGTGGATGCGTGGTGCTCTCCCCAATGGCTAGTCGAACACCATAGGGCCAGGGATAAGCGCGACCAAATGGAAGGTGTGCCACACCATCAAGGGAGCTCCAACCTGTTTGAGTACGGGGATAACTGGGTATGTGGTTTGCTACATGTTTCATTCTTCATGCTAGCATTTATCCCTTCCAAAATGACTTAATATGCTTAGTTAGTTAAAAAATGGCATAACTACCTTGGATAGTTCATTTATGACATAATGAGCTCTAAAATGACATAATAGCCTTAGATAGCTCTATAAAATAACTAAATATGCTTTAGTAAGTTAAAAAATGGCATAACTACTTAGGATAGCTAAATAATGACCTAAACTAATCTTAGCTAGTTCATTTATGACATATTTAGCTCTAAAATGACATAATAACCTTAGATAGCTCTATAAAATGACTTAATATGCTTTAGTTAGTTAAAAAATGGCATAACTACCTTCGATAGCTCAATAACGACCTAAACTAATCTTAGCTAGTTCATTCATGACATAATTAGCTCTAAAATGACATAATAACCTTAGATAGCTCTATAGAATCCCTAAATATGCTTTAGTTAGCTAAAAAATGGCATAACTACCTTGGATAGCTCAATGATGACATAATTAGCATACTTTGGTCAAAAATGGCATAATAATCTTGGTTACCTCGAAAATGACCTAAACTTAGCTTATTTTCCTCGAAAATGACATAATAACCTTACTTAGCTCCAAAATGACCTATTTACATAGCAATATCATTCTTCATGCTAGCTTGAGCCCTTAACTAATATTTTGTTCCTCTCTCTCAGGCGCACCACCACAAGAAGCCTGTGCCAAATCTGTTCGACCTCTATGGCATGGCCCATATGACCCCGTACAAGAAGGCCAAGCCATTCACGGAGTCTGACCTAGATCATCCAGAGAGCTTCACCAACATCTCCTCCCACCACAATCTTGTGAAGTACAGAGACGAGGGGAAGGCGAGGAAAGGGGAGGACTTTAACCCGAGCCAGGATCCTTTTGATACAGAGCTGGTGATGATATCTGGTGGCGGGAGGTCCCATGGCTCCGTAGCCATTGGTGATGGACTGATACGTTGTCCTAGGACTCTCCCGCCGATCAAGAAGCGCCAGAGTAGCTCTGATCCTGAGATAACGCCTCGTGCACGGCCCGCGGAGCTCGCCATGGCGGTTAGTTATACGGACTCTCTCACCTTTCCTCCATTACATTGCGTGTGCGTCCGTCGATGATTACAATGCTAATGAGGAGTGGTGTGTTGCAGGCCTTGGTTGAGAAAGAGAGATTGAACACCCAGGCGCTTTTGGAGGAGGCAAAAAGGGAGGCGGCAGAGAGGGAGAGGGAGTTCGAGGAGAGGACGGCTAAGCTGTTGGAGGAGGAGAGGAACCGGAACGAGGCGTCTAACCGGGCCCTGTACGAGCTCATCGTGGTACGTTTCTCGTGCATATTAGCCCAATCATGCACGTAATGTTCGCATTACTAACTAATATGACTGACTCGTGAGAACCAAATGTGCAGACCATGTGCGAGAAAAACGGTCAGCCCCCTCCGCCGATGCCCCAGATTGCTCCGGCGACCACAGTGAGTTTGATTTGAATGGTCGTTAGTTACTAGTATTCACATTTCAGTTTGCATCATGCTAACGAGACATTATTGGAAATGATCTTTGGTGCAGCATGGCTCCCGACAAGCATCGACCAATCATTCTGCGTCTGCCAATGGCGGAACCCTGACCGGTCCTTCACCTTCGTCTGCCACTGGCGCAGCCCCGACCATTCCTACACCTCCGTGATAACGGTATTTTTCTTCTTATTTAGCCTGTTTAGTCCATTTTTGACATAATTTAGCCTATTTAGTCCACAAATGACATAATAAGATGAAGAAAATCAAGGAAGAGGAAGGAAAGAAGGAATAGGAAAAAAAGAAGAAGAAGAAGAAGAAGAAGTTCTTCTTCTTCTTCTTCTTTTCTTATTCTTCTTCTTCTTCTTCTTCTTTTCCTCCTCTTACTTGTTTTTATTCGTAAATGGCATAATAACCTTGCTAACCTCATAAATGTCATATACTTAGCTTGTTGTCCTCTAAAATGACACAATAAGCTTAGTTAGGTCAAAAATGGCATAATTAGCTAGGTTAGCTCAAAAATGACCAAGTTTAGCTAGGTTAGCTCCAATATGATCCATTTAACCTATGTTAGCTCCAAAATGACCTTTTTGCCTAGCTTAGCTCTAAATTGACCTACACACTTAGCATTTTTACCTACCTTAGCCCAAAAATGGCATTTTTGCCTACATTAGTTAGAAAAGAAGAAGATAAATAATAGGAGAGGAGAGAAAGAAAGAGAAGATAAATTCTTCTTCTTCTTCTTTTCCTCCTCTTCCTTTTCTTCTAGCTAGTCTTCTTCTTCTTCTTCTAACTTACATCTTTCCCAATTTGCAGATTTGCTTTACTGAGGAAGCTTGGATTCATGGAGTGTACTATTCTTCTGGTGCTTCCTTTTGTTTATGAAAACTTGTTTGGATATGTATGTCTATATGGATATGTTGTTGGAAACTTGTTTCTGGTTATGTATGTATATATGGATATGTTGGACTTTGTTGAACTATGTTGTTGGATATATATGTTGGATTTCATGAAATATGTTGTTGGACATGCTATTATATGTTGTTGGATATGTTGGATATGTATGCATGTATATCTGTGTGTGAAATCCTGTCAAATTAAATGGATTCAAATAAAAACAGGGGATATATAGCCTCTTTGCCGTCCGCTAGCAGACGGCAAAGAGGACACGTGGCAGCCACCTGTAGAAACTGGGAACACTGGTTGCCTATTTTGGTCACTTTGCCATCTGCCAGCGGACGGCAAAGAGGTTTGAATCTTTGCCATCCGCTGGCGGACGGCAAAGTGACCAAATAGGACTAGCAAACAGGGCCAGCTATGTCGTCCGCCAGCAGACGACGAAGATTCAAACATCTTTGTCGTCTGCTGGCGGACGACATAGCTGGCCACGTGGCAGCTTCTCAGTGCTGGCCGAGCTGAGCTCTTTGCCGTCTGTCAGCAGACGGCAAAGAGCTTTGCCTCTTTGCTGTTCGCTGGCGGACGGCAAAGAGCGCCGTTAACCCCCTAACGGCTCTCACCCCACCCCACTGCCGTCCATGATCTTTGTCGTCTGCTGGCCTCCGACGGCGGACGGCACAATACTTTGCCGTCCGTTTCCAAGAAGCAGACGGCAAAGTAGGCCTTTGCTGGCACTCGTTCAGCCGGACTGTTTGCCGTCCGCTGGCTGATGGCAAATCATTTTGCCGTCCGGCATGTATGCCTTTGCCGTCTGCCATGGCAGATGGCAAAGAAGCTGATCCCAGTAGTGATTTCAGCAAAGCATTCAAATTCTTCATCATCTTTTTTCTTAGTTGACTTAGGTGGAAAGGGCATGGGTTTTTGGACCCATGGCTCCCTTTCTTTTCCATGTTTTCTAGCAACAAAGTCTCTTTTATAATATCTTTTATTTTTGGGTTGTGGGTTACCAAGATCAACAGTTGGTTCTATTTCAACATCATTATCTGGTTCCTTATCATTGTCGGGTTGAGTGTCTTCATGAACATCATCATTATCCCTTTCATTATCACTAGGTGGATGTTCATTACTAGATTGAGTTTCAGTATCAGAAATAGAAACATCATTATTATCTTCAGGAGGTTTTTCTATCTCAGGTTCACTTGATGTATGCAAAGTCCTATTATTTTTCTTCTTCTTTTTCTTTTTAGAAGGACTAGGTGCATCAGTGTTAATTCTTTGAGAGTCTTGTTCAATTCTTTTAGGGTGTCCTACAGGATGAAGTGGTTCCTGAGTCATTTTACCTCCTCTAGTTGCTACTCTAACAGCAAAGTCATTTATATTATTGTTCGTTTCATCAAGCAATTCTCTTTGAGATTTAGCAACTTCTTCTAGTTGAGTTTGAACCACAGAGGCATGTTTTCCTACACCTCTAACATCATTGGAGATTCTAAATAACAAGTCGCTCAAGCGAGCAATCATATCAGAATTGTATTTCAATTGTTTCATAACATTGGCATTGAAGTGATCTTGTTTTCTAATGTAGTTATCAAACTCATAAAGGCATTGAATGGGATGTTTCTTATAAGGGATATCACCTTCATCAAATTTCATTAAGGAATTTACCTCTACCACCTTTGGTGGTGATGTGTCGAGTCCATGTATTTCTTCAATAGGAGGTAAATTTTTAACATCCTCTGCTTTAATACCTTTTTCCTTCATGCTTTTCTTTGCCTCTTGCATATCTTCAGGACTGAGATATAAGATACCCCTCTTCTTCGGATTGGGTTTAGGCGGTGGTTCAGGAAGAGTCCAATCATCATAATTCTTCAATATATTATTCAATAGTTCCTCAGCTTGTTCAACAGTTCATTCCCTGAAAACACAACCAGCACAACTATCTAGGAACTCCCTAGAAGCATCGGTTAGTCCATTATAGAAGATATCAAGTATTTCATTTTTCTTAAGAGGATGATCAGGCAAAGCATTAAGCAATTGGAGAAGCCTCCCCCAAGCTTGTGGGAGACTCTCTTCTTCAATTTGCACGAAGTTAAATATTTCCTGTAAGGCAGCTTGTTTCTTATGAGCAGGAAAATATTTTTCAGAGAAGTAATAAATCATATCCTGGGGACTACGCACGCAACCAGGAGCAAGAGTATTGTACCATATCTTAGCATCACCCTTTAATGAGAACGAAAATAATTTGAGAATATAATAATAGCGAATCTTCTCATCATGAGCAAAAAGGGTGTCTATATCATTCAACTTAGTAAGGTGTGCCACAACAGTTTCAGTTTCATAACCATGGAAAGGATCATATTCAACCAAAGTAATTAACTCTGGGTCAACAGAGAATTCATAATCCTTATCATCAACAAAGATAGTTGAAGTAGAAAACTTAGGATCATATTGCATTCTAGCATTCAAAGATTTCTCTTTCAGTTTGCATAACAATTTCTTAAGATCATCTCTATCATTGCAAGCAAAAAGTTCTCTAGCTGTCTCCTCATCCATAACATAACCTTCAGGTACCTTAGGCAATTCATGTCTAGCAGAGCTAGGTCTAATAGGTGTTTCAAGATTTTCAGTTTCAAGTACTTCATCAGTTTCAAAGATTTCATCAGTTTCAGCATTCTCAATATCTTTAACTCTAGCAATTTGTTCATCAAGAAATTCACCTAGTGGCACATTATCATCAAGCAAGGTACTAGCATCATCATGAGTAGCATTCATAGAAGTAGCATCATCAATAAATTGCAACATATCAGGATTAATAGCATGTGGTGGTGTTGCAAGTCTACTCAAAATAGAAGGTGAATCAAGTGCAGAGCTAGATGGCAGTTCCTTACCTCCCCTCGTCTTACAGGGAAAAATCTTAGTCTTTGTATCCTTCAGATTCTTCATAGTGATAAATTGATAATAATCCCAAGTGACTCAACAAATATAGTTATGCTCCCCGGCAACGGCACCAGAAAAAGGTCTTGATAACCCACAAGTATAGGGGATCGCAATAGTTTTCGAGGGTAGAGTATTCAACCCAAATTTATAGATTCGACACAAGGGGAGCCAAAGAATGTTTGCAAGTATTAGCAGCTGAGTTTTCAATTCAACCACACCTAGAGATTAATTATCTGCAGCAATATGATCAGTAGCAAAGTAATATGATAGTTTTAATAGTAGTGATAACAGTAGCGGTAACGGTGACACTGATAGCAATAATTTTGTAGCAGGTGTAATTGTAGCAATAGCAATAGTAACTTATCAGAAACAATATATGGAAAATTCGTAGGCATTGGATCAGTGAATTCGTTGGATGATATTCATCATATAACAGTCATAACCTAGGGCGATACGACACTAGCTCCAGCTCATAAATATAATGTAGGCATGTATTCCGTAAATAGTCATACGTGCTTATGGAAAGAACATGCATCACATCATTTGTCCTACCCTCCCGTGGCAGCGGGGTCCATAAGGAAACTAAGGGATAGTAAGGCCTCCTTTTAATAGAGAACCGGAACAAAGCATTAACACATAGTGAATACATGAACTCCTCAAACTACAGTCATCATTGGAAAGTATCCCGAATACTGTCACTCCGGGGTTTACAGATCATAACACGTAATAGGTGACTATAACTTGCAAGATCGGATCTAGAACATAGATATAATGGTGATAACATAAACGGTTCAGATCTAAAATCATGGCACCCGGGCGCAAAGTGACAAGCATTAAGCATGGCAAAGTCATAGCAACATCAAACTCAGAACATAATGGATACTAGGGATCAAGCCCTAACAAAACTAACTCGATTACGTGATGAATCTCATCCAACTCCCTCACCGACAAGCGAGCCTACGAAGGAATTACTCACTCCCGGTCGGGAGCATCATGGAATTGGCGATGGAGAAGGGTTGGTGATGATGAAGATCGAAGATCCCCCTATCCGGAGCCCCAAACGGACTCCAGATCTGGTCTCCCGATGAAGAACAGGAGGCGGCAGCGGCTCCGTCTCGTGAAAAGCGATAATTCTTTCTCCCTGATTTTTTCTTTGAAAATAGGATTTTATAGTGTCGGAGAACCGGTCAGCGGGGCCACCAGGTGGGCACAACCCACCTGGGCGCGCCAGGAGGGGGGGCGCGCCCTAGTGGGTTGTGCTCCCCTAGGGACCCCCTCCGGTGGTTCTTGGCTCTAGTATTTTTCTTTTTTTGTAAAAAAATTCTCCAAAAAGTTTCGTTCCATTCCAAGAACTTTTATTTCTGAACAAAAACAACACCATGGTAGTTCTGCTGAAAACAGCGTCAGTCCGGGTTAGTTTCATTCAAATCATGCAAATTAGAGTCCAAAATAAGAGTAAAAGCGTTAGGAAAAGTAGATACGACGGAGACGTATCATGTTACAGCGGAGAGGGTTTGATGAGAGATGATGCTCGTGGATCATGCAGTTGGTCTGGACAGGGAACACGACCATCAATATAAATGGTTATTTAGATCTTCTAGGGGAGTGAAGCAAGGGGATCCCATTTCCCCTCTTCTCTTCAACCTAGATGTCAATGCCCTAGCTGGCATCAGATAAGGCTAAGTTGGCCGGCCACCTATAAGGGTGGTGGGACACTTGATCCCCAGTGGTGGTGTCACCCATTTACAATACGTGAATGAGAGCATGATCACGATGGAGGGCTCGGACCTGGACATTGTTAATCACAAGTTTCTGTTGCTGTACTTTGAGGCCATGTCGGGACTTAAGATCAACTTTGATAAGAGTGAAGTTGTTGTCCTGGGTTACTCTGCGGCCGACTAGTAGAGGATTGCGGATAACCTCAATTGCATGCTTGTGACCTTCCCCATTGCTTATATGGGGATGCTGATGTCTGACTCCAGAATCTTGGTGAATGAATTTGATCCGCTTGCAGGGCGAGTAGTGTTGGGGAACGTTGCATGGAAAACAAAAAAAAATCTACGCACATGCAAGATCTATCCATGGAGATGCATAGCAACGAGAGGGGAGAGTGTGTCTACGTACCCTTGTAGACCGTAAAGCGGAAGCGTTTAGTTAACGCGGTTGATGTAGTCGAACACCTTCGCGATCCAACCGATCAAGTACCGAACATATGGCACCTCCGCGTTCAGCACACATTCAGCTCGATGGCGTCCTCGCCTTCTTGATCCAACAAGACAGGCGAAGTAGTAGATGAGTTCTGGCAGCATGACGCCATGGTGACGGTGATGGTGAACTCGTTC
The DNA here is from genome assembly GCA_011799875.1 of Thinopyrum elongatum. Taxonomy (NCBI): domain Eukaryota; kingdom Viridiplantae; phylum Streptophyta; class Magnoliopsida; order Poales; family Poaceae; genus Thinopyrum; species Thinopyrum elongatum. The sequence continues at coordinate 130,649,422 of CM022303.1, forward strand.
CCGCAGTGCTTCGCCGTGCACTGTGGAAAAACTGGACGGAGGACTAAACTGTGGAGAGGGGCGCCGCACACGGCTAAGAGATTGTCGTGGGTTGTATAGCGCCCCCTCCCTCTCATATATATAGGTGGGGGTGGGAAGGCAGCCTAGGGTGCGCCCCAAGGTGGCCGGCCGGCCCCCTTGGGTGCCTGCCCTTTGGCGCCCCCCCTTCCTTGTTTGCATGCGGGGGGAAGGCAGGAGGAGGTGGCGCCCCCTTTCCTTCCTCTTAGGTGGTGGGAAGGAAAGAGGGGCTAGCCCTCCCCCCTTTCCATCCATAGGGTTGGCAGCCAAGAGGAGGGACGCGCCATCCCGTTGTGGGCTGGTGTGTTCCCCTCTCTTGGCCCATAAGGCCCATATACCTCCCGAGGATTCCCAGAACCCCTTCCGGTGATCCGATGGTTACCCGGTACGCTCCGAAACCTTTCCGGTGTCCAAATAGCATCGTCCTATATATCAATCTTTACCTTCGGACCATTCCGGAGTTCCTCGTCATGTCCGTGATCTCATCCGGGACTCCGAACAACATTCGGTCACCAAATCACATAACTCATATAATACTATATCGTCAATGAACGTTAAGCGTGCGGACCCTATGGGTTCGAGAATGATGTAGACATGACCGAGACGACTCTCCGGTCAATAACCAATAGTGTGACCTGGATGCCCATATTGGTTCCTACATATTCTACGAAGATCTTTATCGGTTGAACCGTTATGACAACATACGCAATTCCCTTTGTCTGTCGGTATGTTACTTGCCCGAGATTCGATCGTTGGTATCTCCATACCTAGTTCAATCTCGTTACCGGCAAGTCTCTTTACTCATTCCGTAATACATCATCTTGCAACTAAGTCCTTAGTAACTTTGCTTGCAAGCTTCTTATGATGTGTATTACCGAGAGGGCCCAGAGATACCTCTCCGATACACGGAGTGACAAATCCCAATCTCGATCCATGCCAACTCAACAGACACCTTCGGAGATACCTGTAGATCATCTTTATAATCACCCAGTTACGTTGTGACATTTGATAGCACAAAAGGAATTCCTCCGGTATCCTGGAGTTGCATGATCTCATGGTCGAAGGAACATGTATTTGACATTAAGAAAGCAGTAGCAATAAACTGAACGATCATATGCTAAGCTAACGGATGGGTCTTGTCCATCACATTATTGTCCTAATGATGTGATCCCGTTATCAAATGATAACTCATGTCTATGGTTAGGAAACCTTAACCATCTTTTGATCAACGAGCTAGTCTAGTAGAGGCTCACTAGGGACACAGTATTTGTTTATGTATCCACACATGTATCTAAGTTTCCGGTTAATAAAATTCTAGCATGAATAATAAAACTTTATCATGATTAAGGAAATATAATAATAATCATTTTATTATTGCCTCTAGGGCATATTTCCATCAGTCTCCCACTTGCACTTGAGTCAATAATCTAGTTCACATCGCCATGTGATTACAACCCAAAGAGTTCACTAGAGTCAATAATCTAGTTCACATCGCCATGTGATTAACACCCAAAGAGTTCTAAGGTGTGATCATGTTTTGCTTCTGAGAGAGGTTTTTAGTCAATGGGTCTGCAACATTCAGATCCGTGTGTATTTTGCAAATATCTATGTCTACAATGCTCTGCATAGAGCTACTCTAGCTAATTTCTCCCACATTCAATACGTATCCAGATTGAGACTCAGAGTCATCCGGATCAGTGTCAAATCTTGCATCAATGTAACCCTTTACGACGAACTCTTTATCACCTCCATAACCGAGAAACATTTCCTTAGTCCTCTTTAGGTACCTAAGGATAATTTTGACTGCTGTCCAGTGATCCACTCCTGGATCACTATCGTACCCCCTTGCCAGACTCATGGCAAGGCACACAACAGGTCTGGTACACAGCATGGCATACTTTATAGAACCTATGGCTGAGGCATAGGGAATGACTTTTATTCTCTCTCTATCTTCTGTTGTGGTCGGGCTTTGAGTCTTACTCAACTTCACACCTTGCAATACAGGCAAGAACCCTTTCTTTGACTGACCCATTTTGAACTTTTTCAAAACTTTGTCAAGGTATGTGCTTTGTGAAAGTCCTATTAAGCATCTCGATCTATCCCCATAGATCTTGATGCCCAATATATAAGCAGCTTCACCGAGATCTTTTATTGAAAAATTCTTATTCAAGTATCCTTTTATGCTATCCAGAAAATTCTATGTCATTTCCAATCAACAATATGTCATCCACAGATAATATCAGAAATGCTACAAAGCTCCCACTCACTTTCTTGTAAATACAGGCTTCACCGTAAGTCTGTATAAAACCATATGCTTTGATCACCTCATCAAAGTGTATATTCCAACTTCGAGATGCTTGCACCAGTCCATAGATGGATCGCTGGAGCTTGCACACTTTGTCAGCACCCTTAGGATCGACAAAACCTTCTAGTTGCATCATATACAACTCTTCTTTAAGAAATCCATTAAGGAATGCAGTTTTGACGTCCATTTGCCAGATTTCATAATCATAAAATGCGGCAATTGCTAACATGATTCGGACAGACTTAAGCATTGCTACAGGTGAGAAAGCCTCATCGTAGTCAACCCCTTGAACTTGTCGAAAACCTTTTGTGACAAGTCGAGCTTTATAGACAGTGATATTACCATCAGCGTCCATCTTCCTCTTGAAGATCAATTTATTTTCAATGGCCTACCGATCATCGGGCAAGTCCACCAAAGTCCACACTTTGTTCTTATACATGGATCCTATCTCAGATTTCATGGCGTCAAGCCATTTGTCGGAATCTGGGCTCATCATAGCTTCTTCATAGTTCATAGGTTCACCGTTGTCCAACAACATGACTTTCAGGACAGGATTACCGTACCACTCTGGTGCGGAACGTGTTCTGGACGACCTACGAAGTTCAGTAGTAACTTGATATGAAGTTTCATGATCATCATCATTAGCTTCCTCTCTAGTTGGTGTAGGCATCACGGGAACGGTTTTCTCTGATGTGCTACTTTCCAATTCGAGAGAAGGTACAATTACCTCATCAAGTTCTTCTTTCCTCCCACTCACTTCTTTTTAGAGAAACTCCTTCTCTAGAAAGGACCCATTCTTAGCAACAAAGATTTTTGCCTTCGGGTGTGGTAGAAGGTACACCCAATAGTTTCTTTCGGGTATCCTATGAAGATGCACTTCTCCGCTTTGGGTTCGAGCTTATCAGGCTGAAACCTTTTGACATAAGCGTCGCATCCCTAAACTTTAAGAAACGACAGCTTAGGTTTCTTGCCAAACCATAGTTCATACGGTGTTGTCTCAACGGATTTAGACGGTGCCCTATTTAATGTGAATGCGGCTGTCTCTAATGCATAACCCCAAAATGATAAAGGCAAATTGGTAAGAGACATCATAGAATGCACCATATCTAATAAAGTACGGTTAGGACGTTTGGACACACCATTACGCTGTGGTGTTCCAGGTGGCGTGAGTTGTAAAACAATTTCACATTGTTTTAAATGAAGGCCAAACTCGTAACTCAAATATTCACCTCCACGATCAGATCGTAGAAACTTTATTTTCTTGTTATGATGATTCTCTACTTCACTCTGAAATTCTTTGAACTTTTCAAATGTTTCAGACTTGTGTTTCATCAAGTAGATATACCCATACCTACTCAAATCATCTGTAAAAGGTTAGAAAATAACGATACCCGCCGCGTGCCTCAACACTTATCGGACCGCATACATCGATATGTATTATTTCCAATAAGTCATTAGCTCGCTCCATTGTTCTGGAGAAAGGAGTTTTAGTCATCTTACCCATGAGGCATGGTTTGCAAGTATCAAATGATTTATAATCAAGTGATTCCAAAAGCCCATCTACATGGAGTTTCTTCATGTGCTTTATACCAATATGACCTAAACGGCAGTGCCACAAGTATGTTGCATTATCATTATCAACTTTGCATCTTTTGACATCAATATTATGAATATGTGTATCACTACGATCGAGATTCAATAAACCATTTACATTGGATGTATGACCATAGAAGGTTTTATTCATGTAAACAGAACAACAATTATTCTCTGACTTAAATGAATAACCGTATTGCGATAAACACGATCTAATCATGTTCATGCTCAACGCAAACACCAAATAACATTTATTTAGGCTCAACACTAATCCCAAAGGTAGAGGGAGTGTTCGATGGTGATCAATCAATCTTGAAAACACTTCCAACATACATCGTCACCTCGCCCTTAACTAGTCTTCGTTTATTCTGCAACTCCTGTTTCGAGTTTCTAATCTTAGCAACTGAACCGGTATCAAATACCCAGGAGCTACAACGAGCACCAGTAAGGTACACATCAATAACATGTATATCAAATATACATTTGTTTATTTTGCCATCCTTTTTATCTGCCAAGTATTTGGGGTTGTTCTGCTTCCAGTGACCATTTCCTTTGCAGTTGAAGCACTCAGTTTCAGGTTTGGGTCCAGCTTTGGGCTTCTTCACGGGAGCGGCAACTTGCTTCCATTCTTCTTGAAGTTCCCTTTCTTTCCCTTGCCCTTTTTCTTAAAACTAGTGGTCTTATTAACCATCAACACTTGATGCTCTTTCTTGATTTCTACCTCCACCGATATCAGCATCGCGAAGAGCTCGGAAATCATTTTAGTCATTCCTTGCATATTATAGTTCATCATGAAGCTCTAGTAGCTTGGTGATAGTTACTGGATAACTCTGTCAATCGCTATATTATCTAGAGGATTAACTCCCACTTGATTCAAGCGATTGTAGTACCCAGACATTCTGAGCACATGCTCACTGGCTGAGCTATTCTCCTCCATCTTGTAGGCAAAGTACTTGTCAGAGGTCTCATACCTCTTCAACACGGGCATGAGCCTGAAATACCAATTTCAGCTCTTGGAACATCTCATATGTTCCATGGCATTCAAAACGTCTTTGGAGCCCCGATTCTAAGCCGTAAAGCATGGCGCACTAAACTATCAAGTAGTCATCATATCGAGCTTGCCAAACGTTCATAATGTCTACATCAGCTCCAGCAATAGGTCTGTCACCTAGCGATGCATCAAGGACATAATTCTTCTGTGCAGCAATGAGGATAATCCTCAGATCATGGACCCAGTCCGCATTATTGCTACCATCATCTTTCAACTTAGTTTTCTCTAGGAACATATCAAAAATAGGGGAGCTATATCGCGAGCTATTGATCTACAACATAATTTGCAAAGACATTTTGACTATGTTCATGATAAATTTTAGTTCAAATAATTAAATTACTAATGAACTCCCACTTAAATCAACGTCCCTCAAGTTGTTTTAGTGATACATGATCCAAATCAACTAACCCATGTCCGATCATCACATGAAATGGGGTAGTCATCAATAGTGAACATCTTCATGTTGATCATATCTACTATATGACTCATGTTCGACCTTTCGGTCTCCGGTGTTCCGAGACCATATCTGTACATGCTAGGCTCGTCAAGTTTAACCCAAGTATTCCACGTGTGTAAATCTGGCTTACACCCGTTGTATGTGTTGGAGATATGCCCTAGAGGCAATCATGTACGATGATATTTCTTATGTGTTTATGAATAAAGATAGTCCTTGGACATTATCAATGATGTGTATCAAAAAGTACGTGACTTGTTTGTGATACTATGCATTGTATGATGACTATCCTAAAAGGTCCCTGGTCGAAAGGGCTGTGTGGATGCGCAGCCGACTAGACTAGCATATGACACGGTTGATGGCTTGGTATCACTAGCCATGGAGCATTGGATGCTAACCGCATAATATGGACTCGGAAGGATCTGGTCGGATTCGACGTAGTCGTATCCGAGTTGAGATATGGACTGAGTCGAACAGACCCAACTATGAGACGCAGTGATATGTCATCTGTGAGTCTCTAGTACAACATACATTCTATGTCCTAAGACCTGAGCTGGCGCATGTACTCAGGATGGTGACAGACTTGTTTTGGGCCAACCAAACGCTACTCCATGACTGGGTAGTTACAAAGGTAGGTTTCGGGCTTGTCCAGACCCATGCTGCGAGACATGGTCGAGCAAGATGGGATTTGCCCCTCCGATGAGGAGAGATATACTCTGGGCCCCTCGTGTGATCCGACCAGGATAAGCATGGCCATGCGACATGGATTATGTGATAATCCGGTTTGTGGTCGGCATCACTGGAACAAGAAAGAGGTCGGGCTAGCACAAGGATGACAGACTCGCCTTGAGCCCGACAACGTATATCGTGTGGCAAAAGGAATAGAAGTGTGATGTACAGGTTCGCCAACCGGCTTCATTGTCTACTTGGTGGTTGGCACGCCTTGCTAGAGGCCGCTACTAGCCGAGCAAGTCGGGGGTGATCCGACATGCGACCAAACCGACTTGAACCTAAGGGGTCGCGCGCTTAAGGGAAGGAACCTGTGAGGCCGGATCGAACTCCACGAGTCAGATGTGATAATACTCGGACTCGGATGATCTTGGGCTTTAGGGTCCGTGCGAGGCCCAAGTGTTGAGCCTGCGACGGATGCCTATATAAAATGGGGGTGCGGCACACTCAGGTGGTTGATCGCTTCGGCGCTATCACTAGGGTTTGCATGTGTTGCGAATAGCCACCTCCACTCGCCGCCGACTGTGTGATCGGACCTAGCAATCCGCCGCACGGTGTTCCTCCTACACGCGCGGATACCGATAGAGGATGTGCACTTGCGCCGCTCTGGTGAACCTGTACGAGGGATCCGAAGACCGGCTGTTCGAGGGAGATCGGACGAGGAGGAGACGACTCTAGACACGCTGCCTCAACTCTTCTTCCGCTGCACGGCACTGTGCGTCTAGTGGTAACAATCCGTGATCCATTCCCGTAGCATGTTCCTGGTTGTTCTGCATGTAGAAAAAATTTAATTTGCAGTCGACGCACCCTACCGTAGAACCCAACAGTGGTATCAGAGCATCTGCTATAGGATTTGGATTCAGATCGTATGCATATTAGATATGTGGAGGCGGCAGATGAGATCTCTTGTCGTTTATGAGATCGACTGTGTGCACGGTTGATGAGATCAACTGCACATGGGGATCGATGAGGATATGTTTTCTGTCAATCGGGATCGATGAGGTCGTGACACAACCTACCCCTACCGGTCGATATCCGCCATCAGGGTTACCAGTGAAACGCAAATCCGAATCGGATTCGCGATGATCGATGAGATCGGTCAGATCAGAAAATTCGTCGTGATCGGAGTACAGATGGGATCTGTGATTTCCGAAAACGTCGGGCGCTGCCCGAACCCGCGAGGGGCGCTGCCCTTTCGAACCCCGCCCGCTAACCGTCTAGCGGGACCGCCGTGTGCGTAGCGCCTTGTATTTAATACACGATCACTCAAACCGGTAGAATGTGATTCTATGCGTAACTTTGTTTTACAGGTTTGATGTGAATAGTATGGCTCATGTGTATGTGATGCATGTGTGTAATTTATACATGGCCTGCGTGTCATGTTTGTCAGCCGGCAGGAGCCAAAGTGTTGTCATTATAATGTATAACGACCTGCGTGTCGACTTGTGACTCTATGTAAAATTCATTACTAGTTGTAGTAGTTGGATAATAGAGATCAGGTTGGTGGCTTGGCGTCCCGACGTGACAAATAAGATGGAGTTCCTAGATGGTCATCGGAGTCGGAGCCGACCTAGAAGAACATACATGAAGGAGCCATACGATTTCACAATATATGTTTATTTGTGATTGTTGTGCTTCTTAGTTTCTATGCATGTTAAAATGGTAGAATGATCCCTCATTAATATCAACCGAATTGCCATTCCCGATGTTGCACCTTCGCACGTCAAGTACGTCTAGTAGTGGGCTCATAAAATTGGGGTGCTGCTAGGTGTCCTTGAACTGAAGGGTTCGTGTCGGACACGGACATGCACTGCATCAGGTTGTCTTGACAAGGCTATCAAAACGGTTTTGTGCCTTGTGGCAAAGGAGGTCGGGAGCCGGGGTATAAGGTACCTACCCGACCGATAGGAGTCGTATAGAGATACGATTAGCAAAGAGTTGCTTACCGGATAGTCATGTTGGCTAGCAGTGATGCTAAAGCTCACTAGTCGCATGCGCTAGTCGGATCCTGAATCACTGAGAGTTTGCAGAGGGATGCTGACTTCAATGGGAGTATTTCTGTTTAGGCTTGAATTACTCTACATAAACACATTGCTTAGTGATTGCATATTTTCTGTTGTAGATCAATGGCACCACCTGCTCAACCCAACTTTGCATTGAAATCAATTCTGGAAAAGGATAAACTGAATGGAACAAACTTTACCACCTGGTATAGAAATCTGAGAATTGTTCTCAAGCACGATAAAAAGGAACATGTTCTAGAGGATCCACTTCCAGAGGAACCTGCTGATAATGCTAATGCCACAACCAAGAATGCCTACCAGAAACTCGTTGATGAATCAACGGAGATCAGCTGTCTGATGCTGGCTTGTATGGAGCCCGATTTGCAACAACATTTCGAAAATGTTGAGGCTTACGATATGATCGAGAGTCTCAAGAGCATGTTTCAGACACAGGCTAGGACCGAAAGGTTCAACGTCTGGCGATCCTTGATGGATTGCAAGTTGAAGGAAGGTGATCCACTGAGCCCACATGTGATCAAGATGATCGGATACGTGCAAGCTTTGGATCGGTTGGGCTTCCCGCTCTTGGATGAGCTGGCTACTGATGCAGTTCTGGGTTCTCTTCCGCCCAGCTATGGGACGTTCATCTCGAACTATCATATGCATGGCATGGATAAGAAGCTCACTGAATTGCATGGGATGCTCAAAGTGGTAGAGCAGGATATTAAGAAAGGCACGCATCAAGTGTTTATGGTGCAGAAATCGGCTAAGTTCAAGAAGAGTTGGTCCAAGAAAAAGGCTAAGGCAAAGGGCACAGAGATGGTAACCTCCGCTGCTGTGCTGAAGTCTGGACCGACTCAAAGACCATTTGCTACCATTGCAAGGAAACTGGTCACTGGAAGAGGAACTGTAGCAAGTGGCTTGCAGAGCATGGCAAGAAGGCCGGAAATGCTTCTTCAGGCAAAGGTACACTTGTTGCATATGTTATAGACATTTACCTTGCTGACATACCTAGTAGCTCTTGGGTATTTGATACCGGATCGGTTGTTCATATTTGCAACTCGATGCAAGGGCTGGTAAGAACTAGGCGTGTGTGATAACCCACAAGTATAGGGGATCGCAACAGTTTTCGAGGGTAGAGTATTCAACCCAAATTTATAGATTCGACACAAGGGGAGCCAAAGAATATTTGTAAGTATTAGCAGCTGAGTTGTCAATTCAACCACACCTGGAGATTAATTATCTGCAGCAAAGTGATCAGTAGCAAAGTAGTATGATAGTTTTGATAATAGTAGCAGCAGCAATAGTAACGGTAACAGTGATAGCAGTGATAGTGTAGCAAGTGCAATAGTAACAGCAGCAGTAGTAACTTAGCAAGATCAATATGTAGGAAAATCGTAGGCATTGGATCGGTAATTTGTTGGATGATATTCATCATGAGACAGTTATAACCTAGGGCGATACAGCACTAGCTCCAGTTCATAAATATAATGTAGGCATGTATTTCGTAAATAGTCATACGTGCTTATGGAAAGAACTTGCATGCCATCTTTTGTCCTACCCTCCGGTGGCAGCGGGGTCCATATTGGAAACTAAGGGATATTAAGGCCTCCTTTTAATAGAGAACCGGAACAAAGCATTACCACACGGTGAATACATGAACTCCTCAAACTACGGTCATCACCGGGAGTGGTCCCGACTATTGTCACTCCGGGGTTGCCGGATCATAACACGTAGTAGGTGACTATAACTTGCAAGATCGGATCTAGAACAATGATAACATAAACGGTTCAGATCTGAAATCATGGCACCCGGGCCCAAAGTGACAAGCATTAAGCATGGCAAAGTCATAGCAACATTAATCTCAGAACATAATGGATACTAGGGATCAAGCCCTAACAAAACTAACTTGATTACATGATGAAACTCATCCAACTCCTCACCGACCAGCGAGCCTACGAAGGAATTACTCACTCCCGGTGGGGAGCATCATGGAATTGGTGATGGAGAAGCGTTGGTGATGATGAATACCGAAGATCCCCTCTCCGGAGCCCCAAACGGACTCCAGATCTGGCCTCCAGATGAAGAATAGGAGGTGGCGGTGGCTCCGTCTCGCGGAACGCGATAATTCTTTCTCCCTTCATTTTTTTCTGGAAAAATAGGATTTTATAGAGTCGGTTTCAGGGTCTGCGGGGCCACCAGGTGGGGACAACCCACCTGGGCGCGCCTGGGGGGCAGGCGCGCCCTGGTGGGTTGTGCCCACCCAGGTGCGCCCCCTCAGGTGGCTCTTGGCTCCGAAAATTCTCTTATTTTGTATAAAAATTCCTCACAAATTTTCGTTCCATTCCGAGAACTTTTATTTCTGCACAAAAACAACACCATAGTAGTTCTGCTGAAAACAGCGTAAGTCCGGCGTTAGTTTCATTCAAATCATGCAAATTAGAGTCCAAAACAAGAGGAAAAGCGTTAGAAAAAGCAGATACGTTGGAGACGTATTAGTGTGGCACAAGGGGAGATTGACATCAGGGTCGGCAACAAAGCAAGAGTTGCTGCGTTGGAGGTCGGCACGATGCAGCTCCAGCTTCCTTCTGGATTTATTTTGGAATTGAATAATTGTTATTACAATCCTGCACTTAGTCAGAACATTATTTCTGCCTCATGCTTGATGAGTCAGGGTTATGAATTCAATTTAAAGGACAATGGTTGTTCGTTTTATTTGAATGGTATGTTCCACGGCTATGCACCCATTGTTGATGGGCTTTTTATATTGAATCTAGAACAGGAACCGGTCTATAACGTGAATGTCAAGAGGCATAAGCCTAATGAGATAAATCCTACATACTTCTGGCATTGCCGGCTTGGACACATTAGTCTGAAACGCATGAAGAAGCTCCATGATGATGGGCTCCTAACTTCGTCCGACTTTGAGTCGTTCGAGACATGTGAATCATGCTTGCTAGGTGTCGGTGTCAAAACCGGCAGATCTCGGGTAGGGGGTCCCAAGCTGTGTGTCTAAGGATCGATGGTAACAATGGACAATGGGGACACGATGTTTACCCAGGTTCGGGCCCTCTTAATGGAGGTAAAACCCTACGTCCTGCTTGATTGTATTCGATGAGTATAGGGGTTACAAGAGTTGAACTACCTCGAGATCGTAATGGCTAAACCCTAGCTGTCTAGCCTATGATTATTCTGATAGCCTCTACAGACTAAACCCCCCGGTTTATATACACACCGGAGGGGCCTAGGGTTGTACAGAGTCGGTTTGCAGAGGAAGGAAATAACACATCCGGACACCAAACTTGCCACCCACGCATATGGGAGTCCTACCCGGACACGGGGGATAGTCTTCTGCTTTATCTTCATGGCCCATCAATCCGGCCCATATCGAACTGTCCGGACACCCGAGGACCCCCTAATCCAGGACTCCCTTAGTAGCCCCTGAACCAGTCTTCGATGACGATGTGTTCGGCACACGGATTATCATCGGCATTGCAAGGCGGGTTCCTTCTCCTGAATACTTTAAGTCAGCTTCCTGCATAGAGGAACTGTATCTGGCTCTGCACAATTAAGACAACCCTTAGCCACGAAGGCAAGATGTCAAAATAGGAATAGTGTCTTTTACTGACAACTTTTTCGGCGAAGCATCACACTTGACTCTTTAACATTTCGAACCATTTTCATGCCTCCCGTTTCGCGTTTCGAGGCCCAGCCCTCATTGGCACGTCTCGTCAAAACAGAGATCATGCCCGTCCATTACGGGATTCTCATCAATGTGGTTTAGGTAACCCAACCGCGCCTTACGCATGATCTCGTTGGGAACAGGCGAGGTTTATGGCTTGAGAAGGGGACGTTTGGTATTTTCACCGTCTATAAGAGGATAAAGATCCCTCCTTTTTCCCCACACCTTCTTCTAGCTCCTATCTTCCAACCTCCAAGCTGTAGCGCCCACAACTTCGATCTTTCCCACCGCTGCCACCTTCCCCAGCAATGGCCGGGTCCGGTTCCAAGGGCAAGTGGGAAGCCTCCTCCGTCACCGAGAAGGACATCAAAGATCTCCGGAGCGCGGGCTATCTGTCCGCGGATATCGCGCATAGGCTTCCTGACAAAGATCAGGTTATCCCTACTCCGGAGCCTGGTGAGAGGGTCGTGTTCATCCCCCATTTCCTCCGAGGGCTAGGATTTCCCCTCCACTCCTTTGTCCGAGGCCTCATGTTCTACTACGGGTTAGATTTCCACGATCTAGCCCCAAATTCCTTCCTCCACATATCGGCGTTCATCGTCGTGTGCGAGGCTCTTCTCCGCATCCCCCCACACTTTGGCCTGTGGCTCAAGGTCTTCAATCTGAAGCCGAAGGTGGTTGACGGACAGCATGCGGACTGTGGCGGGGCCATGGTAAGCAAGCTCCCCAACGCCGTCTGGCTCAAATGGGCATTTGTGGAGACAGTCAAGGTGTGGCAACAGGAGTGGTTCTACATCACCGAACCCCGCGACGCCAACTGGGCGGCCACGCCTGACTTCAGATCCGAACCCCCCACAAGACTCACCTCATGGACCGCCAAGGGCCTTGATTGGGGGTAAAAACCGGAGGTGCAGATGCTACAAAAGCACATCTCCAACATGTTAGGTGCAAACACCGGTCTCATAAACATGATTCAGGTGATGCTCTTCCGCCGCACTCTTCCCTGCCAACTCCGAGCCTCCCCCATGTGGGAGTACAATCCGGAGGAGCCACAGACCCTGAAGCGCTTCTTTGGCACCACGCATGAAGACATATGGAAGCAGCTCTTCAAGGCCCAGAAAACGTGGCCGAAGAAGACCGAGGACATCGGACTCAACATCGAGAACCCGACCTCAGCGGTAAGCATAACTTTTCCGAAGACTTATCCGGTCAATACTTCAGATATAATGTAGATTACCTTGCCTGCCTTCCGTACAGGGCTGGACAGCAAAGGCGGAGCAGATCAATTGTCTGGCACCACTGCCTGAGAACCCGGCCACACCCCAGCTAATGGAGATGCTGGTCCCGGCGCCCTATCAGGTGCCGGAGAAGAAGGCCAAGAAGAAGAAGGGCAAGGAGGCCAAGGGCGGCCCCTGCCACAAAGGTCCTTCGGACACAGTGTCCGGAGAGACCGAAGCCCTCTCTTCCCACGAAGAAGATGAGGAAGAAGAGGAGGAGGAGGTGGAAAGCGACTCCCCTCATAAGGGGAAGAAGAAGAAGAGGGCGGCCTCCGAAGACCCGGAGGGCGAGGCGCCCAAGAGAGGGAAGGTGACCCTCCCGGACAGTTCGGACTCAGAGTCCGAACTAGTCCCCAAGAGACCTCCCAGGGTGAAGCCCCCTGAATCGTAAGTATTCAGAAACTTACTCATTTATCTTCGGTCTACTTGCTGTTATTGTATAAGTTATTTTTGTTATTCGCCTTTCAGCCCTCCCCGTGAGCTTCCGCAAACCCCATTATCCAAGGGGAACTCTCTGCCACCCGAAATGGCAGAGAGTGACACGCCGCCGCGAGCCCCCTCGCCTATTACCATGGAGGACACCGAGGTGTCGTCCCGAAGGACCTCTCCTGGCAGAGGGAGGGCAAACAAGGCCGTCGAGAAAGCGCCCGAGGTTAATACCTCGGTCGCCGAAGACCTAGGGGAGGCGACCCCTATGACAACCGACGGTGGGGACCCCCAACAATCCGGGCCCCAGCCGGACACCATTCCGGAGACCAACACGGCTCCGGGATTGGATAAGCAGCCCCCTTTGAAAGAGGGGGGAGGAGCATCTGCTCCATCGGCGACCTCCACTAATCCGGAGGCGCCCAACGCTCTGGAGGAAGCACTACAGCGTGCTTCCATCGTGGCGGAGCACCGCACCCTAATGGGTGCGGTGGTGGAGAAGGTTCAGTCTGCTAAGAGCGGACTGAACAAAGCCTTCACTAGCCTACTGACAGGCTTTGACGTATGCGACGTAATGTTCTAAAAACTTTTCATATAGAGGAATATACCTGTGTACAGACAGTAGCCCCTGAGGCTCTGTTCGATTAAAAAAAAACAGGACAGAGGATCCATATAGTATTCAGGAGAGTTAACCTGTTGTGCTGTTATTGTAACAGCCTTCCCTGTTGGCGGCAACTGCCCAAGCCGCAGAAGTTTCCGAACTCAATCGGAAGCTTCAGGTGGCCGATGAGGAAATCGACCGCATTAATAAGCGGTTCGATGAGACACAAGGTATGCATATAATGTTAAAAGTTTATTTTGATATCAGAAGTGATATGTATATTTAGAGATTAACTCATGGAATGCCTTCATTATAATCACAGCTGGCGTAGCCGAGGTCGAGAACCTCAAAGGCGCCCTTGCCCAGGCCAAAAAAGAGGCGGAGGCGAATAAGGCAGCCGCTGACAAGGCGACTGCCGAACTGAAGACCGAGCAAGATGCCCGCCGCCAACACAAAGCTCGGGTGGCCGAAGTAGAGCAGGAGCTGAAGGATGCCATCAGCAAATTTGAAACTTTGGAGCAGAAGACTTCGGACCAGTCGACCGAGCTCGCCAAGGCTCTCCATGATGCCAAAGAGGCGTGGATCGAGTCCCGGAGTGCTCGTGAAGAGATCCATCGGGCGAGGCAGATAGCTGCTGGTAAGGCCTTTCTTTTGCAGAGTATCTTTGGAGGTCAAAGGTTTGCTTTGCTCACCCGAGTATGGAGTTCTCTGTAACACCCCCAGTGGTTAGCCATAGTAATCCCCCTTTTGATTAGTGCCAAGTCACCATGATTAACAATGCTTAATCATCACTGGGATCATATCTCTTTTCAAATTCAAATTCAAATGGAAATTCAAACTGAAAGTGAAAATAAAAGTTGTTCAAACACAGAAACTAAAATGTTCAATAAATAACAAATATTTCAGAGACTATTCTAAAATTGTAACCAACATTTAATAAATTAATTAAGTAACTCAAACATCCCCTAACAGTGGCTGAAACATTATTTAATAACACATTAATTAATATAATGTAAATATGAAATGATAAATACCCCAAACTAATTTTTGGTGATAGGGTATGTTGCACTGTGAATTATGGACCAGTTCATATATTTTACAAAAACCATTTAGTGCCCAAATAATTTACAAAACAGTAAAGAAAAGAAAACAGAAAAAGAGAAAAGGCCTAAAACTACTGTGCACTTAGGCCTACTATCTACAGTGGCGGCCCAGCCCAACTAGCCCCTTTCCCCTACCTCCTGACGCCGCAGGCGCGCTGTCGAGCAGAGGCGAGGGCGCGCGCGTACAGGCCCCCCCCTCCCTCGCGCCAGATCTTTTGCCCTGCCATCGTGGATGGATAAGAGGGAGGCCCCTCTCCCCCTGGATGCTCCTGCTTCGCCTCCTCCCCTCCCCATCGCTCGCCCCTTCCTTCCCGAACGCCGCCGCCGCCATGGACGCCGGCTAGCCGCGGCCACAGCCCACCTCTCGCCTTCGTAGCCTGTCCAGCAGCTCCGCCGCGATGAGCCCGTCCTCCTCGACCACAAGCCCGAGCCCTGGGAGCCCTGCAACACCCCACGCCGCCGTCTTCTTCCTCGGATCGCCGCCGCACGACGTCGCCGATTTCCTCACCGTCAAGCCTTTCTCACGCACGCTTTGCTCGGCTACACCTCGCTGTGAGCCTCTCCTCCCTCCCCTGGCCCTTGTCTTGCTCGCTAGCTTGCCGTAGCCGCCGTGCCATGCTTGCCCGAATGAAGCTCCGCCGCCATTGGCATTGCCATCGCTGTGGCCGCTATCGAGCTCGCTTGAGCTCGCAGTAGTGCTCACCGTCGCCGTAGGAGTCGAACGCGCCCGTTGCCGCTGCCTGCCGTGCCCGGAATCGCCGTATCCAAGTTCGCCCAAGGACCACTGCCGCCATGGCTCAACGCCGGTGGCCCTGCCGGCCTCCCCTGCTCGTTTTGGTGCCGTAGATCGACGCGGGATGGAACGGCCGTTCGAACGCACCCGAAAACGCGCGATTTGGTCGCCTGTGCGCGATTTCCGCCGCTGGCCGAGCCCCTCCGCCGCATCGGGAGCTCACCGGAGCAACTCCGGTCGCCGGAGTTGACCTGGCCGGCTGGGGCCACAGTCAGGGTCACTGGCCAGTGGGCCAGGGCGACCCCGTTGACCTGTTGACCAGGTCAACATGCTGACTGGCGCTGACCAGTCACTGACATATGGGCCCCACCTTGTCAGTTGCTAATTAACTAATTAGATTAGTGAAAATAATTAATTTAACTCTAATGTGACACTGACATGTGGACCCCACTCTCTAATTAACTCTCTTTAGTTTAATTAAAAACCTGAAATAGAGCTGAGTCTATGACATGTAGGACCCACTGGTCAGGTTTGACCTGGTCAGCCCTACTATTAACTGCTGACATCACCTCTATGTCATGCTGATGTCACCCCCGTACTGTTCTAGATAATGTTGTTTTAAATAATTAAATAATTCTAGAAAATACTAAAAATCTTTAGAAAATCATAGAAAATAATCCGTAGCTCAGATCGGAAAACTTTGTACATGAAAATTGCTCAGAACGACGAGATGAATCCGAATACGCGTTCCGTTCATCCGCCACACGTCCCTAGCATAGCGGACATGCAACCGTCCCTCTCCGTTTCATCTATCCGAAAATGCCAAACTTCGGGAAAACATTCCCGGATGTTTTCCCTCTTCACCTATATCGTGTAGCACCGCGTCAGAACACCCCTAACTCTGCGTATTGTCATGTCATGCTCTTGTTTGCTTTATATTTACTGTTTCTTCCCCCTCTTCTCTCTCGGTAGACCCCGACACCGACGTCGTCCCCGACACCGACGCAGCTCAGGAGCCCGACGCCACTGCTGCCCCGATCGACTATGCTGTTGACGACCCCTCCTTCTTGCCAGAGCAACCAGGCAAGCCCCCCCCCCTTGAGCATACCGATATCGCCTATTCTTTCTCTCTCATGCTTGCATTAGAATTGCTGCTGCTACTGCTTTACCTATTCTGATGCATAGCCTGTTTATTGTAACCTGCTATTGAAACCTTACCTGCTTATCCTAAACTGTCTAGCATAGGCTGGGTAGAGACCTATCAGTGACCCCACTTATCCCGACTGCCCCGCTGGATTATCAGAAGACCCGATCAACGGGATTGAAGACCAGGCCCCGACACCGCACATCACCCCCCCTTAGTTGTAACGACACTGCAACGTTACTATCGAGTGCCGAGGGTGAAACCTCTTGTAACAATTCTGATGTTAACTCTGTAGAGTAGCTATTTGGTCGTGGTCATCGAGGGTGATTCCTCCTTCTCCACTTCCGATACGACCCTGTCGTGCAACACTTCAAGTGTGAACCCATCGAGGGTGATTCCTCCTACGTTCACCTTGACAGTTACATCGAGTGGGTATCCATCGAGGGTGATACCTCGGATTCCCTTGATGTTATGGACACACGAATACTTGGGCTTTACACTGTTACTTGGAAAGGCGGGTCGACCCTGAGGGGTACCCGCGTGTGATGTGAAGACGGGTTGCCTGGATGGTGCCCGAGTGGTGAATACGAGGCATGGCCGGGCATTTTTGACCCTTGCCGCAAGTACTCGAGACGGGGCGACGGGGTCACATCTTTCATGAGTCTCTGCTCGTTACCGCACCCCCAAGGTACTAACGATTTGGATATTTGATTCGAGTGGGCCTCTGGCCCGATAGCACTAACCATCACGTGGGAAAAGTTATGGGCACTCTGCATCGTATGCATCAGCCGAAAGCTCTGTCAGACATCCAGTTCAGCCTCATGGCCGGGCCGGGACAGTACCATCCAGGACTGAGGTGGTGCTCGTCCCGACCCTGCACACACCGACCAGGAGTGCGCAGGGCGATGGCCCAAGACCCCTGAGCGCTTAGGATATAGACCGACGGGGACCTCTCTGCTGAGTTGTAGGTAGGGTTGCAGTGTATCGTTTGGCCGAGGCCGGACATGACCCGGAAAAGTGTGTCCGGCCGGAGTTAATCGAGCGTGGTGGGTAAGTTGGTGCACCCCTGCAGGGAAGAACTAATCTATGCATAGCCGGATCCTCGGTAACGGACACTCAGAGTTGTATCCCGATCGATACAACTAGAATTGGATACTATGGCTCTGGGATTGCTTCTCGCAGGGAGTCGAGAAGGGATCTCAGGACGAGGTTGATGACTGTATGGCTCTGGGATTGCTTTCTCGCAGGGGGTCGAGAAAGGATCTCTGGGTGAGGTTGAGACTTAATGATATTACTACTTATATTGTACTAATCTACACTCTTCTAATGCTGCAAGACCGCTGAAGATGCTAGTCCTCAATAGGACTAGGCCTTCCCTCTACTCTGGCATTTCTGCAGCCCAGTCCACATATACAGCCTCCCCTTGATAATGTTGCATATGTAGTGTAGATCCTTGCTTGCTGAGTACTTCGGATGAGTACTCACGGTTGCTTTGCTTTCTTTTTCCCCCATATCCTTTTGATGCAACCAGATGACGGAGCCCCTGAGACAGCTGCCCACGCCGACGATCGCTACTACTACCCCGAGGGTGGATACTACTACGAGTTGGCCGACGACCAGGAGTAGGTTCGGAGGGTCCCAGGCAGGAGGCCTGCGCCTTTCGATCATAGTGTTTTCTTTTGCCCCGCCTTCTAAGGGCTTATCTGTGTTTTCTTTTATATCTGTACTCAGATATCTGATGCTTCCGCTGACGCTTGTACGCAAGCTTATGTATTCGAGCCCTCGAGGCCCCTGGCTTGTAATATAAAGCTTGTATGACTTTATTTATATTTTAGAGTTGTGTTGTGATATCTTCCCGTGAGTCCTTAGGCTTGATCGTGTGCATTTGCGTGTATGATTAGTGCATGATTGAGCCGGGGGCGTCACAAGTTGGTATCAGAGCCGACTGCCTGTAGGAATCCCCCTTTCCAACTCCTTGGCCAAAGTTGAGTCTAGTGGTCCAAAACTGTTTTACTAACTTGGCTGTGTGGCTTACGGGCCCACGTCGCCAACTGGGTGGTATTCGGATCTTGTACTCCTCGACCTTTACTCTGGGACTCTTATCTCTCTTCTATTCGGGTTGAATAATTTTACTAACGCCGACACTTAGGATCTCGTAAATCTCGTCTACCCGGAGAGCTGGATATCTGTGCTTAATTCCTTACCATTTATCTGATTAGTCTGATAATCATTTTCATTTCCATTGTTTTGTTTAACCTTTCTCTCCGAGTTGTATTATACTTCTCATTGTCTTTTGACAACCCTGAATTTCCTTTGTTTCAGATGGATCGTTTGTTTCCACCATGCCCTACGACGCAGCTTGTGCTTCGCACTTGGGCTCGTGGTGCCCCTAGTTTTCCAGCTGTCCTGATCGCTTTCCTGACCAGGCTGGGCTACCGCTGGTACCCCGAGTACATGGTCTACGAGGATTACCGCGAGTTCAACCAGGAGCAGTACCATGCTGATGTTCGTATCTATGATCAGCACGATGACTCAGACACTGAGCTGCACCTTTTCCACAGTATCGGCGTGACGATTGAGATGGCAGTACATGATGTCGCCTACGCTGCTGTCGCACGTCTCCAAGGAGAGTTCAGCGATAGCTTGGATGCTTCCGAGTTCCGATACATTCCGTATGCCCCTACTGGAGATACTACTGGATACTACACAGCTATATGTGCCCCGTACGAGCCTCGTCGCTACGACCCGCGTGTTCTGATTCAGTGCACTCAGGCTCTGGATCGCACTGTTTGGGCTCTTGTCGTCGAGTTGGTTGCCACTCGAGCACGTCTCTACGATGCTATGACGCAGTTGCTACCCGCTGTTCATGCAGGGATACATCCGGAGCACATCCTTTATCCGAGCAGGACTCAGATGTATGCTGGTATTGATTGGCCTGCTGTTGGAGGTCACGCACCTCCACATGGACCTCTTCTTTCAGCTCGAGACCGGGTTCTGCATCAGAGTGCACATGGAGCACAGGATCCTTCTGCTACGAACACTCGTCGTCCGCACATGCAGCTACCCCGTTTCAGTGGATCTTCTTGACGTTGATGTAGCCTTTGCTATATCTCGTGGTGTACTTCCTTACCGCGTGCCTGCGCGCCGCCTAGCATGTCTAGTTTTTGAATTTGCGCCATTATGCTATTCGCATGTACCCGACTCTGTGTATGGATCTGTATGTCTTAATTGACTACTGTTAGGTATCTAGTACACTACTTAATTATTGTCGTGTTACATCATGCTTGTCGCTAAACACCCGCAACTGCTTTTACTGAACTACCCCTGTTGAAACTTAGCAGGATGGTTAGACTAGGCGGTCGTGGTCGTGGCCATGCCCCTGAACGCCCACCACCGCCAGACTATATGGCAGCGATGATGCAACAATTCGAGCTCAACCGCCAGTTCATGACTGGGATTATGGCTCAGTTCCTGCATCTGAATAACCAGAACCAGAACCCTTCTTCAATAACTCTGCCGGAATTTATGCGTCTTAACCCCACTCAGTTCCGCAACTCTGAGAACCCACTGGATGCTGATGACTGGATTCACGATATCACTCACGAGATGGAGTCAGCAAATGTCTCCCCTGCCAACTTTGTCGCCTTCACGTCCTTTTTCTTAAAGGGTCCCGCTGCTCAATGGTGGGACACCCACAAACGTACACTGCCTGCTGGAACAGCCGTTACTTCGCCTGAATTCCAGGCTGCTTTCCGTGCCGGATATATTCCTCAGGGAATCATGGACCAGATGAAAACTCAGTTCCGCAACCTCACTCAGGGCAATAAGACTGTCGAAGCTTATCAGCGGGAATTCCTTGACCTGTCCCGCTATGCTGAAGAAGACATCGCCACAGATGCCCGTAGACAAGAAAAGTTTCGTAATGGACTCCACGCAGACATCGAGCTTGCACTCGCTGCTCAAGATTTCACCGACTTTACTACTCTTGTGAACAAGGCTATTCTGGTTGAGACCGCTCAGATGAAGCATAAGGACTCGCAGAAGCGCTATCGTGATGTTGGCTCATCTTCGGGCTCAACACAGAAGCGAAAAACATATGGACGTGGACACGCCTACAACATTGATATTGAACAAGTCCAGGATCAACCTGCCACCGAAATGGGTACCCTTCTCGTCAAATCAGTACCTGCTTCTGTTTTAATTAGTTCAGCAGCATCACATTCATTTATCTCTGGAAAAATTTGCATTCATGCATGACCTTCATTGTGAGTAAATGAATACTCCGTTAGTCAGCTGGGCTAGCGAATTACCATGCCTAGATAACTCCAAAATAAACACCTTGAAAGCGTTGAACGCTTCTCCGCTTGAGGGGATCGGAAACATTCCAGTTGTTCGAGATTCTCCGGAAGTTTCTTCGAAACAACTTCCAAGAATACCCCGCTTTCTTTCAGTCTTCCTCTTAATTCTCGGGACGAGAATTCTTGTTAGTGGAGGAGATTTGTAACACCCCCAGTGGTTAGCCACAGTAATCCCCCTTTTGATTAGTGCCAAGTCACCATGATTAACAATGCTTAATCATCATTGGGATCATATCTCTTTTCAAATTCAAATTCAAATGGAAATTCAAACTGAAAGTGAAAATAAAAGTTGTTCAAACACAGAAACTAAAATGTTCAATAAATAACAAATATTTCAGAGACTATTCTAAAATTGTAACCAACATTTAATAAATTAATTAAGTAACTCAAACATCCCCTAACAGTGGCTAAAACATTATTTAATAACCTATTAATTAATATAATATAAATATGAAATGATAAATACCCCAAACTAATTTTTGGTGATAGGGTATGTTGCACTGTGAATTATGGACCAGTTCATATATTTTACAAAAACCATTTAGTGCCCAAATAATTTACAAAACAGTAAAGAAAAGAAAACAGTAAAAGAGAAAAGGCCTAAATCTACTGTGCACTTAGGCCTACTATCTACAGTGGCGGCCCAGCCCAACTAGCCCCTTTCCCCTACCTCCTGACGCCGCAGGCGCGCTGTCGAGCAGAGGC
The DNA here is from genome assembly GCA_011799875.1 of Thinopyrum elongatum. Taxonomy (NCBI): domain Eukaryota; kingdom Viridiplantae; phylum Streptophyta; class Magnoliopsida; order Poales; family Poaceae; genus Thinopyrum; species Thinopyrum elongatum. The sequence goes on from CM022303.1 coordinate 130,671,643, forward strand.
GAGCGCGCGGGCGTCCAGGCCCCCCCTCGCGCCAGATCTTTTGCCCTGCCGCCGTGGATGGATAAGAGGGAGGCCCCTCTCCCCCTGGACCGTCCTGCTTCGCCTCCTCCCCTCCCCATCGCTCGCCCCCTTCCTTCCCGAATGCCGCCGCCGCCATGGACGCCAGCTAGCCGCGGCCACAGCCCACCTCTCGCCTCCGTAGCCTGTCCAGCAGCTCCGCCGCGACGAGCCCGTCCTCCTCGACCACAAGCCCGAGCCCCGGGAGCCCTGCATCGCCCCACGCCACCGTCTTCTTCCTCGGATCGCCGCTGCACGACGTCGCCGATTTCGTCACCGTCAAGCCGTCCTCACGCACGCTTTGCTCGGCTACACCTCGCTGTGAGCCTCTCCTCCCTCCCTTGGCCCTTCTCTTGCTCGCTAGCTTGCCGTAGCCGCCGTGCCATGGTTGCCCGAACGAAGCTCCGCCGCCGTTGGCATTGCCATCATTGTGGCCGCTATCGAGCTTGCCTGAGCTCGCAGTAGTGCTCACCATCGTCGTAGGAGTCGAACGCGCCCGTTGCCGCTGCCTGCCGTGCCCGAAATCGCCGTATCCAAGTTCGCCCGAGGACCACCACTGCCACGGCTCAATGCCGGCGGCCCTGCTGGCCTCCCCTGCTCGTTTTGGTGCCGTAGATCGACGCGGGATGGAACGGCCGTTCGAACGCACCCGAAAACGCGCGATTTGGTCGCCTGTGTGCGATTTCCGCCGCTGGCCGAGCCCCTCCACCGCGTCGGGAGCTCATCGGAGCAACTCCGGTTACCGGAGCTGACCTGGCCGGCTGGGGCCACAGTCAGGGTCACTGGCCAGTGGGCCAGGGCGACCCCGTTGACCTGTTGACCAGGTCAACGTGCTTACTGGCGCTGACCAGTCACTGACATATGGGCCCCACCTTGTCAGTTGCTAATTAACTAATTAGATTAGTGAAAATAATTAATTTAACTCTAATGTGACACTGACATGTGGACCCCACTTTCTAATTAACTCTGTTTAGTTTAATTAAAAACCTGAAATAGAGCTGAGTCTATGACATGTAGGACCCACTGGTTAGGTTTGACCTGGTCAGCCCTACTGTTGACTGCTGACGTCACCTCTACGTCATGCTGACGTCACCCCCGTATTGTTCTAGATAATGTTGTTTTAAATAATTAAATAATTCCAGAAAATACTAAAAATCTTTAGAAAATCATAGAAAATAATCCGTAGCTCAGATCGGAAAACTTTGTACATGAAAATTGCTCAGAACGACGAGATGAATCCGAATACGCGTTCCGTTCATCCGCCACACGTCCCTAGCATAGCGGACATGAAACCGTCCCTCTCCGTTTCATCTATCCGAAAATGCCAAACTTCGGGAAAACATTCCCGGATGTTTTCCCTCTTCACCTATATCGTGTAGCACCGCGTCAGAACACCCCTAACTCTGCGTATTGTCATGTCATGCTCTTGTTTGCTTTATATTTACTGTTTCTTCCCCCTCTTCTCTCTCGGTAGACCCCGACACCGACGTCGTCCCCGACACCGACGCAGCTCAGGAGCCCGACACCACTGCTGCCCCGATCGACTACGCTATTGACGACCCCTCCTTCTTGCCAGAGCAACCAGGCAAGCCCCCCCCCCTTGAGCATACCGATATCGCCTATTCTTTCTCTCTCATGCTTGCATTAGAATTGCTGCTGCTACTGCTTTACCTATTCTGATGCATAGCCTGTTTATTGTAACCTGCTATTGAAACCTTACCTGCTTATCCTAAACTGTCTAGCATAGGCTGGGTAGAGACCTATCAGTGACCCCACTTATCCCGACTGCCCCGCTGGATTATCAGAAGACCCGATCAACGGGATTGAAGACCAGGCCCCGACACCGCACATCACCCCCCCTTAGTTGTAACGACACTGCAACGTTACTATCGAGTGCCGAGGGTGAAACCTCTTGTAACAATTCTGATGTTAACTCTGTAGAGTAGCTATTTGGTCGTGGTCATCGAGGGTGATTCCTCCTTCTCCACTTCCGATACGACCCTGTCGTGAAACACATCAAGTGTGAACCCATCGAGGGTGATTCCTCCTACGTTCACCTTGACAGTTACATCGAGTGGGTATCCATCGAGGGTGATACCTCGGATTCCCTTGATGTTATGGACACACGGATACTTGGGCTTTACACTATTACTTGGAAAGGCGGGTCGCCCCTGAGGGGTACCCGCGTGTGATGTGAAGACGGGTTGCCTGGATGGTGCCCGAGTGGTGAATACGAGGCGTGGCCGGGCATTCTTGACCCTTGTCGCAAGTCCTCGAGACGGGGCGACGGGGTCACATCTTTCATGAGTCTCTGCTCGTTACCGCACCCCCAAGGTACTAACGATTTGGATATTTGATTCGAGTGGGCCTCTGGCCCGATAGCACTAACCGTCACGTGGGAAAAGTTATGGGCACTCTGCATCGTATGCATCAGCTGAAAGCTCTGTCAGACGTTCAGTTCAGCCTCGTGGCCGGGTCGGGCCAGTACCATCCAGGACTGAGGTGGTGCTCGTCCCGACCCTGCACACACCGACCCTGAGTGCACAGGGCGATGGCCCAAGACCCCTAAGCGCTTAGGATATAGACCGACGGGGACCTCTCTGCTGAGCTGTAGATAGGGTTGCGGTGTATCGTTTGGCCGAGGCCGGGCATGACCCAGAAAAGTGTGTCCGACCGGAGTTAAGCGAGTGTGGTGGGTAAGTTGGTGCACCCCTGCAGGGAAGAACTAATCTATGCATAGCTGGATCCTTGGTAACGGACACTCGGAGTTGTATCCCGATCGATACAACTAGAATTGGATACTATGGCTCTGGGATTGCTTCTCGCAGGGAGTCGAGAAGGGATCTCAGGACGAGGTTGATGACTGTATGGCTCTGGGATTGCTTTCTCGCAGGGAGTCAAGAAAGGATCTCTGGGTGAGGTTGAGACTTAATGATATTACTACTTATATTGTACTAATCTACACTCTTCTAATGCTGCAAGACCGCTGAAGATGCTAGTCTTCGATAGGACTAGGCCTTCCCTCTATTCTGGCATTTCTGCAGCCCAGTCCACATATACAGCCTCCCCTTGATAATGTTGCATATGTAGTGTAGATCCTTGCTTGCTTAGTACTTCAGATGAGTACTCACGGTTGCTTTGCTTTCTTTTTCCCCCATATCCTTTTGATGCAACCAGATGACGGAGCCCCTGAGACAGCTGCCCACGCCGACGATCGCTACTACTACCCCGAGGGTGGATACTACTACGAGTTGGCCGACGACCAGGAGTAGGTTCGGAGGGTCCCAGGCAGGAGGCCTGCGCCTTTTGATCGTAGTGTTTTCTTTTGCCCCGCCTTCTAAGGGCTTATCTGTGTTTTCTTTTATATCTGTACTCAGATATCTGATACTTCCGCTGACGCTTGTACGCAAGCTTATGTATTCGAGCCCTCGAGGCCCCTGGCTTGTAATATAAAGCTTGTATGACTTTATTTATATTTTAGAGTTGTGTTGTGATATCTTCCTGTGAGTCCTTAGGCTTGATCATGTGCATTTGCGTGTATGATTAGTGCACGATTGAGCCGGGGGCGTCACATTCTCCAGGCGCGTTTGCGGATCTTCCGAGGAGTGCCGCCGATGCCGCACAGTTCTTCCGAGCCCAGGAGGGGAACTCGACCGAGAAGTTGTTCTGGTCGCAATTTCTCGCGCCGGAACACCCGACGCCTCCGAACGACCAGCTAAAGCAGCTGACGAAGCTGCATAGGGTGGCAGGTTTGGCCATGAAGGACCTGATAGTCCAGCTCTGGCCGGCCGAGCCAATCCCTAGTAGCTACTTCGGTTTGGTGAAGCGACTTGTCGACGCGCGGCCTCGGATTGATGCATTGAAGCGCTCGGCCTGCATAGAGGGTGCCCGGATGGCCTTCGCACGTGTCAAGATGCAATGGGCAAAGATGAAGGCCACCGAAGTGGCAACCGCAGGCCCGCCCGAAGGCAAAGATCACTGGAAGCCGGAGAGGTACTTCGATGATGTCCTAGAAGGAGCCCGAATGATAGAGGGTCAACGCTCTAAGGACGTAATATTTGATTGAGTGTGTTCGGGTTGTACAAACAATGTGATGAACCCATGCTGTTTATATATCTATGTTTGCGCCTTTTGTTTCAAGCGATTTTTCCTCCTGTGCGGCCGATTATTGTTTTATTTCTGAAAGTTGCCAGTCGTCGGCTTCAGCCCCCATGTAGATGCTACAGGGGTGTTCGGCGTAACGCGTGGCCACACTTTATCCAACGTCTTGGTCCGTAAAGGAGGTGTCCGCGTGGTGAACCAGGCAATCATACTATGCGGCTTTATTACTTTCACTTAGTCATAGGAGTTTGACTGTGGAGCTAAGTACTAGCCCCTGGTGCGTGTGTGGCTATCCGGACTACGGTGCCTTTTCCAAGCGGCTGGATGAAGACCAGCCCCTCGTATAACACGGAGTGAATCGCTAACGATTTGTAGTATAATACTAAGTCGCCGAATCGCCGACTAGCTCGCGCTTATCATGACAGTCAGTTTTCGGCTTTCTCTACTGAGGTACTTGACCGAACGAACCAAAAATACAATCGTAGTAGTTCTCCCTTTACTACCTTAGCCGAACGAGCGGAACATAAGGTGGTAAGCACAGGAACCGGGCAACCCAACTATAGACCAAAGACATGATTCGGAGCGGATGCATATAATGCAATATCCGGGACGCCGAAGAGTACCCTATAGGTGTTCGGACTTTGAAATGTGCAGGACCGAATACAGCCCCCGGTGTTAAGGCCGGACTAAAGCACGTGTGGCAGTCTGAAGTAGGGAGGGCATACAGATGACAAAAATAAATGAGTGCCAAACAAAAGTGGTGATCAACTGCTTCCTTTATACCCTGATGAGTACGTCGAGCCGTGTTATTACAGATAATGCCATAAATATCGAGGCTATTTTACATGCCAAAAGTTTACACAAGGAAAAGGTTTACACAGGGCCTAAAAGTAGTGGTTTGAAGATCCCAATGGTGCCCTGCCGCACGTCTGCGCCGTTTCTCCTTGGTGGGAAATCCTTTAAGAGGAGGAGGTGATGGTCGTCTGTAAGAAAGAGGGGCCTGGAAAAGAGCCTCCATAGATCAGGTAGGTTTTTTAACAAACATATAGTGGAAAAAATAGTTGAGGTCCGAATAGGGTCAAACCATACAATGGACCTTTTCCGCAGTGTGCCTTCGGCGCTGCCCAAGGTATTTTAAGTGCGTAGATATGTACGCGCGATATGTATGCCGCAACCTTATGGGGCGGTCGGCGGAGGCTAAACTGCTATTTAAGCTCCGGCTCCACCGGGCTATCGCATTGTAGTGCGGATCGGACTCGCTTAGCAGAGTCGCGGGTCTTGATGACCGATGGGTTGTCCGGCTTGATGAGGCCGCCCTGTACTTTGGCTGCTAGGGCCGCAGTATGCTCTTCAGTACGGAGGAAGCGCTCCATAATCGCATTTACTATGATGACGCCACGAGGTCCAGGCATTTTGAGCTTCAGATAAGCATAGTGTGGGACCGCATTAAAGCGGGCGAAGGCCGTTCGTCCAAGCAGTGCATGATAACCACTACGAAAAGGGACGATGTCGAAGATCAAGTCTTCTCTTTAGAAGTTATCTGGAGAGCCGAATACGACTTCCAGTGTTAAGGAGCCCGTGCAGCGGGCCTCCACGCCAGGTATCACTCCTTTAAAGGTAGTGTTTCTAGGTTTGATTCTTGACGGGTCGATACCCATCTTACGGACAGTATCCTGGTAGAGCAAGTTGAGGCTGCTGCCGCCGTCCATAAGGACTCTAGTAAGATGGTATCCGTCAATGATAGGATCGAGTACCAGGGCCGCCGAACCTCCGTGACAGATACTGGTTGGGTGGTTCCTGCGATCAAAGGTGATCGGACAAGCCGACCATGGGTTGAATTTTGGGGCGACAGGCTCTACGGCGTAGACGTCCCTTAACGCGCGTTTGCGCTCCCTCTTGGGGATGTGGGTGACGTAGATCATGTTCACCGTTTTTACCTCGGGGGGAAACTATTTCTGTCCCCCGGTGCGCGATGGGCGAGGCTCATCATCGTCCTCGCTTGGAGGTCCTTTCCCCTTATGTTCGGTGTTTAATTTACCGGCCTGTTTGAAAACCCAGCAGTTTCTGTTGGTGTGGTTGGCAGGCTTGTCAGGGGTGCCATGAATCTGACAGGGTCGATCCAGTATCTTGTCCAAGTTGGATGGACCGTCCCTAGTACCTTTGAATGGCTTCTTCCGTTGACCGGGTTTAGAGCCACTGAATCCGGCGTTTACCGCCGTATCCTCTGTTTCTTAGTTGTTGTTCCGGCGCTTGTTTTTGCTGCGTCGTGGCCTTACATTGTCGTCCCGGGCCTCGAAAGTGCCGGGGTCGCTGGTACTGTTGCTTCTACGAGCCAACCAGCTATCTTCGCCCGCACAGAAGTGGGTCATGAGTGCAGTAAGAGCTGCCATGGTCTTCAGCTTTTCCTGACCGAGGTGTCGGGCGAGCCATTCATCACGGACGCTGTGCTTAAATGCCGCTAAGGCCTCGGCGTACGGACAGTCCACAATTTGGTTCTTTTTAATTAAGAACCGATTCCAAAGTTTGCGAGCGGACTCTCCAGGTTGCTGAATTATGTGACTCAGGTCATCAGCATCCGGTGGCTGGACATAAGTGCCCTGAAAGTTGTCCCGAAAAGCATCCTCTAAGTCTTCCCAGCTTCCAATGGAGTTCTCTGGGAGGCTGTTCAACTAGTGCCGTGCTGGTCCTTTCAGCTTTAGAGGGAGGTATTTAATGGTGTGGAGATCGTCTCCGCGAGCCATGTGAATGTGGAGAAGAAAATCTTCAATCCATACAGCGGGATCTGTCATTCCATCGTATGGCTCGATGTTTACAGGTTTAAACCCTTCCGGAAACTGGTGCTGCATTACCTCATCGGTAAAGCACATGGGGTGCGCGGCACCTCTATACCGGGCGACATCGCGATGGAGTTCGGATGACATTTGTGTTTGGGGCTGACCCCGGATTTGGTTATGTTTGTTGCTCCAGGCCTGGTGGCCGTTATCTCGTCCTGGAGCACGTCCTCTTGATCCATAGATTGATCTGGTCTGGTTGGCTCTAATGGTCAGGTCCTGACATAGGTCGTACGTGTAGCCCGGAGCCGCTGTCTCCTTGCCTCTACGGCGAGGGGGCGCGGGTTGATGTTCGGCATAATTGGCCATTTTGTCCCGTCCACGTGGTGGTCGGTCTGGTTGATCGGAATGATTGTATTTTGACGGTATTGGCTCAAAGGCCTCCTCGTCAAATTGTGGCAGTAGCCTGCGCTTAGGATAGCTCTTTGTTTGGCGCTCAAAGCCGTATCCCTCTTCGGCGGCCAGGACCTTAGTCCATCTGTCGTTGAGCGTATCCTGTTCGGCTTGAATCTGCTGTTGTTTCCTTTTCAGGCTCCATGCAGTGGCGATCAGCCGTCGCTTGAAGCGTTCTTGTTCGAGGGGTTCCTCTGGGACAATGAAATCTTCATCACCGAGGCTAATATCCTCTTCGGAGACAGGTAAGTAGTTACTATCTTCCAAATCCCCGTGATCGGCAAGTTCGTCGGGGTTGACTTGACCCTCTTCCCTCTCATCCTGCTCGAACGCAGGCTCAACGGGGTGGTCGGAGTCTTCGACGTTATCCGGAGTGTCATTATCTCCGGTGCCGGTATTGTTTTCCCTTGCCCGACGCGATCATGAGCGGCGCCGCTGACGCCGGCGTTTTGGTGGTTCGTCGACGGGCTTCTCCTCATCTGGATCTTGAGTGCCATCGTCGTCCTTCTTTTCAGGCGTGTCCATCATGTATACATCATAAGTAGAAGTGGCCGTCCAACGCCCAGTGATGGGCGGGTTTTGGCCTGGTTCAACTCCGACATCGTCGTCCATGCCATCGATGTCTTCGGAGGCGTAATCTAGCATGTCGGTTAAATCCTCGACACTGGCTATTAAGTGGGTGGTGGGTGGGACGCAAAATTTCCTACTCTCAGCCCCCAGTTCAAGCTGGGCGTAGTTCGAAGGTGATACTTCCGCGATGGTGAGAGATTGCATTAGGTCTAGTGTTTCGTTTAAGAGTGAAAGCTGGACAGGCGTCTGAGGATCTGCGGAGCTAGGTTCGGTAATAACCACTTGACCGAGCCCGATAGACGCAGACCTCGAGAGTTCGGAATTGACGTCCAGAGGCGAATCCGGCTTCTCGATGATGGGGAGAGTCCCGTTTGACTCTGGGTCCGCCGATGTCATGGTTGCATCTGTGTCTCCGGCTAGAAGCTCCATAATGGGAGAGAGTCCGGCGGGGTCCCCCCCCCCCCCCCCCGTCTTCGGACGAAGTGTTCCGCTCCGGATCTAAGGCCAGGGCGGGCATGATAGTCGATCCCTGGACGGGATCTGATAGCGGATCCGAAGGGCCTTCTTTGTATGGGTGGGGAGCGGCGGCCGAGGCCATGAACCCCTCGAAGATTAGATCTCCTCGGATATCGGCGATGTAGTTTAAACTTCCAAACCTGATCTGGTGACCAGGGGCGTAGCTGTCGACCTGCTCAAGGTGACCGGTCGAGTTGGCATGTAGTACGAAGCCGCCAAACACAAAGAGTTGACCAGGGAGAAAAGTCTCCCCGGAAACAGCGTCGTCGTCGATGACAAGGCGAGCCATCGATCCTTCTGTCGACAACACAACGGAACTCTCAATGAAAGCACCAATGTCGGTGTCAAAACCAGCAGATCTCGGGTAGGGGGTCCCAAGCTGTGTGTCTAAGGATCGATGGCAACAATGGACAATGGGGACACGATGTTTACCCAGGTTCGGGCCCTCTTAATGGAGGTAAAACCCTACATCCTGCTTGATTGTATTCGATGAGTATAGGGGTTACAAGAGTTGATCTACCTCGAGATCGTAATGGCTAAACCCTAGCTGTCTAGCCTATGATTATTCTGATAGCCTCTACAGACTAAACCCCCCGGTTTATATACACACCGGAGGGGCCTAGGGTTGTACAGAGTCGGTTTGCAGAGGAAGGAAGTAACACATCCGGACACCAAACTTGCCACCCACGCATATGGGAGTCCTACCCGGACACGGGGGATAGTCTTCTGCTTTATCTTCACGGCCCATCAGTCCGACCCATATCGAATTATCCGGACACCCGAGGACCCCCTAATCCAGGACTCCCTCACTAGGCAAGACGACTAAGTCTCCTTTTGCAAAGAGTTGCGAGAGGGCGTCTGAGCTGTTGGAGCTTATACACAGTGATGTGTGTGGTCCAATGAGCATAACTGCCAGAGGTGGCTATCAGTACTTCGTGACTTTTACCGACGACTTGCGTAGATATGGGTATATCTATTTGATGAGGCACAAGTCGAAAACTTTTGAAAAGTTCAAAGAGTTTTAGAACGAGGTTGAAAATCAGCTCGGCAAGACTATAAAGCTTCTACGATCATATCATGGAGGTGAGTACATGAGCCAGGAGTTTGATGATCATCTGAAAAGCCGAGGTATAGTACCTCAGCTCACACCTCCGGGTACGCCATAGAGAAACGGCGTGTCGGAACGGAGGAATAGGACCTTGTTGGACACGGTCCCATCAATGATGAGCAAACCGGATTTACCCTTGTCATTCTGGGGATACGCTCTAGAAACTGCTACTTTCACACTTAACAGGGTACCATCAAAATCCGTAGACAAGACCCCACATGAGATGTGGACCGGGAAGAGTCCCAGTTTGTCTTTTCTAAAGATTTGGGGTTGTGAAGCATTTGTCAAGCGACTTATGTCAGACAAGCTTACACCCAAGTCGGATAAATGCATATTCATGGGATATCCGAGGGAAACCTTGGGATACAGCTTCTACAACCGGGAAGAGAACAAAGTGTTTATTGCTCGGAACGGGGTTTTCCTTGAGAAAGAGTTTCTCAGTTGGGAGGCCAGTGGGAGGACGGTCTGACTCGAAGAAATTCAAGGACCACTCGGGGATGACTCGGCTAGTGATGAGATCATAACAGAGTCGGTCAGGGAACCCGTAGTGGAAGCGGCACCGAAACCATGGAGGTCGGAAAGATTGCACAGAGTGCGTGATGTATTGTTGCTAGAAAGCGACGAGCCGGCCACGTATGCGGAAGCGATGGTGAGCCCAGATTCCGAGGCATGGCTAGAGGCCATGAGATCCGAGTTAAAGTCCATGGATGAGAATCAAGTCTAGGACTTGGTTGATCCGCCGCCTGGCATAAAGGCCATTGGCTGCAAATGGGTCTTTAAGAAGAAAACCGATGTGGATGGAAATGTTCAGATCCACAAAGCTCGGCTTGTCGCTAAAGGTTATGGACAAGTTCAAGGGATTGACTATGACGAGACTTACTCACCGATAGCGATGCTGAAGTCGGAGAGGATCGTACTAGCTATAGCTGCATATTTCGATTATGAGATATGGCAGATGGATGTCAAAACGGCTTTCCTTCATGGAAATTTAACCGGGGACGTGTATATGATACAGCCCGAGGGTTTTGTCGATCCAACTAGCGCTAGTAAGGTATGCAAGCTCAAGAGATCCATTTATGGGTTGAGGCAAGCATCTCGGAGTTGGAACATTCATTTTGATGAGGTCGTCACTGGTCTCGGTTTCATCAAAAGAGAAGAGGACGCTTGTTTATACAAGCAGTTAAGTGGGAGCTCGATAGTGTTTTTGATCTTGTATGTGGATGACATACTACTGATCGAAAATGATGTTTTGATGCTGAACTCGGTCAAGGAATCATTGAATGGCAAGTTTTCAATGAAGGACCTTGGTGAGGCAGTTTACATTTTAGGCATCAAGATCTATAGAGATAGATCGAGGAGGCTGCTTGGCTTGAGCCAGAGCATGTACATAGATAAAGTGTTGAAGCGGTTTAACATGAGTGAGACCAAGAAAGGGTTCTTGCCTATCTCACATGGTATAAGGCTAAGCGAGACTCAGAGTCCTTCGACATCTGATGAGCGAAGCAGGATGAGTCGGATTCCGTATGCCTCGGCAATCGGATCCATCATGTATGCCATGATATGTACATGGCCTGATGTAGAGATGTTCCTAGTTTATGGAGGTGAGGAAGAGCTCGTCGTAAGGGGTTACGCCGACGCTAGTTTCCAAACCAACAGAGATGATTGTCGGTCATAGTCTGGATTCATGTACGTCATGAATGGAGGAGCAGTGAGCTGGATGAGTTCCAAGCAAGATACGGTGGCCGATTCTACCACAGAAGCCGAATACATTGCGGCTTGTGAAGCTGCAAAGGAAGGTGTTTGGATCCGGAATTTTCTGGATGATCTTGGTATTTTCCCAGCCTCGGTAAAACCATTGGACCTTTATTGTGATAATTCTGGTGCCATCGCACAAGCCAAGGAGCCAAGGAATCACCACAAGACCAGACACATAGATCGGAAATATCACCTGATACGAAAGATCGTAAAGAATGGTGATGTAGAGTTATGCAAGATTCACACAGATGCAAATGTTGCGGATCCGTTGACTAAGCCGCTTCCACAACCCAAGCATGAGGGGCATGTTAGAGCTATGGGCATACGATGTCTATTTGATTGACTCTAGTGCAAGTGGGAGACTGTTGGAGATTTGCCCTAGAGGCAATCATGTATGATAATATTTCTTATGTGTTTATGAATAAATATAGTCCTTGGACATTATCAATGATGTGTATCAACAAGTAAGTGACTTGTTTGTGGGACTATGCATTGTATGATGACTGTCCTAAAAGGTCCCTGGTCGAAAGGGTTGTGTGGACGCGCAGCCGACTAGACTAGCATATGACACGGTCGATGGCTTGGTCTCACTAGCCATGGAGTATTGGATGCTAACCGCATAATATGGACTCGGAAGGATCTGGTCGGATTCGATGTAGTCGGATCCGAGTTGAGATAAGGTCCGAGTCGGACAGACCCAACTATGAGATGCAGCGATATGTCATCTATGAGTCTCTAGTACAACATACGTTCTATGTCCTAAGACCCGAGCTGGCGCATGTACTCGGGATGGTGACAGACTTGTTTTGGGCCAACCAAACGCTACTCCGTGACTGGGTAGTTACAAAGGTAGGTTTTGGGCTTGTCCAGACCCATGCTGCGAGACATGGTCGAGCAAGATGGGATTTGCCCCTCCGATGAGGAGAGATATACTCTGGGCCCCTCGTGTGATCCGACCAGGATAAGCATGGCCATGCGACAAGGATTATGAGATAATCCGGTTTGTGGTCGGCATCACTGGAACGAGAAAGAGGTCGGGCTAGCACAAGGATGACAGACTCGCCTTGAGCCCGACAACATATATCGTGTGGCAAAAGGAATAGAAGTGTGATGTACAGGTTCGCCAACCAGCTTCATTGTCTACTTGGTGGTTGGCATGCCTTGCTAGAGGCCGCTACCAGCCGAGCAGTTCGAGGGTGATCTGACCTGCGACCAAACCGACTTGAACCTAAGGGGTCGCGCGCTTAAGGGAAGGAACCTGTGAGGTCGGATCGGACTCCATGAGTCAGATGTGATACTACTCGGACTCGGATCCAGGCCGAACAGATTTTGGGCTTTAGGGTCCGTGCGAGGCCCAAGTGTTGAGCCTGCGACGGACACCTATATAAAATGGGGGTGCGGCACATTCAGGTGGTTGATCGCTTCGGCGCTATCACTAGGGTTTGCATGTGTTGCGAATAGCCACCTCCACTCGTCGCCGACTGTGCGATCGGACCTAGCAGTCCGCCGCACGGTGTTCCTCCTGCACGCGCGGATACCGTTAGAGGCGGTGCACTTGCGCCGCTCCAGCGAACCTGTACGAGGGATCCGAAGACCGACTGTTCGAGGGAGATCGGACGAAGAGGAGACGACTCTGGACGCGCTGCCTCAACTCTTCTTCCGTTGCACGGCACTGCGCGTCTAGTGGTAATGATCCGTGATCCATTCCCGTAGCATGCTCCTGGTTGTTCTGCGTGTAGGAAAATTTTAATTTGCAGTCGACGCACCCTACCATAGAACCCAACAGTATGTGAACGTACAGTCTATCACACCCGATTATCACGAGGTGCTTCGAAACGATGAACGTTAGCAACGGTGCATACTCAGGGAGAATACATTTATCTTGAAATTAAGTGAAGGGATCATCTTATAATGCTACCGTCGTTCTAAGCAAAATAAGATGCATAAAGGAGAAACATCACATGCAATCAAAATATTTGACATGATATGGCCATCATCAGCTTGTGCTTTTGATCTCTATATCCAAAGCATTGGCATGATCTCCATCGTCACCAGCTCGACACCTTGATCTCCATAATTGCGTTGGGGTCATCTCGCCAACTATTGCTTCTACAACTATTGCTAACGCATAGCGATAAAGTAAAGCAATTACATGGCGCTTGCATTTCATACAATAATTAAGAGACAACCCTAAGGCTCCTGTCGGTTGTCGATATTACAAAACATGATCATTTCATACAACAACGAATATCACATCACGTCTTAACCATATCACATCACAACATGCCCTGCAAAAACAAGTTAGACGTCCTCTACTTTGTTGTTGCAAGTTTTACGTGGCTGCTGTGGGCTTCTAGCAAGAACCGTTCTTACCTACGCAAAAACCACAACGGTGATTATCAAGTTTGCTGTTTTAACCTTCTTCAAGGAACAGCCGTAGTCAAATTTGATTCAACTAAAGTAGGAGAAATAGACACCCGCCAGCCACCTTTATGCAAAACAAGTTGCATGTCAGTCGGTGGAACCGGTCTCATGTACGTGGACATGTAAGGTTGGTCCGGGCCGCTTCATCCCACAATGCCGCCGAATCAAAATAAGACGTTGGTGGTAAGCAGTATGAACATCACCGCCCACAACTTCTTTGTGTTCTACTCGTGCATATCATCTACGCATAGACCTGGCTCATGATGCCACTGTTGGGGAACGTTGGATGGAAAACAAAAAAATTCTATGCACACGCAAGATCTATCCATGGAGATGCATAGCAACGAGAGGGGAGAGTGTGTCTATGTACCCTCGTAGACCGTAAAGCGGAAGCGTTTAGTTAACACGGTTGATGTAGTCGAACACCTTCGCGATCCAACCGATCAAGTACCGAACGTACGACACCTCCACGTTTAGCTCGATGACGTCCTCACCTTCTTGATCCAGCAAGACGGGCGAAGTAGTAGATGAGTTCCGGCAGCACGACGGCGTGGTAATGGTGATGGTGAACTCGTTCCCGCAGGGCTTCGCCGTGCACTGCGGAAAAACTGGACGGAAGACTAAACTGTGGAGAGGGGCGCCGCACACGGCTAAGAGATTGTCGTGGGTTGTGTGGCGCCCCCTCCCTCTCATATATATAGGTGGGGGAGGGAAGGCAGCCTAGGCTGCGCCCCAAGGTGGCCGGCCGGCCCCCTTGGGCACCTGCCCTTTGGCGCCCCCTTCCTTGTTTGCCTGCCCTTTGGCGCCCCACTTCCTTGTTTGCCTGCGGGGGGAAGGCAGGAGGAGGTGGCGCCCCCCTTTCCTTCCTCTTAGGTTGAGGGAAGGAAAGAGGGGCTAACCCTCCCCCTTTCCATCCATAGGGTCGGCGGCCAAGAGGAGGGGCGCGCCAGCCCCTTGTGGGCTGGTGTGTTCCCCTCTCTTGGCCCACAAGGCCCATATACCTCTCGGGGCTTCTCGGAACCCCTTCCGGTGATCCGTTGGTTACCCGGTATGTTCCGAAACCTTTCTGGTGTCCAAATAGCATCGTCCTATATATCAATCTTTACCTCCGGACCATTCCGGAGTTCCTCGTCATGTCCATGATCTCATCCGGGACTCCGAACAACATTCGGTCACCAAATCACATAACTCATATAATACTATATCGTCAACGAACGTTAAGCGTGCGGACCCTACGGGTTCGAGAATGATGTAGACATGACCGAGACGACTCTCCGGTCAATAATCAATAGCGGGACCTAGATGCCCATATAGGATCCTACATATTCTACGAAGATCTTTATCGGTTGAACCGTTATGACAACATATGCAATTCCCTTTGTCTATCGGTATGTTACTTGCGCGAGATTCGATCGTCGGTATCTCCATACCTAGCTCAATCTCATTACCGGCAAGTGTCTTTACTCGTTCCGTAATACATCGTCTTGCAACTAACTCCTTAGTCACTTTGGTTGCAAGCTTATTATGATGTGTATTACCGAGAGGGCCCAGAGATACCTCTCCGATACTCGGAGTGACAAATCCTAATCTCGATCTATGCCAACTCAACAGACACCTTCGGAGATACCTGTAGAGCATCTTTATAATCACCCAGTTACGTTGTGACGTTTGATAGCACACAAGGCATTCCTCCGGTATCCGGGAGTTGCATGATCTCATGGTCGAAGGAATATATATTTGACATTACAAAAGCAGTAGCAATAAACTGAACGATCATATGATAAGCTAATGGATGGGTCTTGTCCATCACATCATTCTCCTAATGATGTGATCCCATTATCAAATGACAACTCATGTCTATGGTTAGGAAACCTTAACCATCTTTTGATCAACGAGCTAGTCTAGTAGAGGCTAACTAGGGACACGGTATTTGTTTATGTATCCACACATGTATCTAAGTTTCCAGTCAATACAATTCTAGCATGAATAATAAACCTTTATCATGATTAAGCAAATATAATAATAACCATTTTATTATTGCCTCTAGGGCATACTTCCATCAAGTAGCGTCGGCTGGTGGTACTTGGCAGCATGGTGCTGAGGTGTATCAGTGGCGACCGCGACGTGCTCAGTTGTTTGCGCGCAGGGAGGAGGTGCCGTTGGGCGCCGTGGTGGCGTCGACGATAGCTGGACCGAGCAAGGCTGATGCATCAGTACAGTTCTGAAGATGGAGAAGTGGCAGTTGGCGGCGGCGGCCTCTGAGTGAACGCCGGACCGGTGAGACCCATGCCCGGCAGGCGTCCTGGATGGGACCTCAGGTCTTAGATGTTAGGTTTGGCTGCGATGTCTGTTTGGTATTAGGCCCAGGCTATCTGCGCCCCTTCATCAACTGGATAGAGTGGCTTAGACGGCGGCTTTAGTCTTACTGTTGTATTACTTTGTAAGGTCTTGTGAGAATAATTAATAAAGTGGCCGTATGCATCGCCCAGATGCAGAGGCCGGGGGTCATCCTCCTTTTCTAAAAAAAAAGTAGCGTCCAACACGGAGCCTTGGTGTGGGCGGTTCACTTCCAAAGAAAGGAAAACTGTCCTTATAGGTTCTAACCTTGCAAGCCTCCCCATGTATATGATGGGGATGTACCTCCTGCCGGAGAGAGTGCACGGGTCCTTCATTAAATAACACATGGATAAGTGGGCGGACATTTGCATGCTCAAAGACCGCCAGCCCCGAGCCCGCGTGAGAGGGAGCAAGGCCCTGCTGCCACCCACGCTGGTCGGGCTTTGCCTGGCGACACCTTGAGGTGGTGGTGGGGGAGGGAGGCCGGAAGGAGGGGAAAGGGGGCGGCGCACTAGGGTTTGCCTGTGGGGTGACGCGGGGGGAGAGGAAAGGGGATCGTTTCAACTAATCAATTTGGACTTTTTGTTGCTAAAGCTTAACATTCATGCCACTGGTGGACACATGCCAATTTTTTCATCCGTTACAATGCATGGACATTTGTGCGAGTACTTTACTCATTTGAAGAACATCTCAGATTTGAATGGTAGCAACGCAAATAAATCTTTTAAGGCAACTTATAAATGCAGTCACTTTCACAATTTGTAAGCCCTGGAGCTTTTACACCACTCGAATAATACCCTCGCAAATTTTCGTAGAACAGTATGCCCTGGAATTTTCTTTTTGAAGGGAATACCAAGTGCATTCCATTATATTATAGTACTGGGCAAATCGCCCTTTACATAGCTCAATACAAAATCTGGGAGTTGGCCCAACCAGGTCTCACACACATCTACTCCCATATTAGCTCCATACGCAGCTAAAACATGTGCTACCATGTTACAAGCCTGAGGGCACGACACAACACTACCAACAGAAAACCCCACATACAGTTGGAATTTGATGCTTCTTAAAATAGCACCTAAATTCGCTAGATCATAATCTTTAGATTTCAATGCCTCCATCAGCTGCGTGGAATCAGTTTCAAACAAAACCTTGTCACATCCCATCTGAATAGACATTTTTATAGCATATAACAAAGCCAAAGCTTCAGCGTGTAGAGCATCTGAGATATGCGCCAGGTTGCCTGCCCCTGCTGCCATCGCCCTGCCTTGGTCATCTCTGATGATGAATCCCCAGCCGCCGGAGTTGGTGTCCCTGTGAAAGGATGCATCTGTATTAATCTTGAGGAAACCATTTGGCGGCCGAGACCATTTCTGGTCCAGCTTCTGCTTATGCCCTTTAGCAGTCTTTTTGCTCTTCATTACATTTCATACATGATATTCAATAGAAGAGCAAACATCTTCAGGCGAGATAGAGGCTTCGCCCGAGTTTGCCTTATTGCATACATGCCACCAGGGCCAAAGAAGCAAACATGTTTTTATTTTATCGTCCTCTACAAGATTAAGAATTTGTTCTAGGGTGCTTAAAGCACTAGTACAGCTAGCCAGAAGCAACCTAACATGCTCCAGGTTTAAACTCCTCCACACCTCCTTGACTTTCTTGCACATAAAAAGCAATGTCCCCCCACTTCATCAAATCTAAAGCATACAGGACATCGAGTATCTACCTCCATACCTTTTCTCTGTAGCTTCGTCCGTACTGGTATGCTGTTTGTAGATAAATGCCATAAGAAATGAAGCACTTTATTTGGAAGGGGAAGCGACCATAGTTTTTGCCAATCAAATTCGCCGTATTCATCATCTGCACTGGAGGAGGAGGTTAGGCCTGTCCTGGAGTCCCGAGCAGCACTATCAATTGCTACTCTATAGGTTGATTTAACAGAAAATGTACCTCTTTTGCCGAAGTGCCATGCTATAAAGTTATTGAATTGGGATTTGAAGTATGATTCTCGCATCTTCTGGAACAAAGGTTTGCTTCACCAAATCTTCATCCCAACTATTCGTCATAGGATTAATCAACTCACTCACTTTAGTGATCAAATTATTTCCTTTGTGGCTGATGACCTTTCTTGTGTTGTTCCTTGGGATCCATGGGTCACTTCATATATTAATGTGCTCACCACTGCCAACTCTCCAAATGATGCCTTTCTTTAGCAGTTCCACTCCTTTAAGAATACTCCACCATGTGTATGAGATGCCACAAGTTGGAATTGCCTCCAGTATTGAACCATTTGGGTAGTATCTTGCTGAGAGAACTTGTGCGCATAACGAAGAAGGATTTTGGAGCAGCCTCCATGCTTGCATTGCTAACATGGCTAGGTTGAAAGCATGGAGCTCCCTAAGAGCATCTCCACTCGCCCCCCAACATGCCCCCCAGGGCTCTTTTTTTAGCGCCGGCACCGAAAAATCGGCCCAGTCGCGCCCCCAAGACCTTGTTTTTCGCCGGTTTGGGCCGAAAAAGCAGCCGGCAAACCAGAGCTGAACCCAGCCCCTGGGGGGCGCCTGGGGGCGCTGATCGAAGCGAAAAGGCGCGTGGGTCCGCTCTGTCGACGACAGACAGGCCTTTTCCCGCCGTCCCCCCCTTTCCCTCCATTTTCCTCCTTCTGCCCCGCCACTCCCGCCATTCTCCTCCCGCTCCCCGCCATCCTGCCGCCATGCCGCCGAAGAAGTATTCGGCCCCTCGCGCCGCTGTCGCTGCCGATTCCACCCAGCCGAAGCAGAGGAAGCTGAGGGCGCCGATGGCAAAACCGCCGGGCATGTCGAACACCGAGTGGAGGACGGAGGTTCAGCGCCGGGAGGCTGTCACCACCGACCGGCGGAACAGGCTCAACGCCAAGAGGGCCCGGGACGCGGCCGCGTCAGCAGCGGCGGCGGCGGAGCAGGCAGAGGCGTCTCACACGGGGATGATGAATCCGCCCGGCGTCCACGGCTCGTACGCTGCGTGGAGCCAGCAGAGCATCGCGTCGCCGGCCAGCTTCTCGCCGCCGCCGCCACCCTGGGCGTACGCGTCCTCGCCTGGCTACTCCAACGGCGATGCACATGGTGGATTCAACCCCAACATCACCTTTCCACATGGCCAGCGCGCCTCACCCTCCGGCCTGAACCCCACCAGCGCACTCCCTCGCCCGCGTTCGCTGGCGTCCAGTACCCCCCGTACAACTACTCACCGCCGGCGTACGCAGCCTCCCCGACGCCGCCTCTACGTCGTGGCACCCTGCCCTTCTCGCAAGCCTCGTCGTCACATTTCGGCAACCCCGACGCGACAGAAGCCGACATGGACGAGATCATCATGAGCGGCTCGGTCGCCGCCGCCTCCTCCCCCGGGTTCCATGTGCAAGACGACACATTGGACCCCACGGGCGACATGGATGACGAGCTCGATGGCGGCGAGGAGGAGGAAGAGGAGGAGGAAGAGGAGGAGGAGATGGAACCGGCGCTGGCGCCGGCGAGGAAAGGTAAAAAGAAGAAGCGGGGGGCCAGGACAGGCGAGCCGCGCGTCAAGTGGACGTCCAAAGAAGACGAGTGCCTCGCCGAAGCATGGAAGACCGTCAGCCTCGACCCGATCACCGGCGCGAACCAGAACGTCGACACGTACTGGACGCGTATCAAGTCGGCATTCGATGAGCGCAAGTTGGTCGACCCCTACTTCGCCACCATCCACATGCAGCGTGGCGCAAAGGCCATGTCGAACCATTAGGCGATCATCCAGGCGGCCTGCAACAAATGGCATGGGATCATCGAGAAGATCGCGGCTCGCTCGGAAAACGGCGCCAACGTCGAGGGATCAGGTATGCACAGCCTCCCGCTCTCGCCTCCTTTTTTGCCGTGTATGTCGCCGACACTTGTTCTTCGGCTGCGCAGATGGTTCGGATGTTCACCATGTACCGCCAGGACAGCAGCGACGCCGAGTTCAAGTTCCTCCACGTGTTCACCCGGATCGAGAAGTGTGAAAAGTGGGCAGACGTCCGGCGCACCCTCGCCAAGGCCAAGGAGGCGTACAAGCCGGACGCGCCGGCCCCGGGGGCGGCGGATGGGCGCCCTGACGGCAACAAAAAAGCCAAGACGGCGAAGGACGCCGCGCCGGCTACTGAGAGGTTGCAAGCGTCAATCGAGCAGTGCATTACTGACGCCAAGGACCACGCCGCCAAGGGGAGGAGAAATCTGAGGCGCGGTGGTCGGCGTTGATGACAAACAGCGCCGTCAAGCTCGACCTACTCCGGACCAACGTCGCCGCAAAGAAGAGGAACACCGACCTGGCGTTCCTCATGGCGGCGGACGTGTCGATGATGGACGAGCCGGTCAAGGCGTGGTACTTGGCGGAGCGCGGCCTCATCTTGAACCAGATGCCATCGACCACCGCGCCTACGCCCACGCCGACCCCAACGCCGACGCCCAGCCCGAGCACTGAAGGCACGCCGACGCCCAGCCCGAGCACTGAAGGCACGCCGACGACGGCCAGTCCCACGCCCGAGGAGCCCGTCGTTTGATGCATCCTTTTGTCTATGCGTCCTTCCTTTTGAGCGCCGAACTATCGTTTGTGTTTGATCGCCGAACTGTGGCATGGTGATCGCCGAACTTTGTGGCAGGTCGCCGTTGATCGCCGAACTTGTGGCTTTTTTTGGCGGCGGGAAATGACAAGTTTGAATTTATGTGCGTCTTGGGGCCGAAATCTGGGCGCACGGCTGGGAACTGCATCGCCCCAGGGTGAAAAAACCGCCGAGTGCGCTGGGGAGGGGGGGGGGGTTCCGAACGGCTGGAGATGCTCTAAAGCCCAAAGCCCATGTCCCCATTTTTCTTCACTCTCGTCAATTTCTCCCAGCTTACCCAGGCACTTTATTTTCCTTGTTAGCTTGACTCCACCGATACCTGTTGATCATGGATTCATGGTGTTCAGTTCTTCACCCAGGCCCTTAGTGATGTCAAAATATGCCATGGTGTAGACAGGAATTGCTTGTGTTATAGCTTTTATTAAAGGTTTCTTTTCCTGCCTTTGAGAGCAACTTCTCCTTCCCGCCTTGAATCTTTTTCCAAATTCTTTCCTTCAAATATTCGAAAGTCTTTGCCCTCGCTCCCTGAAATTTTATCTTATCACCTGCGGATTCGAGAGCGACCGGAGGGACTCGATTCCGGCAGAGCAGGACAGGAGCATCCCTCCCACTCGCACGCGCGATGCGCCGCGCACGACGCCGCGGGCCGGCAGCCGGTCAGCTGGCGAAATACGTGGACGTGCACTCCTCTCGCGCGGGGCGCGCCTTATCCGGCGCCTCTTCCCCGCGGCCGCACGGGCTCAGCGAGGCCCGCGCAGAGGATCGTCGATGTTGCTGCGGCGGGCCATGGCGCTGGCGCTGACCCTCGCCGCGGCTGCCATGTGGGCCCCACCGCGCACCGGCCACGCGTGCTCCTCCGCCGCCGGCCGCGTGCCGCACGTGACGAGCGGCCACTCGAAGAGACGCCTCGTGGGGGTGGTGGGGCCAGGCTGCCACTCCTCCAGTTCCATTCCCAAGTCCACCACGCCCAGTTCCAGGGGGGACCGCACCGACGCCACCGGAGCTCCAATGGCCGCCGCCGCCGCCGGAGACCTCAGGTCGGAGTTCCGCGAGGTGCTCCTCAGCCGCCGCCGCGAACACCAAGGTCAGCCGGCCCCACCCCCCTCCCTTTTTCTCTCCCGCGCGCCGTGAGTTTGCAGCCTATTCATCATTGGCTTTGCTCTGAATCTGCTCGTGGCAGTGCCTATGACCGTGGAGCAAGGGAGTCCGGTGAAGGAGCCGCTGTACCAAGGCAACGGGCCTCTGGGGCTCAGAGAGGTCAGGATCCTCCATCGGTATTTTTTTGTTTTTTGCCGGGAGGATCCTCCATCGATCTGAGCAAACACATTCCGCCTTCCAGATCGAGGCCATTGTGTTGACTCTGCCGCGTCTGAATTTTTTCCCCAGGCCATGGAGTCGTGCCCGAGGAAGGAGGTGGACAACTTCGAGGAGAAGCTGGTCGAAGAAAATTTCTACCTCATGACCGAGGTACTTTTTCGGCCCATACATTTCTACGATCGATCAATCGATTGATTCGTCGCAGCCTCGCAGGTGTCAAGCGGATACAGTGCACATTGCTTGTTTCTGAATATTGCACTGCACACTGCCTGCCTACATCTCTGCAGTTTAACTTGAGATCAATGCAAGCCAACTACATTTGAGCTACCCCAAAGATAGTGGAGGAGCAACAGTAGTGTGCATTTTGTCTAGCCGTGTCTGTTGCATGTCAGTGCTCGCCATAGACAGATTGATATTGCATCTCAGTACATGTGCTTCACTTATTAGCACATTGCTGCCATGTTTCCACTCAGACCCTCTGTCTGAAGCACCCACATGCGGAGAGCCTGATAGCTGTTGGTGTATTAAATGTGGTTCTGAGATCCAGCTCCAGTTGAGTCTACAGTTAACGCGCACTGGCTTGGCTTTATTGTGCCTCTTGTTCCCTAAACAGCAGAATTTGATACACTTTTTTTCTCCCAACAGTCAGGTGAACAGGGACGCCTGCCTGTACTTCTACTGAAACTTAATGACACTGCTCCTGATAGAAAGCCCGTTGTTGTAATACTGCACAGCTCTTACAAATGCAAGGAATGGTTGCGCCCACTGCTTGAGGTAAAATTACCTCTCGTTTCAACCATGCTAGCATGCCCCTAAGCAGCGCACATCAATGTTTAGGATTAGTTGTTGTTCTTAACTTGCTTACGCATTTGCAGGCATATGCCTCCAGGGGTTATATTGCTGTCGCCATCGATTCTCGTTATCATGGTGAAAGGGCCAGCAGCAAGACTACTTACATAGAGGTAATCTACTTCCATTTATGTGCCACCGATTTCATGAAATGTTCGACAACTGTAGTACCCATAGATTTCAGTTGATCTGATCATCCCTACTTTCATCGTTGAAACACAGGCACTGAATTCAGCTTGGAGGAATGGGGACACTATGCCTTTTATTTTTGACACGGTACCAAATGTTATTTCCACCTGTCACAATTGATGTTTTGATTGTTCTTAAGTTCTGTCAACAGTGTTGTTCAATTTGCCCGTCAAATACATTTTTTTAATAAATGGATGGTTAACAGAATACCAATAAATGTCAAACCGGATATGTATAGCACATGCCTTTAGTTGGGCTGGCCCAGTGCCACGCCTGGTGGTCTACTCTTTAACTAACCTGATGGGTAACCCACTGTTGTTGGTGTTAGTCCAGCTGTACTGGTGCCATAACTACACTATCTGGGTTGGCACTTCAGTTGAATTCTGGATTTATTCTCTTGGTCTGGTTCTCTCCTTATGATTGTCTTCTACTGTATGACCTGGTATATCATACTTCAAAACATGTTAGGCCTGTTTTTTTGCGATACTCAGTGAGGAACATGTGCAGGTGTGGGACTTGATAAAGCTTGGAGATTACCTTAGTGCAAGGGAGGATGTCGATCCCTCTAGGATAGGGATTACTGGTGAATCACTCGGAGGTATTATAGATCGATTGCATCATGATACTGAATTAATACATAGACTTCACTCTTAGAAAATTTATCTTTTTTATTTGGGGCTGAATACAGGAATGCATGCATGGTTTGCTGCTTTTGTGGATACACGGTACAGTGTTGTTGTTCCAATAATTGGTGTTCAGGTACACACAACAGTAATTTGTCGATATGGGTGCACATAGTTTTGTGATTTGTCCCATGTAAGTAAAGCAATGCTCTTTGTGGTGGCTACAGGGATTTCAATGGGCAATAGATAATGACATGTGGCAAGCTAGAGTTGATAGCATCAAGCCTTTATTTGAAGGTTAGATACCATGCATCCTCTTTAAGATTGGGCACACACCATTGAAAAATATAGATCACAACTGAAATATACTGTATCAGTTCAGAACATTTACATGTAAGTATCTAACTATCTATGTCGTTTTTTCTTTCCTGTAGAAGCAAGAATTGATTCAGGGAAGAGTGAAATAGATGCAGAGGTTGTGAAAAAGGTGACTATCTGATTTATTTGACATTTATTTCTGATTGTTCCATTAGAAATGTTTCACGATCGTGTATTGACATATTTTTACCAGGTTTGGGACAAGATAGCACCTGGTATGGCTTCACAGTTTGATGCTCCCTACTCAGTTCCTCTGATTGCACCACGTCCGCTCCTCCTCCTAAATGGTAAAACCAATCATATTTCTTATTGAGTGCGTCTGCTTCCTACAATAGTTGTTGCATAACCCAACATATTCAAAAGTCTCACTTCTCTTTTGTGAGTTCAATGAGCACTTGTCAGGGCTGGGCTTCCAGTCTTCAGTATATATTTTTGTTTTATGCTTTTATGGTTGAGCTAGAACTGTTGTTAACCCTTCGTTTAAAAATTAATGTTAATTGAGCATTTTTCTTGCTGCTGGAGCTTCATTTATCGATTACCATGCAGGTGCTGACGACCCTCGTTGCCCAGTCCTTGGTCTACAAGAACCTGCCTCCAAAGCTACTGAGGCTTATGCAGAAGCTGGTTCTGCGGATAAGTTCAAGGTAACATTCAATCTACTCCCTCCGATCCAAATTAATTGACGCTCCTCTAGTACAACTTTGTAGGGAGTACTATCTTTTCACCGCTCTTTTGAGGCCACACATGAACTCTCACTAGTTAAAACCTATGAAGACGAGATTTTCTTTAATATTGTAACGGGCTTGGTTTAATACTCCCTCCGTCCGGAATTAACTGTCGCTGAAATGAGTGTATCTACACAATGAAACATGTCTAGATGCACTCATTTAAGCGACAGTTACTTCCAGACGGAAGTTTTACTTCTCAAACTTGTATTCATTTTTGTCAGGTTATATGGCTAAACCTGTTGGAAAATAATACTCACTCCGTCCCATAATGTAAGACTTTTTTGGCACTACACTAGTGTCACAAAACCTCTTACATTATGGGACGGAGGGAGTAATTATTAGTAGTAAGAATCTTGGATTATACATACATCAATATGTTTGTAAATTTGTCATTTAAAGGTATTCTCTCCTGGAGAGAGAAAAATCAAATTGTTCTTCTAATTTAAAGCTATGGATCAATCTGGGTAGTGCTAACTACTAAGATAACAAACATTTATACAAACCTGGAAAAGATGGGACTTCATTCCTACAATGTAAAATAATCAGATAAAACATTGGAATTATGCTTTTCAATGGTTTGGTACAAGTTTAAATACAAACTTTCTCCAGGAAATTTACATCTGATTTAGGCTTAGAGCTAGCTAACAATGTAATTATCTAACTTGGGAAAAAAAGGGTACGAGTTACAGAAATGGGTGCCATCTGGATTAAAAATGCCATTCAAATAAAAGGTGTCTATCTCTTTTGACATGCAATATGTTTACTTTTCAGTTTTCACCATGAGGTGTGGTTCTATGTTTGCCCAGACTTTTTTTGCACGAATCCCAAAGCAATTGACAGTGGTTACTCTAGGGACATATCAGTAATCCTAATTAGGTAGGGACTTCGTAACTCCAAGTGCAAGTGCCCAAAGCAAAGCCCACGCAGGAACGAGTCCACGGTGCCCTCACCTTCCAATCTGTTCCCCCATGCGATCTCCTCTTTGAGCGCTGCCGCGCGAGCTCCACGCCCAAGGCCACCGCCTGGACTCACTGCAATCCCGCCGCCTGGTGTCCTACCACATCTCGCGGCGCCTCCAGTACTTGTTTAAGAAATATGATTAGTTTCTCCTCTGACCGCACCACACACAATACTTATCCAAAATGCACATTATGTACTATGCAACTATGAAATTAAGATATAGTAGTACAACCTATTCCCTTTTGGGCTTGTAACAGATTTGATCTGCTCGCAAAGCAACTATATCCAAGCATGTAATGGACTTAAAAAAACTTCTACCTGGAAATGGCCGTGCACACGCAAAATCATCTATTCTCTGCGCTACATGGAGATTGGAGAGACGATGTCGGTGGCTCGTTCAGCCGAGCCTTCTCGGACTCTTCCTCCTCCGTTTTGTATTTAAGCCGGCCGGCCAGCATATTCTTGGAAATAATGCGCAGAAAACCAACCGATTACTGCTGGTAAGCGATGGGGAGATGGTACTGACCGCCAGCTACACATGCGCCTGGTCCACCGTCTGTTTTAGAAACCAAGCCAGACCTGGACTTTCAATTCAATAATCGTTTTCACACCGAGGAGAGGACCACCTCTTTCCATGTCCTAAATGCTGAAACCATGTGGGGCTACGGCGCTCAGGCGCCACATACCAGAACGAGTGGGGGATCGAATGCTCAAATTCTTCGCTAATGCGGTAATCCGTAATCATTATCCCTCAATGAGATATCTTGTCTTGGTTGATTGATGCCTTCCCTGCTGTAGCATAGGTTGCATTGCAACTTTTCCTTTTTTATTTTTTGCTTTTCAACTTTATTCCGCTGATGAGTGTCCACCTTCTCCGCGACAAGTGCATGATTGTGTAGATCTAGGATAAGAGCAAGGTATTATCCTGAAAAACAAAGGTTGGCTTTTCGGATCGCTGACAGCATCTTTTATCTGCTGCTGCATGTTCAGTTCGTCGCGGAGCCGGGAGTTGGGCACAGGATGACCGCGAGCATGGTGAAGGAAGCGAGCGACTGGTTCGACCGCTTCCTGTAGAAGGTGGTTCTTGATGAAGATGGCAGCTCACCTTGTACCATGCATGCCTCATGAGGTGCATGTCCTCAATAAATTGTCCTTAGTCTGGAACTCTGGATTGCATTCCTGCTGACCGAGACTGGAATCAGTTAGCCTAGCCTCATCATCATTACTAGTGGTACTACCTAATCTCTATGCTAGTGAGATGTGGAACAGAAATGTGCGCCTATGTTTCTCCGCGGACACAGTAGTATACGTGTCGGTAACCGCAGTTTAATCCTGTATTACCTTGTTTCCTGGGATCGTATTTGTGGGAACTGTGTATTTACCGAACCGTATCTACCGTGTATACGGTCCGTACGGTGAGTTTCATCGGAAGAAAATAATTTGTCCACATGCTCACGTGGTGCCCCGTCGCCCTGCATGAATTAGTGAATGAAACGACGAGACTGTTGTGGGCGACATGTCAACGGCAACAATGGCAGATGGTCCACTGATATATACATAAATCAGCTGACATGGACCCGGCCGGTGGGCAGACAGACGCTGTACAGTATACTCCTACTGGTCGGTATGGCCAGGCCTACGCGACGCGTGAACTGCGTGATGCGTCGGAATCGGCATTTATACCGTACTCTCCAGCGGAATCGCAAGCCGGCACGCCGTCGCCAGCGTGTCCAGGACTTTCGTACTTGCTGTATTATTTTTATTTTATTATTGTGTCCGAAAGCACAGCGACGTGGTCGTTTTCGTACATATTTATATTGTCGAAAAGGAGCGAGCACGTACTGCATGCACGGCACTGGTGCACATGATACGCAATGCATACGTGTTCACGAGGTGGCGCGTCTCCTAACGGCAACCGCACATTTCCTTCCGCATCGTTCCTCGGACGGATGCGGGAGGACGACATCCAACGCTAGCCGCATACATTTCAAATTCTTTTTTAACAAACCGAATGAAAATCGTGCAAACAAGGTTAGATTTTGGACACGAATGCGGGAGGACGGCATCCAATCCTAGCCGCATACATTTCAAATTCTTTTCCAACAAACCGGATGAAATTCGTGCAAACAAGGCTGAATTTCGAACACGAATGCGGAAGGACGGCATCCAACCCTAGCCGCATACATTTTAAATTCTTTTTCAACAAACCGAATGAAACTCGTGCAAACAAGGCCGGATTTCACCGGACGAAAACAGTTACATTTTGAACATATTTTCAACTAAAACGAAACTGGACTAGTCTACGTCCGGCGCGACGGGTTTACAACATCGTCCCCATGACCGGCAGCGGTGATTCCGGAGGTATATGCTTCAGCGCAAAGGATGGCTCGCTTCCCCATCGCTCATCGGAGTGGAACCACCAGCTGATGCTTTAGCTGGAAGGGAAGGGTCCCTACGCTGCACTGACCAAAGTTGGTTCTTGGGTAAGGGGACGACGGTGGCCGGCGAGAGGGCAAGACACCGGCTGTGTACGCCGGCGGTGCCTCGACGTTGGCCTTCATGGGACCCAAGCGGCGGCGGCTTCCCGTGTTCTACTTCTCAATGATGGCGGCGGACGCGGACACGCTGGCCACTGACTCGTCGACCTCCATGCGCCCGGCTTCTGTCTCCGCCTGCATGGCGCGGTCGCAGACACGGGAGGCGTGGGACGACGCGTCGTCGTCAACAGCAGCGTTGATGCCAGTGCCGCCGTGCTCCACGCCGGCAACTCACCAATCCTCCTCGAGCTGGCCTGGAGCAACGAATTGCTGAACCATGCGCCGGCTTGGGGCGGCAACTGACTCCGTCAGGCTAGGCGAGGGAGGTGGAGCAGCGAGCTTCCTCGCTCATATCCGGCCGGCTCGGCGGACCACCCAGCCGGCTTTTATGCTGGAGAATTGCTCTTCCTGCTCGTCGGATGCCATCGAAAGGGTGGAGAAAATGATGACTCCCATTATGGGTAGTCTAACCACATGCTAGAACGGCCAAGACTGAGGATAAAAACAAGATTGTATGTATTAACAGTGAGCATCAGGATTAGAACCCGAGTCAAATCTTTCTCTCTTTTGCGCACCGTTTTATTCAAAGTTCTTGGTGCGTGGAAGGCATCAAGGCTTTGAAAACGGGCTCACACCGTCTCGAGCGCACAGTGCAGCAAGCGCTTCTGAACCACAAATCACTGTGCATACCAGATTATAACTATGTAATTTAATTAGAAGATCTAGTCTAGAATGAAAACAAGAACAAAATCAGAACGGCCGGCGACGGAGTGTGTTGGCGCGTCATGCTCCGGCGCATTCGTCGTCCGGGCAGTAGGCGGCGCGTCGCTCTGACGCCGGGAACGTCCACGGCGAAACGGACGGCTTGGTATCTACATGGTCTGTTGCGAGGTCATTTTCCGGCCACCCTTAATTATTCATTCTCCTCTGCGTGTACACAATATGCTACTCCAGTTAGTTGGTTATCCTCCGTGCTGTGCTGTCCATGCATAACTCGCCACGCTAATTCCGTTCTTGTCCCGTCCCGCCCCAGCTAATTTGATCAACCATGGTATGGGTTGTAGACTTGTAGTTGTACAACATGATACTACATAGAGTAATACACCGACATTCCCGTTGGTTTCTTTCCCCTCACCACTCATATGTGCATCAATCAATTCATAATTAGTCGATACTATAATACGAAATTGAGCTAAATAACACCGAAAACGTTATATCGATGAGATGTACAGACGCTAGACGGGTTCTATACTACTCCCTCCGTTTCTAAATATAAGTCTTTTAAGAGATTCTACTATAGACTACATACGGAGCAAAATAAGTGAATCTATACTGTAAAAGACGTCTATATACATGTCTCTATAGTGGAATCTCTAAAAAAACTTATATTTAGAAACGAAGGAAGGATACTATACACGACGTGGCACCGATGAACGAAAGATATTAATTAGAACTAGATCACAAATAAGAGATGATCCGTCCGGCGCAACAAATCCATGCATGATGGCGATGTTACTAAAACAAGGTGGCAAAGGCAGGTTAAACTGATGCTAGAGTACTTAGCCTGGATAGCCATCACCGACACACGGCACACAATGGCAAAAGCTTTACCCAAAAGCGTATCCAATCCAAACGCCGGATTTTCTCACCAGTGCGGAGAAAAAGCGTCCGAGCATCGCTCTCCCACTCACGCACACGTCCCAGTCGCTTCCACTCTCAGCGGACTGATTAATTAGCGGTCCGATCGGTTGCTCATGCTCATGGTCATCGGTACGCAAATCAAAGCAGTTAACGTAGACACTTCACACAGAGTAGAGTGCTAAGACGACAGAGTTCTCGGAGACGAAATGAAATGAATCTCGTGCAGGCAAGGCAACAACCACTCGGCACTTGCGGTTTATTTTCCGGTTTTGTCCAACGTACCGGCTTCGCGAAAGGGACCGGACGGTTTTTGGGGGGTCTCTGTCAGTCCCTGCAGTCTCCCCATGCATTGGTTGATCGGATTCCTTTCGAAAGTTTTCACTTGTCGATCGATGTGTGCACTGCACCTACTTACTTATTGTTCATATTATTGTAACATTATTATAAAATTAGAAAGTTTTCCTCTTAGACTTATGTGTTCCTTGTAGGATATCTAGCTATAGGGCTATGAGCACCACATTATCACATTTCAATTGTTGTGCCTACTTGCACCATCTTAGGACATCTCCCCACGCTGTTTGGAGATGGGCATTACGCGAATTATATAGCTTCGTTTAGAGTGTTTTTTTCTTCTTGTTGTTACTTCTAGGATATCGACAACTTACAGAATATTGGATTGCATGCATCTACCACGCCACTGTTTTTCAAGGCTATGTTCAGCCCGCGTATCGACAAAGTAACAAAAAACGGAAACTTGTTGTAGATTCACAAGGTAATTTAAGTTTGATGCCAACCACCAGAAGATATCTTTTGTTTCTTTAGATTTCGAGGTAAAGTTTTGCCAGATGACTTGTGTCTAAGGTTGGAAAAGACTTACCAAGCAAGGGAGCAACATGATATATGCAGAAGGCTGCCCTATTGGTTCAAGACTGTATGTATATGTGGACTAGTCTATCGTACCATATTCCTCAATCTGTTAGGTGATTTGGTCTCGCACAATATAATGCTTTAATTTCATGTTTCACCAGACACTTGATCAACCCTAAAAATTCAAGAGAACCCCTCTTTGTACAAGAAACTATGTACAAGCAAGATTTTTTTTTTAACACATTACATATGCAGACGCTCATACATACGTACATACACTCACCCTATGAACGCACACACGCACATCATCTTATTGCTCATACATACGTACATAACTTAAATGACATGGAAAATGCATGGAAGATGTGCATTCGAGAAAAAATAATTTAAACTGTTGTGCAACATTCAGTTTAATCCGACGTTGTAAACATGTTCCATTCACGTATTGCATTGCGAATGTTGAACCAAACGCCATCTAAATGATAACCTGCATAGTTTGGAAAATTGCATGAAAGATGAACACATGATAGTGAGAGCTATACAGGGATTGAAATCCCACACGGTCTTGAACAACAAATTGCAGACATTCAAGAACAACCTCTCCACTTACAGGATCATAGAAAGGAGGAACAACTTATTACTACCTATGAGAATACAATGACCAAGCTTACTCATTTTTACAAGCAAAGGGCGAAGAAACATTGGGCGACAAAAGGTGACAGAAATACTAAATATTTTCATATTTCTGTCCTCAAAAGAAGAAGAAGGAACAGGATAGTCTCTTTAAATAATTCTCAGGGGAATACCACTCTCGATCTAGAGGAAATTGCTCAATGTTTTATTAAATATTTCAAACATATTTTCACTTCCACTAATTCTGCCAATTTACAGAATGTTCAAGGATTTTATGCAGGTGACATTCAGGATGAGTTTACTAACTCAATACCACAAAAAGAAGAGATCTGGGAGATTATAAGGAACATGAGAAGTGACACCTCTCCTGGTCCAGATGGGCTCAATGTTGCTTTTTATAAGGCTGCATGGCAATGGATTGGAGACGACATTACGAGGTTAGTTCAGAATTTCTATTGTCATGGTACGTTACCCCCTCAACTAAATGATACTAGCATTGCTTTAATTCCAAAGAAGAACTTGTGTGTTCAACCTCAAGACTTTAGGCCCATTAGTCTCTGTAATGTGATTTACAAGATTATTGCTAAGTCCCTAGCTAATCACATTAAACCTCATTTGCCCAATAGAATTCTGGACACTCAGCAGGCTTTTGTTGAAGGTAGAAGAATCACTAACAATGTCATCATTGCCCAAGAGGTCACTCACTCTTTTCGCTCTCGAGTTGGAAACACCAGGCTTTTATGCTTAAAATTGATCTTGCTAAAGCCTTTGATAGACTTGAGTGGGAATTCCTTTTCAATGCTCTGAGGAAACAAGGTTTTAGTAATCATTTTGTCAATCTTGTTGCTACTTGTATCTCTAATTCTAATTTCTCTGTCATTGTTAACGGAAACCTTCATGGCCGCTTCAGAGCATCTAGAGGTATAAGGCAAGGGTGCCCTTTGTCGCCTTATTTGTTTGTCATAGCAATTAATGAACTTGCTGCAGGGTTACATGACGAACTTCAAAGAAGAAACTTGCAAGGAATAGTCTTGGGTCCGAACTGCCCTCCCATTTATTCGTTAATGTTTGCAGATGATTTGATTGTTTGCGGTCAAGCTACTCAAGAATAAGCTACTACTATCTAGAATACTTTACAACATTTCTGCTCTATATCAGGTCAGACTCTGAACTGGGCCAAATCTTCTGTTCTATTTAGTAAGAATGTTACAAACTCCAGAAGGGATATTAATTAAAAATATCTTCAGAGTAGTGGACATGTATAATGATATTACACATCTGGGTCATCCTCTTATTATGCCTGCTAGAAATAGGGCTAGCGCTTATGGTTTTGTTCTTAATAAATTCAAGAGTAACCTCAATGGGTATAAGGCTAATAAACTGTCCCATGCTGCCAGACTTGTCTTGATTAAATCTGTGTTTTCTTCTCTGCCTGTGTACTACATGTCTAACATCTTGTTTTCAAAAAAGATTCTTGCAAAAATGAATGCTATCATTAGGGATTTCTGGTGGAAGGGTGTGCAGGAAAATAATCAAGTGAAGCCTCTCTATCTTAAAGCTTGGACAGAAATCTGTAAATCAAAGAAGAAAGGAGGCTTAGGCATTAGGAATCTGGAAGCAGTCAATAAATCAATGTTGGTTAATTTGGCCTGGAAGATCGTCACTACTCAAGATAGCACCATCTCAAGAATCCTAAAATCTAAGTATTTTCCTAACACTTCTTTTTGGAGGGCTCCTACTAATGTTCCTAAATCTGCCTTTTGGACTTCAATTCTTAAGGTAAGAGATCAGCTTATCAATGTTGTTTCAATTCAAGTTTCTAGAGGTAATTCTTGCATTTGGTCAACTCCCTGGTGTCCTTTTTGGAAGAACATTCATGACGCCCTCCTCATCCAGGATTCGAGTTTTATCTATCCCCCTACTATTTTTGATCTTTGGATCCCTAATACTAGGTCTTGGAATATTCAATTGCTAAGTAATTTGTTTGGTGCTACTAAAGCTAATATTGTTTCACAAATTCAGGTAGGTGCTGATATGAATGATGACATGTTAATTTGGAAATTCACATCTTCTGGAATTTGTACCTCCAAAAGTGCTTATCAAATTTTTAGCCCTTCTTTCTATGGACTTAATGCAGTTCATAATGGTGTCATTTCTTCCTGCCTTACTAATCAGGCTAAGAATATAATTAGAGCCATTTGGCTGTGTAAGGAAATGCCGCCTCGTGTGCAGGTGTTTGGCTGGAGACTTTTAAGGAAAGCAATCCCTACAGGTTGCAGGGCTGCTGCGAGATCAATTCACATTGACCAGAGATGTTGCAGATGTGGGATGAATGAAACTGATTTTCATTTGTTTTTTTCTTGTCACTTTGTGCATGCAGTCTGGTTTGCTTCTCCTCTTGGTCTGCATGTTGATGGCCTCATTCAACATGGTATAAGGGAGGTGGAAGATGCAATCACTCACATGTTGACTAATTTTAAAACTGATCACTGTGTTGCCATAATTTTTAATATTCTTTGGTCCATATGGAAGGCAAGAAATAACTTGCTCTTCAACAAGAAACAATGTCCTCCATTGCAGGTTCTACATGCAGCAAAAGCCCTTCTTAATGCTGAAGAAATACCTTAGGGGCGAACTGAAGATGGGAAAAAATCTTCTCCAATTAATGAAGTTATAAATACTGATATTACCATCACCTCTTCTGTTGCTAAATGCAGGATTTCTGAAGGGCCAAATAGTTTTACAGATGCGGCTTGGAAGGATACTTCTTCTCTTTCCAATTCTTTTTCAGGTTTAAAGAGCAAAGCGGGGCTTGGAGTATTCATGCAATGGCGTAACAGAGACAACAATCGTGCCATCTTCATTAAGGCTACTTCCATGGCGGAGTCCCCCTTGCAGGCTGAGGCACAAGCATTGGTGCTGGCAGCGCAGGTAGCGAAAGCAATGGATGTTGAGAAGCCAAATTTCTTGACAGATAGTCAAGTGCTTGCAGAAGCTGCTGCTAAAAGGAACCCAATTAGGTTCCCAGGGCATTGGACGATAATACCTCATCTTCATCAGTTTATTCAGTTCACTCATGGTACTGATGCTAGAATATTTAAGTTAAAAAGGGAGAACAATAGGATTGCTCACAAGCAGGCTCAGGGTGCTTACAATCTTTTTGATGTTGAAAATTGCTTATATACCTGCTTAGGTGTGCGTCATGATGCTTCTAATTGCCCTGTAAAAGCTGTTATCAGCTCTCTTAATGTGCAATCTTGCACATTGATGTTAGTGACCTGTCTTTGAAGTATGGAATAAAGTTTTATATTGCCAAAAAAAATCCCACACGGTCCATGTGAAAATCATCTAATGATCCACACACCACATATTCCATATGTATTGTTCATATGTTGTAACATTATGCGGACTAGATGGTTTTTACTTAGAGCTATTTGTTACTTCTAGAATATATGTTACATTACTATGCCTACTTTTAAATATTGAATTGCGTAAACCATACCACAAAAATTTATACACATAGGAACCAAAATGATAAACACATGTTGTAGATTATAGAAGAATTTGAGTTTGGCACGAATTCACGAGAATATTTTTTATCATCCTTGTGTATGTAGATTTGGAGTTGAAGCTTCATGAGAATATATTTTTATCATCCTTGTGTATGTAGAGTTGGATTTGAAGCTCCATGAGGTGACATATATAAGTAGTTTCATATCCATGTACCAAACATGTTCCCCAATATGTGCTCTATCACAATGTTTTTTAACATTGTCATGTGCTTCGACACTAAATGATAAGAGTCTTTGAAGCAAACTAGTTCAAGACCCCAAAGTTAGAAAAAGAGTTACCACTCAGGCGAGGAGCGTGAAACATGGAGGGCTATCATACCAACCTACATCAACCCATATTCATCAATTCGTCAAGCCATTTGACCTCACGTGAAAGATTAAACAACCTTGAAGACACAAGAAAAATCGTTCTTGGTAGACAATTATGTATCAAAGAGAACTTGACCTGCAAAGTAAATAACCGACCAACAGAGAGCCCAACGAATTTCAGAATAGAACGAAATATGCCCATTGGAATCTGTAAAAATGGAGTCGAAAGTACATAACACTGGAGGAAATGTTTTCTATATGCAAACAGAACTCCACTCATAATGACCGTCATTGCATTCTATAGTTAACCAAATAAGTTTCAACTACCGTCCAATATAGGGTTTGCACCGACATCGCAAAACCTTTTCATCTACACATGACTAGGAGATAACCCAAATGACGTGAAAATGACTCAAAACATAACGCAAAGAGCATGAGAGATAAAGTCTTTGGAGCAAACCGGTTCAAGATCCTGAAGTTAGAAAATATTTATCACTCAGGAGAGGCACATGATTCATCAATCCATCAAATTGACCTCACATTTTTTCAGTGTTCACCAGAAGCTTGATCAGCCTTGAAAACACAAGAAAATCCTTCTTCTCGAAGAGGAAGTTGTATCGAAGGGAGACTTGAATCATAAAGTAAGTGATTGACTAGCAGAGAGCCAAAAGTTCCCTGCTTGACTGAGAAATGCCCATTTGAATCGTACAAATGGAGCCGGAAGTGCATATTACTAGAGGAAATGTTTTCTCAAGGCAACGTAAGCTCCACTCATAATGACTGTCATTGCATTCTATAGTAAACCAAATAAGTTTGCACTACTGTCCAATATAGGGTTTGCACCGACAATGCAAAACCTTAACATATACGTATGGCATTGCAAACGTCAAGCCAAGTGCCAACTAAGAGATAAACTCGAGATGTGGAAATGACTCGGAACACGTCACATAGAGCATGAGAGATAGAATATTTGAAGCAAACCGGTTCAAGATCCTGAAGTTAGAAAATAGTTACCACTCAGGAGAGGAACATGAAATGTGGGATAGCCTTCCATTTCATCAATCCGTCCATCAAAGTGACCTCACATTATTTTTTCACTATTCACCAAAAGCCTAATCAGCCTTGAAAACACAAGAAAATCCTTCTTGTCGAAGAGGATTTTGTATCAAATGGAGACTTGAATAAAAAAGTAAACGATCGACAAGCAGGGAGCCAAAAGGGTTCCTTGATTGAATGAGATATGCCCATTGGAATCGTACAAATGGAGTCGGAAGTGCATATCACTAGAGGAAATGTTTTCTCAGTGCAACCCAAACTCCACCTGTAATGACTGTCATTGCATTCCATAGTAAACCAAATAAGTTTTCACTACCGTCCAATATAAGATTTGCACCGACAGTGCAAAACCTTAATGTGTACGCATGGCATTGTGAACGTGGAGCCAACTGCCAACTAAGAGATAACCTGGATGGCGTGAAATGTCTCGAAACATGACGCAGAGAGCACAAGGGATAGCCTTTGGAGCAAACCGGTTCAAGACCTCGAAGTTAGAAAAATAGTTACCACTCGGGAAAGGAACATGAAACATGGAAGGCTATCCCACCAATCTACATCGAGCCATATTCATCAACCATCTAGCAAATTGACCTCACATAACTGTGTCACCATTCACCAGAAGCTTAATCGAGAAAATCCTTCTTGTCGAACAGGATTGTGTATCAAAGAGAGACTAGAATGATAAAGTGAATGATCGAGTAGCAGAGAGGCATAAGGATTCGTGAATTGAATGGGATATGCCCATTGAAATTGTTACTCATGGAGTCGAAAGCGCATACCAGGAAATCAAATGTTTTCTCTGCACAAACCGAAACTCCACTGGTAATGATTGCCATTTCACTCTATCTAGTAAACCAAGTAAGTTTCAACTATCGTCCAATTATTTTGCTTCCACCGACAGTGTGAAAACCTTTACGTGTACGCTTGGCATTGCGAACGTTGAGCCAAAACGCCAACTAAGAGATAACCTGGATCGACGTGGAAATTTCTCGAAAGACGACGCCAAGAGCACGAGAGAGCTATCCAGGGATATAGATCCCACCCGATACATGCGAGGCTCATCGACGCAAGCGCCACGAACCCTATGCGGTGGGCGTCCTCAGCCACAACATCTGCACCGATCGATGCATACAAACACAACTTAAGATGAATGTGTGCACGCTAGCTCTTCTGCGTCGCCAAGCCCCATCCTCTGCACCGATCGATGCACACAGCTTAAGATGGACGCATGCACGCTAGCTCTTTTGCGTCGCCGAGCACCAACCTCTGCACCGATCGATGCAAAAGACTTAAGATGGACGCGTGCACATTAACTTTTTTTTTAGAGGGAGAGTGTGTGGAAAGGGCCTCACAAAAAAAAGTATGGGGGGAGAGGGGAGGGAGGAGTGTGTGTGACCGGAGGCTGGGTGAGACGCACGCGCGGCCTCGGTCCCGGCGCGGGAGGAGACATACATTCTCTGCGCTGCCGACACTCCAATAAACCATTCACCCCACGGCGCCGTGAAAGCAAATCGCACCACCACCTACCTACCGGATCCATCCATCGCCTGCTCCCAGCACGCGCCACCGCACACCGGCGCCACGCCGCAGAGGATCCCGCGCGCGGAGGTTGGCCCGGCCCTTTCCGGCGCGTTACCGCTCCCATCCCCCTCTTTTAGTGCTCCCTCCCCTGCCACTGCTCCACTCCACCCCACCCCCACCCCCACTCTGCTTCCTCCGCCGCCCCACCACCACAACCTTCACTCCCCTGCTGCCGCCTCCCGGAGCTCTCATCTGCTTTCTCCCGCCGCAGGTACGATCCGGCCGGGCCGGAACCCAAAACCCTCCCGCAGAGCCGCTCCGCTTCCCGTTTCTTTCCATTTTCGCTCTTCCGGTTTTCTTGATCGTGGGCGCTCGCCGGTAGCTCGGGCAGGATTCAAGTCGGCGGAGATGATGCACGGCAAGTCGGACTCGGACATCACGAGCCTGGCGGCGTCGTCGCCGCCGCGGTCGCCGAAGCGGGGCGGCGGCGCCTACTACGTGCAGAGCCCGTCGCGGGACTCGGCGCACGACGGCGGGGGCGCCGGCGGGTACAAGTCCTCGTCGATGCAGGCGACGCCCGTGTACAACAGCCCCAACGAGTCCCCCTCGCACCCGTCATACGGCCGCCACTCCCGGGCCTCCTCCGTCAGCCGCTTCTCCGGCATCCTCCGCGGCGGCAGCGGGCGCAAGGGGGGCGGGGGCGGGGACCTCAAGGCCGTGAACGCCAAGGGGTGGCCCGAGTGCAGCGTCATCGAGGAGGAGGGCTCCTACGAGGGCCTCTCCGGCGGCGACAGCGGCCTCTCCGGCCGCTGCAAGCTCGCGCTCGCCTTCGTCAGCTTCGTCCTGCTCTTCACCGTCATCTGCCTCATCGTCTGGGGCGCCGCCCGCCCCTACGAGCCCGACGTCCTCGTCAAGGTAGTATACCCATACCATATCCATCCATCTCATGCATCCACCCTGCTTGTTTTACCTCCTCAGCACACTCTGAGCTGAATTTTTCCTACATGATAATATGATATGAATTTAAGCATCAATTGCTCCGGTTTCACTTGTGTCTCCGGGTAGATTGAATTTAAACATCAATTACATTACTAATTCAAATCTCCGGGTAGAATGATTGGTAAAGGCTCTGAATTGTTGCAAACAAAATTTGTGCTGGTAGATCCATTTGAGCCTTGTTTTCTCTAGAATTGGCGCGTATTCACCGTGGTTCCTTGCTCTGAACACGAAATCAAAGGGTATTTGTTTTTTACCATTAGTAATGTAAATCCTGTTAGTCTAAGGCAAAGCACCGCTGACTGAAGAACAGCCAAATCAGCTGAAACAGCTTCTTCGTTGGACATTTTCTGACCCCCTCTTCGAAGAAACAAACTTCGTTGGACGTTAGTGATAGGCCACTAAATAAATATACTACATAGAGAAAGAAATATAAAACACCCCTCAAAAAAAAAAATATAAAACAATGACCACGAGGCAAAATAAATTTATTTCTTTATTTTTTGTGCTGTTTCTGATGGAGATGTTGTCGGCTGCCACTGCGGTCAGCCCAGCAGCTTGTCGACTGTCTTAGTCACATCTCCAAACCTCCCCCTGTTTACAAAAAAGTTTTACAGTAGATAGTTAATTACAGTACAATGTACCTTTGTACCACAGTGGTAGGGCGAACTTCTTCTGCAGATCTGGATACTACCATGCCGGTTCTGTAAAAATTGTTCTAACAAACAGCTTCTTTTTACTCTGTTTTTGCGCAGAGCATAGCCATGGACAACTTCTATGCCGGAGAGGGTACAGACCACAGTGGGGTTCCAACCAAGATGGTCACTCTGAACTGCTCCCTGAACATGATTGTGTACAACCCTGCTTCAATGTTCGGAATTCATGTCTCTTCGGGCCCTGTTCGCCTGCTCTATTCGGAGATCGCCATCGGGGTTGGACAGGTATGCCCATCTGCATCCCCTGCCCCTTTTTGGTTTCTGGGTAACAGCCTAGAGAGAGGTGTTGTCGGTGCTTCTTCCTGGCAACTCATTTGTCCATTTCTGAATAATGGTGCTTCACATCTTACTACCATGTGGAGTATGTGAACAGCATGTGTGGTGAATAAGCCATACTCATTTTCACCTCTGCATTTCACCACTCAAGTGAAGGGTGAATTTGCAAACTGCATTCAAATACTGAATCCTTGAAGCATTTTCCAATATGTTGTACTCTTGTTATCCTTCTCGGAGTATCGGATCGAAGGTCCTGCAGATTTAAACTAGGAAAGTCAGTAATTTTTAGTCAGGAAAGGGGGGATGCATTGATAGGGATGGGCATTCAGTATAAAGAGTAGCAGGATAGTATGTTCATCAAGATATGTGCTGTATTGGTTGGACTCAGAATTTGTGGCAAATTCAAAAGGCCGATGTTAACATCCCTCCTACGAATGCAGGTTCACAAGTACTACCAACCGAGCAAGAGCCACCGGCTCGTGTCGGTGGTGATCCACGGCGAGAAGGTGCCCCTCTACGGCGCGGGGGGCGGGCTCTCGCTGTCCGGCAACGATGTGACGGTGCCGCTGACGGTGGACTTCGAGCTCGTCTCCCGGGGCTACGTCATCGGCAAGCTGGTGCGGGTGACGCACAAGGTGCACGTGACGTGCCGCATCACCGTCGACGCCAAGAGAGCGAGGACCAGGATCCCCAAGAAGGCCTGCGCCGTGTACAAGGCCTGAAGGACCGCCGCCGGGAGGAGCCACCGGTTGGCTTCCAGTCCCTGTTTCTGCAGGTGAAGCCTGTATTTACTGTTCTGCTGAAGAGCAATAAACATGTACTAGCAGTATATATAAGGAACTTGTTTGAGCTTTGGTTTTGTTTATATAAGTTACTCCTGTGCGGCGGTGGTTTTGCTAATGAGGAAGTGGTTGTACCTATGTGTGGTGTTAGGGTTGAGAGTTGGTTACAAGATAGTAGTAATGTCATCCTGTCTGCAACTTCGCATCTAGGTTGAGAGAATAGGATTGGTTTTGTTGCATCATATTTCCAGAGAAACTCCATTTTTCAGAAAGAAAAGAGATCCATCCAGGTAGCTAGAAAGTAGTATCATTGCCACATGGATAGATCAATGTGCTCATCAGCGCCTGATCCGAAGATGGATTCTCGGTCTGCTCACCTCACTTGGAGAAGTTACATCATTCGACATCCGTCTTCGAGCCTTGTGTTTGCTCGTTCCTGAGCTTCCTCAACACTACGAAGACGGTCCAAACACCCGACCCCGTTGTGGAGATGATCGAACTCCCGAGCTTCCTCAACACTCCCGAGCTTCCTCAACACTACGAAGACGGTCCAAACACCCGACCCCGTCATGGAGATGATCGAACGGTCTGCATGCCTATCTAGGAGATGATCGAACGATCTGAATGCCAGTCGTGGAGATGATTGGACCAGCCATATTATGATTGCTTGCCCTGGTACGATCCAGACGTATCTCGGATTTCTAATGTGTAGAATTCATTCTACAGTTACACCTGAACTCGCTATCTGCAAAGTCTGTTATTTAATAACCATTGGACCTGAGGCTAAAAGTTCAGAGTGTTCTACTGTAATTGTCCTGATAAATTATCTGAATATACTGTAGACGCATCCGAAAAGGATGGTACCTATCATCCTGTGTTACATTAAACGACAGTTCAAAGCATCCGCTGGCAAAGATAAGACATTGCAACCAAGTACAGCAGGAAGTGAATCAAACGATTTTCTAGAACAAATCAACAAAAGTTTAGTTTCAGGCTTAGATCCAACACTGGAACTGAATATGACAAGGAGGGAATGAAGCAATTTTATTGATGGAATCAACAAAAATTTACTTATGATGCTTTAAACTTCAGACAACATCTAACAGAAAAGAATAACTTTGCTTCACTAGTGCTGATCATTTCAACATTGACAGGAGCAAAGGATTTTTCAAAAAAAAAAAAAAAAAGACAGGAGCAAAGGAACATAAACTCCCATGCCCTATTGTTCACCAGTATATCAATGGTAAGAAAAGATCTTACCACACTGACAAGAGGAATACTAGAAAAGATCTTGCCCATGTTTTACTGCACGTAAGATTACATAGTTTGAATGCACAAAAAGTCTCAACAAAGAACACAGATAGTACAATCATTGTAAAAGAGGGCATGCGCCAACAGCCTAACACAACAATCTGGAAATCACAAACATCAATCATGATACAAATTAATGACAGCCCCCACAAAGTTAAACAGTAAATGCTGTTCCAGGATTTGCTGCTGGCAACATACACATAGCTAGCGTCACTAAATTAACTGGAATAGATAGCCACATAAAGTGCAAAAAAGAGGTTAGAGAGTACACTCGGCAACAGAAGAGAAGTAACGCAACATCAGAAAGATTTAACCAAATAGCTGCTGATATTACTTGGGATCTATGATTCACCATTATCTAAAAGGTCAACAATGGAACAGCAAAATGCGAGCCAGATTATCAGTGCCAATCTGCCAATGCCTCTGAGTACAAGGGGACATAAGGAAGATAGGGCTCCAGGGAATCATGTCCAAGATCATGGATGAACTGCACTTTCCCACTATCCATTTCATAAGACATCAGTACTTTGTCATGCCCATAAACCAAGAAAATCGTGTTTCGTTGTGGGTGGAAGGCGACAATATGGTTCTCGTGTCCCAGCCTGACATTCTTCACTCCAAATAGATCCAAATACCTGACACTGTGCTCCAAGACCCACGCTTCACTGCCGTAGTCCTCGAGAACCCAGATCGACAGTTTATAAAGATCATGCTGATCACTATTTGCCAGATACAAACGCCCTCGAGACAGGTCAATGAACCCGACATCAACATCCATTATGGGGGCATCCTCATCGTCTGGCATAGGAATAGCCCTCCAAGTAGTTCCCTCCACGTCCACTGCCACCACCTCAGACTCGACGGCGACCAAATGCAGAAAACCATTTCCAAGGACACTTTTAGAATCACTCACTATCCTAGGTAGGAAGTCCCAACCGATGTCGTTGTGTCTCCAGGCCCCGGTTTTGGACGAGTAGATATCAACCGCTCTGACATACCCGTAACCATCGTCATCATCGTCATCTGTATCGGCATTTGCATCTGCAGCCCCATCCTCCATGAACTGGAACACATGGAAGTGCGAGGAGACGGCCGGGTCGAACCCCAAGCGAGCTGTCTGCATCTTGCTGAAGATGCCGGGCAAGGCGACCCATTTCTCCGTGGCAGGATTGCACACCACGTAATAAAATGCCCCCGAACCCAAGGTCTTGAAGCGGAGGCAGAGGAGTAGGCCGTTGCAGCTGTCCAGAAGGTGGAACTGATGACAGTCAGGCAGGAAGGGGAGTGAAGGGCGGATAGGAGCACGGCCTCCCGCCGAGACATGGGTGAAATTGTCAGTTGATAAATAGCCAGTGCTGGGGCCGCGACTCGAGTAGAGGAAGCCAGCGAGGTCATGGAGATGGTACTGCGGCAGCGCCTTGCGGTGGTCGGGGTGGGAGATGATGCCGCGCCACCGCTTGGAGACGCACTTGAACCGGCACAGTGACCAGTACGGCACGCGCGGCCGGATCTCCACGAGGAGGTCTTCAGTGAGCTTGTCCGCTGGATTTCACCGCCTGCTGATGTCCCTGGAGCCGTCTGCCATTGCCGCGGAGAGAGGAGGCGGTCAATCTGCGAACGGGGGCGGAGGAGAGATTGGATCCATCGACATCGGTGAGGGGAGCAGGAACGAATGAAAAGTGGATCTACGGCGAATGTGGCGTACTTACCGGACAAGAAGCGAGTGACGGCGAGGTAGCCCGTCTGAGGTGCTCCCGTCACCGCCGGCGAGGCTTTGGTTGCGCGGCGGCGAGGCGAGGTGAGGTGTGGCGTGGAACTGGAATACGGGGGAATTTTTTTTGAGCATCTGGAATA
Source organism: Thinopyrum elongatum (assembly GCA_011799875.1). Lineage (NCBI taxonomy): Eukaryota > Viridiplantae > Streptophyta > Magnoliopsida > Poales > Poaceae > Thinopyrum > Thinopyrum elongatum. Next base: position 130,715,456 of record CM022303.1, read on the forward strand.
CGGGGGAAGTGAATGAGGAGCTGCTGTGCTGGGCTTTTTTTATCTGGGCTGTACAGGGAGAGGATATCGGTGTGTCCATTTTTCAGCCTGCACATAAGCATTTCTAAGAGCATTGCCTCAAAAAAATAACTGTTCTAAGAGAATCCCTAACACTGTGTGGCTCCTAACTAAAAACTCGTTTCCAGATCCCCGTAGCTTATGTTCGATACCCCACCCATCCGACGTCGGGCGACTTCTACGGTGATTAGGGTTTTCGCTGGTCAGCCGCCGGCCGCCTCCTTGCCGGCGCCTCGCTGTCCACCTGGCCCAGGTCGGCGTCAGAGATGGTTTCTCTCTCTTTAGGAAGAGTTTGATGGCTGAAGAAGTTCACATGATGTAGGATCGGTCTTCTACTCTGTTCATGTTTTTGTTCGGATCAACACCTTGGTCGTGAGAGTTTGAGGCTTGGAGACGGTGTTGTTAACCTTCCTCGAAGGGTGTTCTATCTCCAGAATTTGTCCTCCCCTAGCGATTGAAATCTGGGTTTTCTGTCCTTCAGTGGCGCGGCCGACCGAGAGTGTTTTCTGTCCTCCGCCGGCGCTGCCGATCGAGAGTTATTTGTTGTCCTTCGGTGACCGGGGCGTGATTTCGGCGGCCTCCGAGGGTACACCCCAAGACAGATCGGGAGCAATGAAAATCATTGGCATGGAATTGTGAAAGGATCTAGATGACGAGTAGAGGCGGGGGGGGGGGGGGGGGGTGAATAGGTGTTCTAAAACTTTTATGGATTTGGTTTTATCTTAATGTGGAATTAAACTAAACAGATACTTTTCAAGCACAAATCCTAAATATGCTAGGCTCAACTAAGTGCACCAATAACCTATGCTAAACAAGATAGACACTTAAGGAAATTAGCAAGCACAAACTATATCACAAAATATGGAAATGTAGGAACAACTAAGCAATTCAACTAGCACAAGATATATCAATATGAGCAAGTATGAATTGCGAAAAGTAAAGGGTGTGGGTATGAGATAACCACAAGTGCGTCGGAGACGCGGATTTATCCCGAAGTTCACACTCATGAGAGTGCTAATCTCCATTGGAGCGGTGCCGGAGCAAAAGCTCCGGGGCGTCACCAAGTGACTCATCGTATTCTCCCTTTCGAGTCACCCCCAACGGATGAGCCTCGATTCACTCGGGGTTGGTCTTGAAAGTGACCACCACACCTTTACAAACTTCTCCGGAGCACACCACAAACACGGAAGCTTCCAGAGGAATTTGACCACCTAGGCCACTTCACACCCTTCCCCAGAGCACACCACAAAAGGAAGCTTCCGAAGGAACCTTGGCCACCTAGGCCTCTTCACAAACTTCTCAATATATCACCAAACCGTCTAGGAGGCGGAAGCCTCCAAGAGTAATAAACTCATGGGCTCACACTCGACCAAATCGACGCGGGGAGCTCAAACCAATGCACCAAATGCAAAGCAAGGTCAAGCAACGAATGCTCAACTCACTCTCTCAATCTCACAAGATACAACTCAAGAAAGTGGGAGATTGAAGAGAGGGGATACAATGGAGAATATCAACAAATGACCCCAAGATCCATCTAAAATCCCCTACACATAGAGGGGGATTGGGGTTTGGGAGATGTGGTATGATGCTCAAAATGATGTTTAGAAAGTGTGTGAACAACCCCCAAACTGGTGGGGAGGAAGGGCTCTTTTATAGCCAACCCCCAAAACTAGTCGTTGGGGCTCCAACGGACACTTCCTGGACACCCCGTGCCAACAGGGGTTGAGACCCCGTGCCCACAGGGTCCCATGCGCATGGTACAAGCCCGTGGGCACGGGGGCCCTGTGCCCACGGGGTACCCAAAACAGCCTGTAGCGGCACACTAAAACATGTACAACTTTGGCATACGAACTCCGAATTCGATGACCTTGGGCTCGTTTTAAAGCTATGGAAAAGCTCAAGGTCCTCACATAGAGAACCATCCCAAGATCATCAAGAAAGAATGATGCAAATCATGAAAAGGTTTGAGCTCTCTACATGCGACGTGATCAAGCTATTCGCCCAAAAGTTCCTCTTGATAGTACGGCTATCAAACCTATAATCCAGTCTCCCTCCAAGCACTATGAGACCGACAAAACTAGGACAACCTAGCTTTGCACATTCCACTTGATCTTGATGATGACTTTAATGCTTGCCTCAAGTTGGAATCATTTTCTTGTCCATAATCACTTGGTGAAGATACTCGAAATGCCTCCTCATATTGCAATGACGGAAGCCTTAACTTAAGCCCATCTTCACATGCACATTATCATGATGTGGACCGCAAGATTCAAAGCATATAACCTTCGGCTTCTCATCTTGCACTTGGACTCCTCGAACCCGATGACCATCACCACTTGATGTCATCCACACATAGGCTACTTGAAATCTTGCCTTCTGATGCAAGCCCATGAGGAACACCTAACCCACATAGACATAACAAACACATAGTATGGGTTAGGTAACAAAGCATAATTCATAATTACTTACCATACCACTAGATCACTTGATCCCACGTGGTACAAAGATTCACTTTGTAAGCTGACCATCTAGATAATCTTCGAGCTTCATCCTGGTCAACCAACATATTTACTTCATGCCCCATCTTGGTTTATTGAAAGCCATAATGAACTCTTCATTTCCCTTCATTGCTTCAAGAAAGAGATCACCAAATACTCTTTCATGACCATATCAAGTTTCACTATGAATATCATATTGGTCATATTTGCTCTTCTAAAAACTCCATCATAATCTCATGAGAGGCACAATGAATTCTTCACTCTAGATGTTTGCTTCAAGACTTGATCAACCGAGACCCAACACATGAGCTTACCATGATCTTGTCTTGAAGCCATAGCTTGAATTATTCTCTTTGATTTTTCTCTCAAGCTCTTGATTCTTATAAGCCCACATATGTTAATCTTTGGATCCTATAACGAACTCCACCTTGAACATATTTGGTTAGACATTAAAATCAATCTTGATGGCTTCAAGAAAAATGCCCAAAGACCAACTTGAAACCTCACTGGATATGGGACTTCGAGAGCCAAACCCTAGGCCCTGTGTGCACGGGGATTAGGGACCCCATGCGCACTGGGTATCTAGAGAGTTGACACTTGACCCCGTGCGCACGGGGGTCAGGAGGCCCGTGCGCACGGGGTATCCAGAGAGGGATACCATGAGGACTTCTTTAGATGTTTTGATGGAATTCTTCACAAAACATTCCAATGCACTTGAAGCATTAGTATGGAACATATCTTCATATAAGATTCAATTCAATGCACTTGATGCTCCATAGGAATTGTCATCCTATATATGGACTTCATCCTTGATTCCATCTAATATCCTTGATGCACCATCTATGGACAATCCCTTCAAATATATCTCAATGAAAACATTAGTACATAGAGATTGTCATTAATTATCAAAACCATACTTAGGGGCTACATGCCCTTTCAATCTCCCCCATTTTGGTAATTGATGACAATCTCGACAAGAGGGTTTATATAATGAATGTAAAACAAGTATGCAATTTATCCGAGAACAAATTGTATACTTGAGGTGGTTTTGATAGCCTCAAATATCACAAAGATAGTTGATTTTATCAAAAGAGGTTGTACCAACATGGAAATACTACACAAGAATTTGATGCTAGTAGAACCACACTATATAGAGCAAACTCCCCCACAATATATGCAGGTGAAAGAACTTGGTGGAGTTTTCTCTATATACACATCCATGCAACAAGCAAACACAACAAATGTAGATATGCATGAATGACAAGAACCATCCACTTCTCCTAAACCCTCTAAACTTCTCCCCCATTGGTAACAAGTGCCAAAATGGAAGAAAAGTCCGGACGTCTGATACGTCTCCGTCATATCTACTTTTCCAAATACTTTCGCTCTTGTTTTGGACTCTAATTTGCATGATTTGAATGAAACTAATCCGGATTGACGTTGTTTTCAGCAGAACTACCATGGTATTGTTTTTGTGCAGAAATAGAAGTTCTCAGAATTGGACGAAACTTTTTGGAGATTTTTTGTGGAATAAATGAAAAATACTGGAGCCAAGATCCACTGGAGGGGAGCCACCCTGTGCCCATAAGGCACCAGGGCGCGCCCACCCCCCCAGGCATGCCCTGGTGGCTTGTGGGGCCCACGTGGCTCCGCTGACCCTAATCTCAGCACTATAAATTCCTACTTTCCGAGAAAAAAATAGGAGATGAAGTTTCATCGCGTTTTATGATACGGAGCCGCCGCCACCTTGATACGTCTCCATCGTATCTACTTTCCCTAACGCTTTTCCTCTTGTTTTGGACTCTAATTTGTATATTTGAATGAAACTAACCCGGCCTGACGCTGTTTTCAGCAGAACTACCATGGTGTTGTTTTTGTGCAGAAATAAAAGTTCTCGAAGTTGGATGAAACTTTTTGGAGAGTTATTTTGGAATATGTAATAATTTCTGGAACCAAGACCCACTGGAGGGGGCCCCCAGCTGCCCACAAGGCACCAGGGCGCGCCACCCCCCTCTCGCGCGCCCTGGTGGGAAGTGGGGCCTACGAGGCTCCGCTGACCCTAATTCCGACGCTATAAAATCCTATTTTTCCAGAAAAAAATATAGGAGAGGAAGTTTCATCGCGTTTTACGATATGGAGCCGCCGTCACCTCCTGTTCTTCATCGGGAGGCCAGATCTGGAGCCCGTTCAGGGCTCCGGAGAGGGAATCTTCGGTCTTCGTCATCACCAACCATCCTCCATCACCAATTTCATGATGCTCCCCACTGGGAGTGAGTAATTCCTTCATAGGCTTGCTGGAAGGTGGTGGGTTGGATGAGATTCATCATGTAATCGAGTTAGTTTTGTTAGGGCTTGACCCCTAGTATCCACTATGTTCTGAGATTGATGTTGCTATGACTTTGCCATGCTTAATGCTTGTCACTAGGGCCCGAGTGCCATGATTTCAGATCTGAACCATTTATGTTTTCACCATTATATCTATGTTCTTGATCCGATCTTACAAGTTATATACACCTGCTACGTGTTACGATCCGCATACCCCAAGGTGACAATAATTGAGATTCTTTCCGGTGATTACCGTAGTTTGAGGAGTTCATGTATTCACTATGTGTTAATGCTTTGTTCCGGTTCCCTATTAAAAGGAGGCCTTAATATCCCTTAGTTTCCTTATGGATCCCGCTGCCACAGGAGGGTAGGACAAAAGATGTCATGCAAGTTCTTTTCCATAAGCACGTATGACTATTTACGGAATACATGCCTACATTATATTTATGAACTGGAGCTAGTTCTGTGTCACCCTAGGTTATGACTGTTATATGATGAATATCATCCAACGAAATCACCGATCCAATGCCTACGATTTTTTTACATATTGTTCTTGCTAAGTTACTATTGCTATTGCTACTGTTACAACTGTTACAAAATTATTGCTATCATTGTTACCGTTACTATTACTGTTACCACTGCTATCAAAACTATCAAACTACTGTGCTACTGATCACTTTGCTGCAGATATTTAATCTCCAGGTGTGGTTGAGTTGACAACTCAACTGCTAATACTTACAAATATTCTTTGGCTCCCCTTGTGTCGAATCTATAAATTTGGGTTGAACACTCTACCCTCGAAAACTGTTGCGATCCCCCATACTTGTGGGTTATCAAGACCTTTTTCTGGCGCCGTTGCCGGGGAGCATAGCTATATTTGTTGAGTCACTTGGGATTTATATCTATCACTATGAAGAATCTGAAAGATACCAAAACCAAGATCGTTCCCTCTAAGATGAGGGGAGGTAAGGAATTGCCATCACAGTCTGCACTTGATTCACCTTCTGTTTTGAGTAAGCTTGCAACACCACCACATGCTATTAATCCTGATATGTCGCAAGTTATTGATGATGCTACTTCTGCTATGAATGATGCTTATGATGATGCTAGTACTTTGCTTGAGGATAATGTGCCACTAGGTGAATTCCTTGATGAACAACTTGCTAGAGCTAAAAATATTAAGAATGCTGAAACTAATAAAATTACTGAAACTGATGAAGTCTTTGAAACTGGAAATTATGAAACACCTGTTAGACCTAGCTCTCCTAGATATGAATTGCCTGATATACCTGAGGGCTATGTTATGGATGGAGAAGTAGCTAGAGACTTTCTTGCTTGTAAGGATAGAGATGATCTTAAGAAATTACTGGTCAAGTTGAAAGAAAAATCTTTGAATGCTAGAATGAAGTGTGATCCTAAATTTGTTAATTCACCTATATTTATTACTGATAAGGATTATGAATTCTCTATCGACCCAGAGTTAATTACTTTGGTTGAATCTGATGCTTTTCATGGCTATGAAACTGAAACAGTTGTGGCACATCTTACTAAGTTAAATGATATAGCCACCCTATTTGCTCATGAGGAAAAAATTCGCTACTACTATATTCTTAAGTTGTTTCCTTTCTCACTAAAGGGTGATGCTAAGACTTGGTACAATACTCTTGCTCCTGGTTGTGTGCGTAGTCCCCAGGATATGATTTATTACTTCTCTGAAAAATATTTTCCTGCTCATAAGAAACAAGCTGCCTTACAGGAAATATTTAACTTTGTGCAAATTGAAGAAGAGAGTCTCCCACAAGCTTCGGGGAGGCTTCTCCAATTACTTAATGCTTTGCCTGATCATCCTCTTAAGAAAAATGAAATACTTGATATCTTTTATAATGGACTAACTGATGCTTCTAGGGACTTCCTAGATAGTTGTGCTGGTTGTGTTTTCAGGGAACAAACTGTTGAACAAGCTGAGGAATTATTGAATAATATATTGAAGAATTATGATGATTGGACTCTTCCTGAACCACCGCCTAAACCCACTCCGAAGAAGAGGGGTATTTTATTTCTCAGTCCTGAAGGTATGCAAGAGGCAAAGAAATGTATGAAGGAAAAAGGTATTAAAGCTGAGGATGTTAAGAATTTACCACCTATTGAAGAAATACATGGTCTTGACACACCACCACCACAGGTGGTAGAGGTAAATTCTTTATTAAAGTTTGATGAAGGTGACATCCCTTACAATAAACATCCTAGTCAATGCTTGCATGAATTTGATAATTACATTATGAAGCAAGATCATTTCAATGCAAATATTATGAAACAATTGAAACAAAATTCTGATATGATTGCTCGCTTGAGTGACTTGTTATTTAGAATTACAAATGATGTTAGAGGTGTGGGAAAACATGTGTTAGAGGTGTGGGAAAACATGCCTCTATGGTTCGAACCCAGTTAGAACAAGTTGCTAAATCTCAAAGTGAATTGCTCAATGAAATGAATAATAAAATGAATGATTATGCTGTTAGAGTAGCAACTAGAGGAGGTAAAATGACTGAAGAACCTCTTTATCCTGAAGGTCACCTTAAAAGAATTGAACAAGACTCCCAAAGAATTAATACTGATGCACCTAGTCCTTCTAAAAAGAAAAAGAAAAAGAAAAATGGTAGGACTTTGCATACTTCTAGTGAACCTAAGGTAGAAAAACCTTCTGAGGACAATAATGATGTCTCTATTTCTGATGTTGAAACTCAATCTGGTAGTGAACATTCACCTAGTGATAATGAAAATGATAATGATGATGTTCATCAAGACACTCAACCAGACAATGATAAAGAACCAGATAATGATGTTGAAATAGAACCAGTTGTTGATCTTGATAACCCACAACCTAAAAATAAATGTTATGATAAGAGAGACTTTGTTGCTAGAAAACATGGTAAAGAACGGGAACCATGGGTTCAAAAACCCATGCCATTTCCACCTAAAGCTTCTAAGAAAAATGATGATAACGAATTTGAACGCTTTGCTGAAATGCTTAGGCCAGTCTTTTTGCGTACTCGCTTGACTGATATTTTAAAGATGGCCCCTTATGAAAAATACATGAAAGACATTATCACTAATAAAAGAAAAATACCCGAAGCTGAAATCTCCACCATGCTTGCTAATTATTATTTTAAGGATGGATTACCTACAAAACTAGGATATCCTGGGATACCAACTATACCTTGCTCCATTAAAAGAAACTATGTCAAACTGTTTTGGGTGATTTGGGAGCCGGTGTTAGTGTTATGCCTTTCTCTTTATACAAAAGAATTGATTTGAATAAACTCACACCTATGGAAATATCATTGCAAATGGCTGACAAATCAACTGCCATACCTATTGGTATTTGTGAGGATGTGCCCGTTGTTGTTGCAAATGTTACTATCTTAACAGACTTTGTTATACTTGAGATGCCCGAGGACGGACGACAACATATCGATTATCCTTGGTAGACCCTTTTTGAATACTGCAGGGGCTGTTATTGATTGCAATAAAAGCAAAGTCACTTTTCATATCAATGGTAATGAGCGTACGGTGCACTTTTCAAAGAAACAATTTCAAGTGAATGGTATTAATGTTATTGAAAAATCTCCGACAATTACTATTGGAAAATTTTAGCTCCCCCTTCCTACTGCCAAAAAAAATATGAAATACTTATTGTTGGGGATATTCATATCCCCGTTGAGGTAACTTAGTGTTTTACGAAAATTCTTCGGTTTCATGCTAATCGAAAGTGGTTGTTAATAAGAATTGATCAACCTTATTAATGGATTATTTTTGAGAGGTATGAGGTCGATGAATTGAGTAAGCACAACCTTCTGTTCCCACTTTTTGCTTCCTGTTATTTTTAGTTAAATACAATAAAATGCCATGTTTATCCTGTTTTCTGAATTTTTCGTGCAATAAAAAAGTGGTCAAAAATAAAAGTGCTCAGAATGCCCTAAAATTTTAATATGTTTTTTTTGAATATTTAAGATTTTTTTATGCAAATAACACTGAGGGGGGTGCCCCTGGAGCCCACAAGGCACCAGGGCGCGTTAGCTACCCCAGGCTCGCCCTGGTGGGTAGTGGGCCCCACGTGCCCCCCTCACTTATCCCTTTAGCCCATGTCATCACCTACCTCTAGAAAAAAATCACCATTGCTCTCTCTCTCTCTCATGTTCTTGCTCTCAAACCCGCGGATTTCGATATCTTTGCTCGAAGCTCCGTTTTCGAAACTGTTTTGGGGGATTGCTACTTGGTATGTGACTCCTCCATTGCTCCAATTTGTTTTTGTTCTAGTGGTTTATATTTTGAGTAATTAGCTACTCTTGGTGTTGCTGTAAATGAGCTTGCATGTTGAATTCTTGGAGTTCCAAGTAGTTTGAATGCTTGATATAGCCTCTGGACATCCATATGAGTAGTTGCTATTAATCTTGTGAAGTTTCATTGACATCATTTTTGTGTCCCAAATTTTTTCAGAAATTTGTTCTTAGGAAAAATGGATTTCTTTCGAAGGAGTTCATCTAAGAAGAATGCCAAGGGAGTCACCGGTGAATCATCTTATGGTGATCTCAACACTCCACGATGGACGGAGGTCCGGCCATGCGAGTGGCCACACATTGCTTTCATGGAAGAAGCCGGATTCCGCCAAGAGTTCACGCAATTCATTGCAAATGCTGGGCTTACCGACTTCCTCGCAGATGAGTGTGACCAACACCATGTCCTTACAAATTCCTTTGTGCACAATTTCCATTTTTTAAATAGGAATAATCCTCATGAGGTACGGTTTAATCTGTATGCTGAAACTCATCAAATACCGCGTACTGAATTTTGTGAGATATGCTTGATTCCCTCTGATGGGGAGTTAAGAGAACCTAAACCGGTGGAGTTTGATGGTTTCCTCCGCACCCCAACTGTGGGTGAGGAGAGGGGTGTGTCGAAAGCCACCGCCACTAGCTTGCAGTTTCCTTCCGTGCATTATTTTGCTCTGCTCATAGCCAGGTGCTTGACTGCTAGAGAGAAGGGCAGTATACTCGGTGCACCTGACCTTGCCATTTTACGCCGAGCACTTCATGATGATCACACTTTTAGCGTAGGGGCTATTGTTGCACGCCGTCTGCACACCAACCGATCTAAGGGTAAAATTCATGGTGGTATTTATGCAACTCGCTTGGTGAGACGTTTTAACATTCCGCTATGCCAGCATGATTATTTGTTGCCTAGATTTTATTTGGACCGCTAGTCGATGGTGGATCACCAGTTTCTTGATAACACTAAGCTATTTGACACTCTCCGCTATAACTTGGTCTTCATCGAGGAGACCCGTGATATTATCCTGTTGCCTGCACCTGCTTTGTTTGATTCTATTGCCAGGAACGGATATAGGATCATGCCAGCGGACATCATCGCTTACTGGAACGCACTAGCAGCAGAGGAGGAGGAGCCCAGGAGTAGGATGCTCAGGTGCCTCCGCCTCAGCACTTTGACGTTGGGCTGCATGGCTACTACGGGTGGTGATTACCAAGCTAGGACAAAAGCCTAAGCTTGGGAGAGTACGTATTTCCACCGACATTACATTCATGCTCACACATTTCATTCCAGTTGTCGGTGTTCATACTTTTTCATTGTATTATTCATGTTAGTTTTATTTTTCTCGCTTTCTTCTTGTGTATTTGAAAAACTTTAAGAAAATCCAAAAACATCTCTCACTTCTTTACGGTTTTTCTTTCCAGTTTAAATTAGTTGTAGTATTAAAAGAAAACCCAAAAGGATTTCTTGATTCTTCTTTTGCTTGTTGGGAGATCTCCCGTGTAAATAGTTTTTCTCATTTTTGTTTTTCCTTCTTTAATTTACTTTCTTCAAGAAAAACTAAAAACTCCAAAAATATTTCAGTGTGTTTCTCTGAATTTCTTTTCTTTTGTTGAGTCATATCAAGGAGAAGACCACGATGAAAATGTTGAGTGGCTCTCATATGCATTATTGTTGATCTAACAAAGAGCCCAAATTACCTTGTCTTCTCCTTCTGAATAAAATGTTTGCAGATTCCAGCTTAGTCCATGGCACTCTTGCACTATTATTATTTTCACATCATTCGGTCGTGCAAGTGAAAGGCAATAATGACGATATATGATGAAGTGATTGTGGCAGGAAAAGCGGGTATGAACTCAACTTGCTTTTGTTTTGTAAATATGTTTAACTCAGTATCCATGATTCAGCATATTATGATTAAACATGTTTATGATGACAATTAGAGATTATAGTTGCTCATGCCATGCTTAAGTAGCTAGGAGTGAATAATGATTTATCTTGAATGTCAACATGCATTAAAATGATTGTGATGTAGTATGATGATATGGTATCCTCCTCTGAATGTTTCAAGTGGCTTGACTTGGCACATGTTCACGCATGTAGTTGAATCAAAACCAACATAGCCTTCACGATATTTATGTTCATGGTGTTTATATCCTAATTATGCTAGTATTCAATGTTGATTATTCATAATGCATGTTCATGACCGTTTTCGCTCTCTAGCTGGTCGCTTCTCAACCTAATTGCTAGCCTTCGCCTCTACTAAGCGGGAATACTGCTTGTACATCAAAATCCTTAAACCAAAGTTATTCCAGATGAGTCCACTATATCTACCTATTTGTGGTATTACCCTACCATTCCAAGTAAATTTGCATGTAACACCTCTAAAAATTCAAATGAACATTTGTTTTGTGTGCCTGGACCGCTCATGGAGCGACAGGGGGTGGTTAGTATCTTCCATGCTAAGCGGGTTATTCTCATGATGAGTGTTTATTCACTCATCCTTGCACGAGAGGGGCTGGTAATAGGGATGCCCCGGACTGTTGTTGGTATGGAAGGCACCCATGGATTCGGCTAGCCATGGCTCGTGTTTGTTAGTGGAGGGGGAGTAAACTTTACTTTTATCGCTTGGGAACCGTCGCTAATGCGTTTAGCATGGAAGATATTGATAACTCTTGGTCGTGACATTGACATGAAGGGTATACCTCCCAAAATTATATTTATCTCTGATTTAAGCTTCGAGCTCTGGCACCTCTGCAAATCCCTGCTTCCCTCTGCGAAGGGACTATCTATTTACTAACATGTTATTTTACTTTTATGTTGAGTCATCACCTTCTCAAACAAGAACCAGTCCTGAGAGCACTATTGTCATCCTCATGCATTGTGTATAGTTAATGTTGAATGCATCATGACTGGATCTCCTCTACCATGAATTACAATGTTTAGTCACTGCTTGAATTTTGGAGGTGCTCTGCATTTATGTTTTGCGGTCTCAGAAAGGTCTAGCGAGATACCACTATTGTCTTATTATATCATGATTGTTTTGACAAAGTGTTGGTATTTGAAATATTTTATTATTGCTTGCTAGTTGATTATGCCATTGATATGAGTGAATATAATCTTTAAGAGTTATCATCTACATGGTTAGTTATGATCTTTGCTAAAAACCTGGGTGCTATTTAAGCATATATATGTAAACAAGAACAAAAGAGTTCATAAAAGTTTTTCTTTATCACTTTCAGTTTGTCAACTGAATTGCTTGAGGACAAGCAATGGTTTAAGCTTAGGGGAGTTGATACGTCTCCATCGTATCTACTTTTCCTAACACTTTTGCTCTTGTTTTGGACTAATTTGCATGATTTGAATGAAACTAACCCGGACTGACGTTGTTTTCAGCAGAACTATCATGGTGTTGTTTTTGTGCAGAAATAAAAGTTCTCGGAATTGGACAAAACTTTTTGGAGAATTATTTTCGAATACATAATAATTTCTGGAACCAAGACCCACTTGAGGGGGGCCCCAACTGCCCACAAGGCTCCAGGGTGCGCCACCCCCCTCTGGCGCGCCCTGGTGGGTAGTGGGGCCCACGAGGCTCCGCTGACCCTAATTCCGACGCTACAAAATCCTATTTTTCTAGAAAAAATAGGAGAGGAAGTTTCATCATGTTTTATGATACAGAGCCACCGTCACCTCCTGTTCTTCGTCGGGAGGCCAGATCTGGAGCCCGTTCGGGGCTTCGGAGAGGGGAATCTTCGGCCTTCGTCATCACCAACCATCCTCCATCACCAATTTCATGATGCTCCCCATTGGGAGTGAGTAATTCCTTCGTAGGCTTGCTGGACGGTGGTGGGTTGGATGAGATTCATCATGTAATTGAGTTAGTTTTGTTAGGGCTTGATCCCTAGTATCCACTATGTTCTGAGATTAATGTTGCTAGGACTTTGCCATGCTTAATGCTTGTCACTAGGGCCCGAGTGCCATGATTTCAAATCTGAACCATTTATGTTTTCACCATTATATCTATGTTCTTGATCCGATCTTGCAAGTTATATGCACCTCCTACGTGTTATGATCTGCATACCCCAAGGTGACAATAATTGAGATTCTTTCCAGTGATTACCGTAGTTTGAGGAGTTCATGTATTCACTATGTGTTAATGCTTTGTTCCAGTTCTCTATTAAAAGGAGGCCGCAATATCCCTTAGTTTCCTTATGGACCCCGCTGCCATGGGAGGGTAGGACAAAAGATGTCATGCAAGTTCTTTTGCATAAGCACGCATGACTATTTATGGAATACATGCCTTCATTATATTTATGAACTGGAGCTAGTTCTGTGTCGCCCTAGGTTATGACTGTTATATGATGAATAGCATCCAACGAAATCACTGATCCAATGCCTACGAGTTTTTCACATATTGTTCTTGCTAAGTTACTATTGCTATTGCTACTGTTACAACTGCTACAAAATTATTGCTATCATTGTTACCGTTACTATTACTGTTACCACTGCTATCAAAACTATCAAACTACTGTGCTACTGATCACTTTGCTGCAGATATTTAATCTCCAGGTGTGGTTGAATTGACAACTCAACTGCTAATACTTACAAATAATCTTTGGCTCCCCTTGTTTCGAATCTATAAATTTGGGTTGAATACTCTACCCTCGAAAACTGTTGCGATCCCCTATACTTGTGGGTTATCACAGCTCATGTTATTCATCGGGAGTCCAGATCTGGAGTTAGTTCAGGGCTCCGGAGAGGGGGATCTTCCATCTTCGTCATCATCAATCATCCTCCATCACCAATTTCATGATGCTCACCGTCGGGAGTGAGTAATTTCTTCGTAGGCTTGCTAGACTGTGATGGGTTGGATGAGATTTTATCATGTAATGGAGTTAGTTTTGTTAGGGCTTGATTCCTAGTATCCACTATGTTCCGAGATTGATGTTGCTATGACTTTCCTATGCTTAATGCTTGTCACTAGGGCCCGAGTGCCATGATTTCAGATCTGAACCCTTTATGTTTTCATGAATATATTTGTGTTATTGATCCTACCATGCAAGTTATATGCACCTGCTACGTGTTATGATCCGCATACCCCAAGGTGACAATAATTGGGATTCTTTCCGGTGATTACCGTAGTTTGAGGAGTTCATGTATTCACTATGTGTTAATGCTTTGTTCCGGTTCTCTATTAAAAGGAGGCCTTAATATCCCTTAGTTTCCTTATGGACCCCGAGCCACGGGAGGGTAGGTCAAAAGATGTCATGCAAGTTCTTTTGCATAAGCATGTATGATTATATATGGAATACATGCCTACATTGTATTGATGAATTGGAGCTAGTTCTGTGTCGCCCTAGGTTATGACTGTTACATGATGAATGTCATCCAACGAAATCACCGATCCAATGCCTATGAGCTTTTCACATATTGTTCCTTGCAAAGTTACTACTATTGCTACTACTGTCACAATTGCTACAAAACTACTGTTACTATTGTTACCGTTACTATTGCTATTACTATCGCTGCTATCACTATCGAATTATCATACTACTGTGCTACTGATCACTCTGCTATAGATATTTAGTCCCCAGGTGTGGTTGAATTGACAATTCAACTGCTAATACTTGCAAATATTCTTGGCTCCCCTTGTGTCGAATCAATAAATTTGGGTTGAATACTCTACCCTCGAAAACTGTTGCTATCCCCTGTACTTGTTGGTTATCAAGACCTTTTTCTGGCACCGTTGTCGGGGAGCATAGCTATATTTGTTGAGTCACTTGGGATTTATATCTGTTGATCACTATGAAGAATCTTAAGGATGATAGAACCAAGATCGTTCCCTCTAAGACAAGGGGAGATAAGGAACTGTTATTTAGCTCTGCACTTGATTCACCTTCTGTTTTGAGTAAGCTCGAGACACTGATACGTCTCCATCATATCTACTTTTCCTAACGCTTCTACTCTTGTTTTGGACTCTAATTTGCATGATTTGAATGAAACTAACCCGAACTGACATTGTTTTCAGCAGAACTACCATGGTGTTGTTTTTGTGCAGAAATATAAGTTCTCGGAATGGAACAAAACTTTTTGGAGAACTGTTTTACAATAAAGGAAAAATACTGGAGCCAAGAACCACCGAAGGGGGCCCCTGGCTGGGCACAAGACACCAGGGCACGCCCCCCTCTGGCGCGCCCTGGTGGGTTGTGCCCACCTCGTGGCCCCATAGACCCTAATTTTTTCAGAAATTGTTCACAAATAAAAATGCAATTCTTTAGGAGTTATTTGAGGAGGAGATCTACGGAGGCATCATCTAGTAGTGGCTCGATATGTCGGTCTTATGTTGAACCAAGCGCAAGCAAAATGCGGGATGCAGCTATCAAATCATGCCTATGGCCATGTAACAATTTCATGGTGAGCGCAGGTATTAAGGAAGAATTTGAGCAGTATGTTCACAACACCGAGCTCGGTCCCTACATCGAAGATAAGTGCATTCAGCATCTCAACCTCACAGAAACGTTCACTAAGAAATTTAAATTTCATCCTCATGAGTCTAGAGTTTCATTTATTCTTTATAACCATCCATATACCATGCCTCCAGAGATGTTTTGTAATGCCTACAAAATTCCATTTTGGGGTTTGCTAGACGAACCACCCAAGGCTGAGTACGAGCCATTTCTGACTAGTCAGTGTTACGGTGAGGATAGAGGAGTGACACAAGGTAGAATAAAAAGTATTCGTTTCCCATCAATTTACTACTTTGCACTCTTTAACGGCAAATGCATCATAGGCAAGCAAGATTGCAGCACACTATGTGCCCCTGACTTGAGCCTCATACACACCGCCCTGACCAGAATTAAACACTATAATCTGGGAGAAATTGTTGCACGAAGATTGCAACACAACGCTGGTAGTGGTCATTTTTATGGTGGGATTTATGCTTCTCTTTAGGTAAAGTGGTTGGTGTGACACCTCTGCCTTATGATCGCATCCTACCCACTCAGTATTTAGATTTTGGGGCCATGAAACGTCATACGTTCCTTACAGGCACAATCGACGATTATACTTATAACTTGAGATTTAATAAAGAACCCATTTTACCTGTTGTCTTGCCTGCACCTGCTCTTTTTGACTATGATAGTAAGAGAAGATACTACGTTCTTGAGAGCGAAGCCCGCGCGTACAATGCGGAGGTCGAGGCCGCCAGACGGGCTAAGATGGTCACACCAAGAGCCTCCATGAGCTATCACTCATATTATTACCCAGGCCGCGGATGGTGATTACCAAGCTAGGCCAAAATCCTAAGCTCGGATGGTGATTTCCAAGCTAGGCCAAAATCCTAAGCTTGGGGGAGTACGTATTTCCACCGACATTACATTCATGTTCACACATTTCATTCCAGTTGTTGGTGTTCACACTTTTTCATTGTATTATCCATGCTAGATTTATTTCATCGCTTTCTTCTTGTGTGTTTGAAAAACTTTGAGAAAACCCAAAAATATTTCTCGCTTCTTTTTGGTTTTCCTTTCTAGCTTTAATTAGTTGTAGTGTTAAAAGAAAACCCAAAAAGATTTCCTTATTCTTCTTTTGCTTGTTGGGAGCTTTCCCATGTAAATAGTTTTTCTCGTTTTTGTTTTCCCTTCGTTAATTTGCTTTCTTCAAGAAAAATTAAAAACTCCAAAAATATTTTAGTGTGTTTCTTTGAAATTGTTTTCTTTTTGTTGAGTCATACCAAGGAGAAGACCACGATGAAAATGTTGAGTGGCT
The DNA here is from genome assembly GCA_011799875.1 of Thinopyrum elongatum. Classification (NCBI taxonomy): domain Eukaryota; kingdom Viridiplantae; phylum Streptophyta; class Magnoliopsida; order Poales; family Poaceae; genus Thinopyrum; species Thinopyrum elongatum. The sequence continues at coordinate 130,732,429 of CM022303.1, forward strand.
CTCGTATGTATTATTGTTGATCTAACAAAGAGCCCAAATTACCTTGTCTTCTCCTTCTGAATAAAATGTTTGCAGATTCCAGCTTAGTCCACGGCACTCTTGCACTATTATTATTTTCGTATCATTCGGTCGTGCAAGTGAAAGGAAATTATGACGATATTTGATGAAGTGACTGTGGCAGAGAGAAATGGGTATGAACCCAACTTGTCCTATTTTTTGTAAATATGTTTAACCTAGTATCCATGATTTAGCACATTATGATCAAACATGTTTGCAATGACAATTAGAGATTATAGTTTCTCATGCCATGCTTAAGTAGCTAGGAGTGGATAATGATTTATTTTGGATGTCAACATGCATTAAAATGATTGTGATGTAGTATGATGATATGGTATCCTCCTCTGAATGTTTCAAGTTTCTTGACTTGGCACATTTTCATGCATGTAGTTGAATCAAAACCAACATAGGCTCTACGATATTTTTGTTCATGGTGTTCATATCCTACTCATGCTAGTATTCAATGTTTATTATGCATAATGCATGTTCATGACTGTTTTCGCTCTCTAGCTGGCCGCTTCTCAATCTATTTGCTAGCTTTCACCTGTACTAAGCGGAATTACTGCTTCTGCATCAAAAATCCTAAAACCCAAAGTTATTTCAGATGAGTCCACCATATCTACCTATATGCGGTATTACCCTGCCGTTCCAAGTAAATTTGCCTGTGCCACCTCTAAAATTTCAAATGAACACCTGTTTTGTGTGCCTGGATTGTTCATAGAGCGATGTGGGGTGGTTGGTATCTTCCATGCTAAGCGGGTTATTCTCATGATGAGTGTTTATTCATTTGTCCTTGCACGAGAGGGGCGGTAATAGGGCTGCCCAGTCCCGAAATCAAAAACTGCAAATAACTAAACAAAACTCCCCCAAGATTGTTTTTGGTATGGACGGTACCCATGGATTCGGCTAGCCATGGAATGTGTTTTTTGGTGGAGGGGGAGTAAACCTTTACTTTTATCGCTTGGGAACCACCACTAATGTGTTTAGCATGGAAGATATTGATAACTCTTGGTCGTGACGTAAATAGGAAGGGTGCACCTCCCAAAATTTTATTTATCTCTGATTTAAGCTTTGAGCTCTGGCACCCCTGCAAATCCCTGCTTCCCTCTGCGAAGGGACTATCTATTTAATTTTATGTTGTGTCATCACCTTCCCAAATAAGCGCCAGATCTGAGAGCACTATTGTCATCCTCATGTATTGTGTATAGTTAAAGTTGGATGCATCATGCCTGGATCTTTTCTACCATGAATTACAATGTTTAGTCGCTGCTTGAACATTGGAGGTGCTTTGCATTTATGTTTTGTGGTCTCAGAAAGGGCTAGCGAGATACCACTGTTGTCATATTATATCATGATTGTTTTGACAAAGTGTTGGCATTTGAGATATCTTATTATTGCTCGCTATTTGCTTATGATATTGATATGAGTTAATATAATTCTTAAGAGTTATTGTTGACATGGTTAGTCATAATCTTTGCTGAAAACCTGGGTGCTACTTAAGCTTATTTATGTAAACAAGAACAAAAGGTTTCGTAAAAGTTTTTCTTTATCACTTTCACTTTATCAACTGAATTGCTTGAGGACAAGCAAAGGTTTAAGCTTGGGGGAGTTGATACGTCTCCGTCGTATCTACTTTTCCTAATGCTTTTGCTCTTGTTTTGGACTCTAATTTGCATGATTTGAATGAAACTAACCCGGACTGACGCTGTTTTTAGCAGAACTACCATGGTGTTGTTTTTGTGCAGAAATAAAAGTTCTCGGAATGGAACCAAACTTTTTGGAGAATTATTTTACAATAAAAGAAAAATACTGGAGCCAAGAACCACCGGAGGGGGCCCCCTAGCTGGGCACAAGACACCAGGGCGCGCCCCCCCTCTGGCACGCACTGGTGGGTTGTGCCCACCTCGTGGCCCCGCAGACCCTAATTCTGACGCTATAAAATCCTATTTTCGGAGAAAAAATAAGAGAGGAAGTTTCATCGCGTTTCACGATACGGAGCCACCGCTGCCTCCTATTCTTCATCGGGAGGCCAGATTTGGAGCCCGTTCGATGCTCCGGAGAGGGGAATCTTCGGTCTTGGTCATCACCAACCCTCCTTCATCACCAATTCTATGATGCTCCCCACCGGGAGTGAGTAATTCCTTCATAGGCTCGCTGGTCAGTGAGGAGTTGGATGAGATTCATCATGTAATCGAGTTAGTTTTGTTAGGGCTTGATCCCTAGTATCCACTATGTTCTGAGATTGATGTTGTTATGACTTTGCCATGCTTAATGCTTGTTACTTAGGGCCTGAGTGCCATGATTTCAGATATGAACCGTTTATGTTTTCACCATTATATTTATGTTCTAGATCCGATATTGCAAGTCATATTCACCTATTACGTGTTATGATCCGTAAACCCCAGGGTGACAGTAATTGGGATACTTTCCGGTGATGACCGTAGTTTGAGGAGTTCATGTATTCACTATGTGTTAATGCTTTGTTCCAGTTCTCTATTAAAAGGAGGCCTTAATATCCCTTAGTTTCCTTATGGACCCTGCTGCCACAGGAGGGTAGGACAAAAGATGTCATGCAAGTTGTTTTCATAAGCACGTATGACTATTTACGGAATACATGCCTACATTATATTTATGAACTGGAGCTAGTTTGTATCGCCCTAGGTTATGACTGTTATATGATGTATATCATCCAACGAATTCACCGATCCAATGCCTATGAATTTTCCACATATTGTTCTTGCTAAGTTACTACTGCTGCTGTTACTGTTACGCTTGCTACAAAATCATTGCTATCACTGTTACCGCTACTATTACTGTTACCACCACTATCAAAACTATCATATTACTGTGCTACTGATCACTTTGCTGCATATATTTAATCTCCAGGTGTGGTTGAATTGACAACTCAACTGCTAATACTTGCAAATATTCTTTGGTCCCCCTTGTGTCGAATCTATAAATTTGGGTTGAATACTCTACCCTCGAAAACTGTTGCGATCCCCTATTCTTGTGGGTTATCAGACAACACCTCCCGCTATTAATTATGATATGTCGCAAGTAATTGATGATGCTACTTCTGCTATGAATGATGCTTATGATGATGGTAGTACTTTGCGTGATAAGAATGTGCCACTAGCTGAATTTCTTGATGAACAACTTGCTAGAGCTAAAGAAATTGAGAATGCTGAAACTGATGAAGTCATTGAAACTAAAAATTATGAAACACCTATTCGACCTAGCTCTCCTAGATATGAATTGCCTAAGATACCTGAAGGTTATGTTATGGAAGGAGAGGCAGCCATGGATTTTCTTGCTTGTAAGGATAGAGATGATCTTAAGAAATTACTATGCAAGTTGAAAGTAAAATCTTTAAATTCTAGAATGAAATATAATCCTAAGTTTGTTACTTCACCTATCTTTATTACTGATAAGGATTATGAATTCTCTATCGACCCAGAGTTAATTACTTTGGTTGAATCTGATCCTTTCCGTTGTTATGACACTGAAACCGTTGGGGCACATCTTACTAAATTAAAGATATAGCCACCCTATTTGCTCATGAGGAAAAATTTGCTATTACTATATTCTCAAGTTATTTCCTTTCTCGTTAAAGGGCGATGCTAAGATATGGTATAATACTCTTGCTCCTGGTTGTGTGCGTAGTCCCCAGGATATGATTTATTACTTCTCTAAAAAATATTTTTCTGCTCATAAGAAACAAGCTGCCTTACAGGAAATATTTAACTTTGTGCAAATTGAAGAATAGAGTCTCCCACAAGCTTGGGGGAGGCTTCTCCAATTACTAAATGCTTTGCCTGATCATCCTCTTAAGAAAAATGAAGTACTTGATATCTTCTATAATGGACTAACCGATGCTTCTAGGGACTACCTAGATAGTTGTGCTGGTTGTGTTTTCAGGGAATGCACTATTGAACAAGCTGATGAATGATTGAATAATATATTAAAGAATGATAATGATTGGACACTTCCTGAACCACCGCCTAAACCCACTCCGAAGAAGAGGGGTATTTTATTTCTCAGTCCTGAAGATATGCAAGAAGCAAAGAAATGTATGAAGGAAAAAGGTATTAAAGCTGAAGATGTTAAGAATTTACCACCTATTGAAGAAATACATGGTCTTGACAAACCACCACAGGTGGTAGAGGTAAATTCTCTTTTAAAGTTTGATGAAGGTGATATTCCCTATAATAAATCTCCTAGTCAATGCTTGTATGAATTTGATAATTACATTATTAAGCAAGATCATTTCAATGCAAATGTTTTGAAACAATTGAAACAAAATGCATACATGATTGATCATTTGAGTGACTTTCTATTTAGAATTGTTTATGGTGTCAAACGTGTAAGTAAACATGCATCTATGGTCCAAACTCAGTTAGAACAAGTTGCTAAATCTCAAAGTGAATCGGTCAATGAAATGAATAATAATATGAATGATCATGCTGTTAGAGTAATGTCTAGAGGTGGTAGAATGACTCAGGAGCCGCTTTATCCTGAAGGTCATCCTAAAAGAATTGAACAAGACTCTCAAAGAATTAATATTAATGCACCTAGTCCATCTAAAAAGAAAATGAAAAAGAAAAATGATAGGACTTTGCATACTTCTAGAGAACCTGAGGTAGAAAACTGTGATGACCCCGGCTTAATCGTGCACTAATCATACACGCAAATGCGCACGATCAAGCCTAAGGACTCACTTGAAGATATCACAACACAACTCTAAAACATAAATAAAGTCATACAAGCTTTATATTACAAGCCAGGGCCTCGAGGGCTCGAATACATAGCTCGATGGCATACAAGCGTCAGCGGAAGCATCAGATATCTGAGTACAGATATAATACAGAGAGAGAAATAGGCCTTCATAGAGGCGGGGTAAAATAAAATACTACGATCGAAAAGGCGTAGGCCTCCTGCCCTGGACCCTCCAATCCTACTCCTGGTCGTCAAACGGCTCCTCGTAGTAGTAGTACTCACCAGGCGGGTAGTAGTACTGGTCGTCGGCTGGGGCGTCTGGCTCAGGGGCTCCGTCGTCTGGTGGCATCAAATGGAATATGGGAGAAAAAGAAAATAAAGCAAACGTGAGTACTCATCCGAAGTACTCAGCAAGCAAGGATCTACACTACATATGCATCATTTTCAAAGGGGGTTGTATATGTGGACTGGGCTGCAGAAATGCCAGAATAGAGGGGGAAGCCTAGTCCTATCGAAGACTAGCATCTTCATCAATCTTCGACAGTCTTGCAGCAATAGAAGAGATCAGATGAACATAATGTAAAGTAGTAGTAGTAGTAGTATCATCAACCTCGACCTGAGATCCTTTCTCGACTCCCTGCGAGAAAGCAATCCCAGAGCCGTACTATCCAGTTCTCATCACATGTTCTAGTTGTACCGATCGGGATACAACTCCGAGTGTCTGTTACCGTAGGACAGGCTATCGATAGAAGTTTCTTCCCTGCAGGGGTGCACCAACTTACCCACCACGCTCGCTTAACTCCGGCCGGACACACTTTTCTGGGTCATGCCCGGCCTCGGCTAAGCAACACGCCGCAACCCGACCTAGGCTTATAAGAGAGGTCAGCACGCCGGACTAAACCTATGCCCCCAGTGGTCTTGGGCCATCGCCCCGGGAACTCCTGCATGTTACGGGGCCACCGAGAGCAGACCTAGCAACCCCTTATACAAGCGCGGTTGCGTTACCAGTCCAACTCAGCGTGCGCCGCTCCTTACTGACGTCAAACAAGCTTCGGCTGATGTATACGACGCAAAACGCCCATACTATGCCCACGTGATGGTTAGTGCTATCGGGCCAGAGGCCCCTCGGATCAAATATCCAAACCGTAGTGGATTAGGAGCGCGCGGAAACGAGCAGAGACTCACGATCGATGTGACCCCGTCGCCCCGTCTTGAGGACTTGCGGCAAGGGCTAAGAATGCCCGGCCATGCCTCGTAGTTATCTCGCGGGCACCATCCAGGTCAACCCGACTCCACCTCACTTCGCAATAAGCTCGCGCGGGTACCCCTCAGGGCCGACCCGTCTTTAGTATCATGGTTTAGTGCAATTCAACTCATCAACAGTACCGGTGTGTCTGACACCAAAGGGAACCCTGAGGAATCACCCTCGATGGAATTCCCGCTCGATGTTATCATCAAGGTGAACGAAGGAGGAATCACCCTTGAGGTCCACACTTGAGAGGTTGCGCGACGATGTCATTATCGGGGGTGGTGTAGGAGGAATCACCCTCGCTTACCACGACCGAGTAACTAACCTACAAGGTTAACATCAGAAGTGCTGACGAGGTATCACCCTCGGCACTCGACGGTAACCCAGCAGTGTCGGCAACTAAGGGGAAGTGAGGTGCGGTGCCAGGGTCTAGTCTTCAATCCCGTTGATCGGGTCTTCTGATATCCAGCGGGGCAGTAGGGATCAAGTGGGGGTCTCTGTCGTGTCTCTACCCAGCCTATACTAAGCAGTCTAGGATAACCAGAAAGGTAGCAAGGCAGGGTACAATAATCAGGCTATGCAGCAGATATAGGAAAACAGTAGCAGTTCTAATGCAAGCATAAGAGAGAAGAGAATAAGCGATATAGGCATGTTCAAAAAGGGGGTGCTTGCCTGTTTGCTCTGGGGCAAGGACAAGGTCTTCAGTGGTATCGTCGGGGACGTAGTCGTACTCCTGAGCTGCGTCTGCCTCGGGAGCTACATCAATATCGGGGTCTACCGAGAGAGAAGAGGGGGAAGAAACAGGTAAACATAATGCAAACAAATGCAATACGGTGCGTGTGATGCTATGATGCAGTGCAGGGTTGCCTAATTATGCATCTAAGTCATTTTAGTTATTTTTAGAATTATTCTGGAATTTAATATCCGATGTGTGTGCACTATTCATCTACCGGATTCGGGTCCGGAGTTACGAGTTCTTCTACGTAGGGGGTTCCGATGGAGAAACAGACGGCACGATCAGACTCGGCTCGTCGTTCTGAGCAAGTTTCATGTTTTAACTTTTTCGATCCGAGCTACGGTTTAAAAGTTATTAATTTTTAAAGTTTATTTGAATTTCTGGAATTTATTTATTTATCAGAAAATGAATTATGACGTCAGCATTGCGTCACAGTGACGTCAGCAGGTCAACTGCGGTTGACCAGGGTCAAACCTGACATGTGGGTCCAGTGGGACCCACATGTCAGTCTCTGTTTAGTCTAACAGTGGATTAACTTAATCCATAGGGTTAATTAGGGGGCGGGCCCCACTTGTCAGTGAGACATTAGGCTAATTATCTAGTTTTATTTAAATAAATGTTTAATTAGTCTAATTATCGAACGGGGCCCACATGTCAGCTACAGGGGTGAACAGTGCCCGCGTTGACTCGGGTCAACGCGGTCAACTGGGCCTGTGGGACCCACTGGCAGTGACCCAGGGGTGTCCCATGTGGCAGCCACGTCGGCGGCCGGCGCCGGAGTTGCGCCGGCGACCAAAATCGCGGCGGCGCGGCTCGGACGCCGTCGGGTTTCGCCCACAGGCCACCAAAACGGCCGGGGCTGGTCGCGTTTGAACGAGGGAAAAGTGCCGCGTCGATCTATGGCATGAGCGCGAGCTAAAACGGCCGGAAACGAGAGCTAGGTCGTCGCCGGCGGCGAGGCATTTCGGGTGAGCGCGGATCCGTCGCGGCAGGGCTCGGCTAGCTACGGGGTTGGTCGCATCGGGACCGCGGAGAGGTGCTGAGCACGTTCCTGCACTCGCACGGCCATGACACAGACTGCATCGCCGGCGGCGAGCTCCACGGCGGCGACGTTTGCGGGTGCTAGTGGTGCAGCGGCTACGGGTGACGAACGGCAGCAGAGAGAGAGGGGAAAAGGGCATGTGCTCACCGGGAAGGCACAAGGTGGCCCGGTGTCAGCTTAGTAGCCGCAGACGGTCGGGGACGCCGAAGATTGCCGGAGAGGCCGAAGACGAGGAGGAGCTCGATCCACCGCCTTCGCTGCACCCCAGCTCGAACGGAGGACACCAGGCGATGGAGAGGAGCGGGGCGGAGCTTGCTGGCTGGTCGGCTTGACGAAGGGTGGCCGGTGGCCGCGGCAACGTCGAGAACGCGGCGGCGACGACGCTCGGTGGCCGGATCTGGGAGGGAGCGAGGGCGGAGCGAGCGAGGGAGAGGACGGGGGAGTGGATAGAGTGGCCAGGGGGGAAGCACTGGGGCTTGGCCTTATCCCCTCGGGTGGGTGCGGCGTCGTCGGCCGTCGGCGTGTCGCCGCCCGGCTGGCGCGGGCGCGCGCGGCCAGGGGCGCGCCGACACGCACAAGGAGGGAGGTGAGATGGGCCGGCTGGGCTGGGCCAGTGCACTGTGCACTTGGACCAGTCCAGCTTTAGCCTTTTTCTTTTTCTTAATTTTATGTTTTTCTTTCCTTTTCTGTTTTAAAATAGTTAAGGCATTTCTACACTTTTGAAAAATGTGGAGGTTGGCCCAAATATTGCAATGCAATATTAGCTCCCACCAAAAAGTGGTTTGGGCAGAATTGAAGTTGGTTTGAATTTAATATGATTTTAAATATATCAAATATTGCTGTTTTGGTGCTGTTTCAACTTGTTTGAGTCACTTGTTCAACTCCAAATATTTTAATATTGATTTTAGAAATGTTCCTGAATTATTTGCCATTTAATGAACATTTTCCCAACAGTGTTTGATCAACTTTTATATTTCACTTTTGAATTTGAGTTGATTTTCAAAGGTGAATTTGAATTGGATCATTAACCCATATGACTTGGCACTGCAAATGATCATGACTTGGCAGTTTTAACAGAGTGTCACAGAGCTTATTACAAGGGGGTGTTACAAGTTCTCCTCCTCTAAAAGAAATTCTCGTCCCGATAATTTAGGAGGTAGAAGGAAAGAGTCCGGGATATTCTTCCCGAAGATGATCCTCGCGTTCCCAAGTGGCTTCATCTTCAGTGTGATTCGACCACTGCACTTTTAGGAACTTGGTCGTCTTCTGACGAGTCCGACGTTCAGCTTCATCGAGGATGCGGATCGGATGCTCCTTATAGGAAAGATCATCTTGTAGCTCGAGCATCTCATGATCCACTGCACAGTGCGGGGATTCCTTGAAGCACTTACGAAGTTGCGACACGTGGAAGACATCATGAATATGGGAGAATTGCGGTGGCAACTCCAATTGATATGCCACCTGTCCACGTCTAGCCATGATGCGGAATGGACCAATATAGCAAGGAGCTAGCTTGCCCTTGACTCCGAAACGACGGGTGCCCTTCATTGGAGTGACACGAAGATAGGCTTGATCACCTGGTTGATAGATCACACCCCATCGCTTGTGATCATAATTACTCTTCTGACGGTCTTGAGCTGCTTTGAGATTCTCCCGGACAATTCGGACTTGTTCTTCGGCATGCTGAATAATGTCCGGTCCAACAAGAGGTCGTTCCCCAGTTTCTGACCAATTCAGAGGGGTTCGACATTTACGACCATAAAGAACCTCAAAGGGGGCCATTTTCAAGCTGGCGTGATAACTGTTGTTATAAGAGAACTCGGCATACGGGAGAGATTCCTCCCATTTCTTACCGAAGGATATAACACAAGCTCGAAGCATATCTTCGAGTACTTGATTAACGCGCTCAACTTGACCTTGGGATTGGGGATGATAAGCTGAACTCCAAGTAATATGAGTTCCCATTGCTTTCTGGAAACTTTCCCAGAAATGGCCAGTGAAAATGCTGCCACGGTCTGAACTGATTTCCTTGGGAATACCATGGAGTGAAACAATCCAGGAGATATATAGCTCTGCTAACTGACTAGCAGTAATAGTCTCCTTAACTGGCAGAAAGTGTGCAACCTTGGAAAGTTGGTCAACGACGACAAGAATAGCATCGTGACCCTTCTGAGACTTGGGAAGACCAGTAATGAAGTCCATTTGCACTTTATCCCACTTCCATAGAGGAATAGGGAGCGGTTGCAGAATTCCAGCAGGTTTCTGATGTTCTGCCTTCACGCGACGACAAACGTCACACTCGGCAACATAATGAGCAATATCCTGCTTCATCCTAGACAACCAGTACCTTTGATGAAGATCTCGATACATCTTGGTACTACCCGGATGGATAGATAGCGGTGTATCATGGGCCTCCTTCATGACTTTGTCAGTCATCAGCTCGAAGCGAGGTACTACAATGCGATCTCGGAAGTACAAGGTTCCATCTTCAGCAATCGAGAAATCCCTGTACTTTTGAAGGTGAAGCTCTTTCTTCATCAGACTAATTTCAGCGTCTTTAGACTGCGCAATCTTGACAGCTTTCTCAAGATCTGGTTGTATCACAAGGTTATTAAGAGAACCTTGAGGAATGATACAGAGGTTCAGCTTGCGCAATTCTTCATATAGCTGGGGTTGAGCTTGTTTAACCATGAGGTTACTACAATATGACTTGCGGCTCAAGGCATCAGCCATCACATTAGCTTTGCCAGGAGTGTAGGAAATACCACAATCATAATCGGTGATTGTTTCCAACCAACGCTGCTGACGAAGATTAAGTTCCGGTTGAGTGAATAAGTACTTCAAGCTCTGATGATTTGTGTAAATCTCACACCGATTACCCAGGAGGTAATGACGCCACTGCTTCAAAGCATAAATGACAGCAGCAAGTTCGAGGTCGTGCACCGGGTAATTCTCTTCATGTGGACGCAGTTGTCGCGAAGCATAGGCAATAACTCTTCGCTCTTGCATTAGGACACAACCTAGTCCTTGGCGAGAGGCGTCGCAGAAGATCACAAAATCTTTGCGAGAGTCTGGAGGAGCAAGGACTGGAGCAGAAGTCAGCTTGTCCTTGAGGGTCTGGAAGCTTTCCTGACATTTGTCTGTCCACTCAAACTTAACGCCTTTGTGGAGTAGATTAGTCAGGGGCTTAGCAATCTTGGAGAAATTCTCGATGAAACGGCGACAATAACTTGCAAGCCCGAGGAAACTTCTGACTTCTTTGACATTCTTCGGAGGGGTCCAGTCAAGAATAGCCTGAACTCGCTCCGGGTTAACTGCGATACCATCCTTGGAGATGACATGTCCAAGGTAGGTTACCTCAGAAAGCCAGAATTCGCACTTAGAGTACTTGGCATATAATTGGTGCTCTCGAAGTCTCTCGAGAACAAGGCGAAGGTGCTCAGCATGTTCTTCTTTGTTCTTTGAATAAACCAGAATATCATCCAGATATACCACGACGAATTTGTCGAGGTAATCCATGAATATGTAATTCATTAGGCGGGAGAATGTAGCTGGAGCGTTTGTTAAGCCAAACGACATGACTGTGTACTCGTAAGAGCCATAACGAGTAACGAATGCAGTCTTCGGAATATCCTCTTCGCGGACACGGATCTGGTGATAACCCAACCTCAAGTCGAGTTTAGAAAACACCGAAGATCGATCAACTTGCAGGATCCTACTCTCCGTGTGCACTCTGATGCAGAATCCGGTCTTATCGAATGACAACTTGGAGTATAATACATCTCGGAGAGAAAGGTTAAACAAACCAATGGAAAGGAAAATGATTATCAGACTAATCAGATCAAAGTCAGGGAAATCGCACTGAATCCAGCCCTCCGGGTGGATAGAATTAACGAGAACCTAAATGTCGATGTTAGTAAATTTTATTAAACCCGAATAGATGAGAGATTAGAGTCCCAGAGTAAAGACGAGGAATAAAAGATCCAAATACCACCCAGTTGGTGACGTGGGCCCGTAAGCCACACAGCCAAGTTAGTAAAACAGTTTTTGACCACTAGACTCAACTTCGGCCAAGGAATTGGAAAGGGGGATTCCTGGAGGCAGTCGGCTCTGATACCAACCTGTGACGACCCCGGCTTAATCGTGCACTAATCATACACGCAAATGCGCACGATCAAGCCTAAGGACTCACTTGAAGATATCACAACACAACTCTAAAACATAAATAAAGTCATACAAGCTTTGTATTACAAGCCAGGGCCTCGAGGGCTCGAATACATAGCTCGATGGCATACAAGCGTCAGCGGAAGCATCAGGTATCTGAGTACAGATATAATACAGAGAGAGAAATAGGCCTTCATAGAGGCGGGGTAAAATAAAATACTACGATCGAAAAGGCGTAGGCCTCCTGCCCTGGACCCTCCAATCCTACTCCTGGTCGTCAAACGGCTCCTCGTAGTAGTAGTACTCACCAGGCGGGTAGTAGTACTGGTCGTCGGCTGGGGCGTCTGGCTCAGGGGCTCCGTCGTCTGGTGGCATCAAATGGAATATGGGAGAAAAAGAAAATAAAGCAAACGTGAGTACTCATCCGAAGTACTCAGCAAGCAAGGATCTACACTACATATGCATCATTTTCAAAGGGGGTTGTATATGTGGACTGGGCTGCAGAAATGCCAGAATAGAGGGGGAAGCCTAGTCCTATCGAAGACTAGCATCTTCATCAATCTTCGACAGTCTTGCAGCAATAGAAGAGATCAGATGAACATAATGTAAAGTAGTAGCAGTAGTAGTATCATCAACCTCGACCTGAGATCCTTTCTCGAATCCCTGCGAGAAAGCAATCCCAGAGCCGTACTATCCAGTTCTCATCACATGTTCTAGTTGTACCGATCGGGATACAACTCCGAGTGTCCGTTACCGTAGGACAGGCTATCGATAGAAGTTTCTTCCCTGCAGGGGTGCACCAACTTACCCACCACGCTCGCTTAACTCCGGCCGGACACACTTTTCTGGGTCATGCCCGGCCTCGGCTAAGCAACACGCCGCAACCCGACCTAGGCTTATAAGAGAGGTCAGCACGCCGGACTAAACCTATGCCCCCAGGGGTCTTGGGCCATCGCCCCGGGAACTCCTGCATGTTACGGGGCCACTGAGAGCAGACCTAGCAACCCCTTATACAAGGGCGGTTGCGTTACCAGTCCAACTCAGCGTGCGCCGCTCCTTACTGACGTCAAACAAGCTTCGGCTGATGTATACGACGCAGAACGCCCATACTATGCCCACGTGATGGTTAGTGCTATCGGGCCAGAGGCCCCTCGGATCAAATATCCAAACCGTAGTGGATTAGGAGCGCGCGGAAACGAGCAGAGACTCACGATCGATGTGACCCCGTCGCCCCGTCTCGAGGACTTGCGGCAAGGGCTAAGAATGCCCGGCCATGCCTCGTAGTTATCTCGCGGGCACCATCCAGGTCAACCCGACTCCACCTCACTTCGCAATAAGCTCGCGCGGGTACCCCTCAGGGCCGACCCGTCTTTAGTATCATGGTTTAGTGCAATTCAACTCATCAACAGTACCGGTGTGTCTGACACCGAAGGGAACCCTGAGGAATCACCCTCGATGGAATTCCCGCTCGATGTTATCATCAAGGTGAACGAAGGAGGAATCACCCTCGAGGTCCACACTTGAGAGGTTGCGCGACGATGTCATTATCGGGGGTGGTGTAGGAGGAATCACCCTCGCTTACCACGACCGAGTAACTAACCTACAAGGTTAACATCAGAAGTGCTGACGAGGTATCACCCTCGGCACTCGACGGTAACCCAGCAGTGTCGGCAACTAAGGGGAAGTGAGGTGCGGTGCCAGGGTCTAGTCTTCAATCCCGTTGATCGGGTCTTCTGATATCCAGCGGGGCAGTAGGGATCAAGTGGGGGTCTCTGTCGTGTCTCTACCCAGCCTATACTAAGCAGTCTGGGATAACCAGAAAGGTAGCAAGGCAGGGTACAATAATCAGGCTATGCAGCAGATATAGGAAAACAGTAGCAGTTCTAATGCAAGCATAAGAGAGAAGAGAATAAGCGATATAGGCATGTTCAAAAAGGGGGTGCTTGCCTGTTTGCTCTGGGGCAAGGACAAGGTCTTCAGTGGTATCGTCGGGGACGTAGTCGTACTCCTGAGCTGCGTCTGCCTCGGGAGCTACGTCAATATCGGGGTCTACCGAGAGAGAAGAGGGGGAAGAAACAGGTAAACATAATGCAAACAAATGCAATACGGTGCGTGTGATGCTATGATGCAGTGCAGGGTTGCCTAATTATGCATCTAAGTCATTTTAGTTATTTTTAGAATTATTCTGGAATTTAATATCCGATGTGTGTGCACTATTCATCTACCGGATTCGGGTCCGGAGTTACGAGTTCTTCTACGTAGGGGGTTCCAATGGAGAAACAGACGGCATGATCAGACTCGGCTCGTCGTTCTGAGCAAGTTTCATGTTTTAACTTTTTCGATCCGAGCTACGGTTTAAAAGTTATTAATTTTTAAAGTTTATTTGAATTTCTAGAATTTATTTATTTATCAGAAAATGAATTATGACATCAGCATTGCGTCACAGTGACGTCAGCAGGTCAACTGCGGTTGACCAGGGTCAAACCTGACATGTGGGTCCAGTGGGACCCACATGTCAGTCTCTGTTTAGTCTAACAGTGGATTAACTTAATCCATAGGGTTAATTAGGGGGCGGGCCCCACTTGTCAGTGAGACATTAGGCTAATTATCTAGTTTTATTTAAATAAATGTTTAATTAGTCTAATTATCGAACGGGGCCCACATGTCAGCTACAGGGGTGAACAGTGCCCGCGTTGACTCGGGTCAACGCGGTCAACTGGGCCTGTGGGACCCACTGGCAGTGACCCAGGGGTGTCCCATGTGGCAGCCACGTCGGCGGCCGGCGCCGGAGTTGCGCCGGCGACCAAAATCGCGGCGGCGCGGCTCGGACGCCGTCGGGTTTCGCCCACAGGCCACCAAAACGGCCGGGGCTGGTCGCGTTCGAACGAGGGAAAAGTGCCGCGTCGATCTATGGCATGAGCGCGAGCTAAAACGGCCGGAAACGAGCGCTAGGTCGTCGCCGGCGGCGAGGCATTTCGGGTGAGCGCGGATCCGTCGCGGCAGGGCTCGGCTAGCTACGGGGTTGGTCGCATCGGGACCGCGGAGAGGTGCTGAGCACGTTCCTGCACTCGCACGGCCATGACACAGACTGCATCGCCGGCGGCGAGCTCCACGGCGGCGACGTTTGCGGGTGCTAGTGGTGCAGCGGCTACGGGTGACGAACGGCAGCAGAGAGAGAGGGGAAAAGGGCATGTGCTCACCGGGAAGGCGCAAGGTGGCCCGGTGTCAGCTTAGTAGCCGCAGACGGTCGGGGACGCCGAAGATTGCCGGAGAGGCCGAAGACGAGGAGGAGCTCGATCCACCGCCTTCGCTGCACCCCAGCTCGAACGGAGGACACCAGGCGATGGAGAGGAGCGGGGCGGAGCTTGCTGGCTGGTCGGCTTGACGAAGGGTGGCCGGTGGCCGCGGCAACGTCGAGAACGCGGCGGCGACGACGCTCGGTGGCCGGATCTGGGAGGGAGCGAGGGCGGAGCGAGCGAGGGAGAGGACGGTGGAGTGGATAGAGTGGCCAGGGGGGAAGCACTGGGGCTTGGCCTTATCCCCTCGGGTGGGTGCGGCGTCGTCGGCCGTCGGCGTGTCGCCGCCCGGCTGGCGCGGGCGCGCGCGGCCAGGGGCGCGCCGACACGCACAAGGAGGGAGGTGAGATGGGCCGGCTGGGCTGGGTCAGTGCACTTTGCACTTGGACCCGTCCAGCTTTAGCCTTTTTCTTTTTCTTAATTTTCTGTTTTTCTTTCCTTTTCTGTTTTAAAATAGTTAAGGCATTTCTACACTTTTGAAAAATGTGGAGGTTGGCCCAAATATTGCAATGCAATATTAGCTCCCACCAAAAAGTGGTTTGGGCAGAATTGAAGTTGGTTTGAATTTAATATGATTTTAAATATATCAAATATTGCTGTTTTGGTGCTGTTTCAACTTGTTTGAGTCACTTGTTCAACTCCAAATATTTTGATATTGATTTTAGAAATGATCCTGAATTATTTGCCATTTAATGAACATTTTCCCAACAGTGTTTGATCAACTTTTATATTTCACTTTTGAATTTGAGTTGATTTTCAAAGGTGAATTTGAATTGGATCATTAACCCATATGACTTGGCACTGCAAATGATCATGACTTGGCAGTTTTAACAAAGTGTCACAGAGCTTATTACAAGGGGGTGTTACAAAAACCTTCTGAGAATGATAATGATGTTTCTAATTCTCATGTTGAAACACAATCTCGCAATGAACATTCAGCTAGTGATAATGATAATGACAATGATTATGTTCATGTAGATGCTCAACCAGACAATGATAAGGAACCAGATAATGATGTTGAAATAGAACCTGTTGTTGATCTTGATAACCCACCTTCTAAAAATAAACGCTATGATAAGAGAGATTTTGTTGCTAGAAGACATGGTAAAGAAAGAGAACCATGGGTTCATAAACCCATGCCTTTCCAACCTAAACCATCTAAGAATAAAGATGAGGAAGAATTTGAACGCTTTGCTGAAATGCGTAGGCCAGTCTTTTTGCGTACTCGTTTAACTGATATTCTGAAGATGGCCCCTTACGCTAAATACATGAAAGATATTATCACTAATAAAAGAAAAATACCTGAAACTGAAATCTCCACCATGCTTGCTAATTATTCTTTTAAGGATGGAGTACCTAAAAAACTAGGAGATCCAGGAATACCAACTATACCATGCTCCATTAAAAGAAGTTATGTTAAAACTGCTTTATGTGATTTAGGATCCAGTGTTAGTGTTATGCCTTTCTCTTTATATAAAAGACTTGATTTGAATAAACTCACACCCACTGAAATATCATTGCAAATGGATGACAAATCAACTGCCTTACATATCGGTGTTTGTGAGGATGCACCCGTTGTAGTTGCAAATGTTACTATCTTAACAGACTTGTTATACTTGATATGCCCGAGGACGACAACATGTCGATTATCCTTGGTAGACCCTTTTTAAATACTATAGGTGCTTTTATTGATTGCAACAAAAGCATGGTCACTTTTCATATCAATGTAGTTAGCATATGGTGTACTTTCCGAAGAAACAATTTCAAGTAAATGGTATTCATGTTATTGAAAAGACCCAGACAATTACTATTGGAAGTTCTCAACTTCCTCTCCCTACTGTTAAAAAGAAATATGAAACACTTATTGTTGGGAAGATTCATATCCCCGTTGAGGTAACTTAGTGTTTTACAAAGATTCTTCGGCTTCATGTTAATCGAAAATGGTTTGTTAATAAGACTTGATCAAGCTTATTAATGGATTATTTTTGAGAGACATGTGATCGATGAATTTAGTAGGCACAACCGTCTGTATCCACTTTATATTTTCTGTTATTTGTAGTTAAATGCAATAAAATGCCATGAATATCCTGTTTTCTGAATTATCCATGCAATAAAAAAGGTGCCCAAAAATGAAAGTGATCAAAATGACCTGAAATTTTTACATTATTTTTATTGAATATTTGAGAACTTTTGGCACTAAAATCATCCCAGGAGGATGCCCCAGGTGCCCACAAGGCACCAGGGCGCGCCTAGGTGACTTGTGGGCCCCACAGGGACCCCCTCACTTATTCCTTTAGCCCACTTCGTCACTCACCTCCAGAAAAAAATCACTCTGGTTCTCTCTGTCGAGTTCTTGCTCCCAAACCTGCGATTTTTGATCTCTTTGCTCGAAACTCCATTTCCGAAACTATTTTAGGGGATTGCTACTTAGTATGTGACTCCTCCATTGCTCCAATTAGTTTTTTCTTTAGTGGATTATATTTTGCATAATTAGCTGCTCTTGGTGCTACTGAAAATGAGCTTGTGATGCGGCTTGAACTACATCGGTATTTCCCCCAAGAGGAAGGGATGATGCAGCATAGCTACGGTAGGCATTTCCCTCAGTGATGAGACCAAGGTTATCGAACCAGTAGGAGAACCACGCAACACCACGTAAACAGCTCCTGCACACAAAGAACAAATACTTGCAACCCGACGTAAGAGAGGGGTTGTCAATCCCTCAGGGGTAAAAGGATAGGTAAAATTGTAGTAGATTGGATAAATAGATCTCGCGGGAACGCGAGATAAAATAAATAAATAAAAATTGCAGCAAGGTATTTTTGTGTTTTTGGATTAATAGATCTGAAAATAAAAGCAAATAAAAATAGATCTTGACGGCAAATATAATAAAGGAGAGACCCGGGGGCCGTAGATTTCACTAGTGGCTTCTCTCGAGAAAAATAGCATACGGTGGGTAAACAAATTACTGTTGGGCAATTGATAGAACTTCAAGTAATCATGACGATATCCAGGCAATGATCATTATATAGGCATCACGTCCAAGATTAGTAGACCGACTCCTGCCTGCATCTACTACTATTACTCCACACATCGACCGCTATCCAGCATGCATCTAGTGTATTAAGTTCATGGAGAAATGGAGTAATGCAATAAGAACGATGACATGATATAGACAAGATCTATTTATGTAGAAATAGACTCCATCTTGTTATCCTTAATAGCAACTATACATACGTGTCGGTTCCCCTTCTGTCACTGGGATCAAGCACCGTAAGATCGAACCCATCACAAAGCACCTCTTCCCATGGCAAGAAAAATCGATCTAGTTGGCCTAACTAAACCAAAGATTCGAAGAAGAAATACGAGGCTATAAGTAATCATGCATATAAGAGATCAAAAGACTCAAATAACTTTCATGGATAAAAACATAGATCTGATCATAAACTCAAAGTTCATCGGATCCCAACAAACACACAGCAAAAAGAGTTACATCAAATAGATCTCCAAGAGACCATTGTATTGAGAATCAAAAGAGAGAGAGGAAGCCATCTAGCTACTAACTACGGACCCGTAGGTCTACAATGAACTACTCACCCATCATCGAAGAGGCACCAATGAGGATGATGAACCCCTCCGTGATGGTGTCTAAATTGGATATGTGGTTTCTGGAACTTGCAGTGGCTGTAATTGATTTTCGTCGACTCCCCTAGGGTTTCTAGAATATTGGGGTATTTATAGAGCAAAGAGGCGGTGCGGGAGGCCACCGAGGTGGGCACAACCCACCTGGGCGCTCCTGGGCCCCCAGGCGTGCCCTGGTGGGTTGTGCTCCCCTCGGAGCCCCCCTCAGGTACTTTCTTGGCCCATCTTGTGTCTTCTGGTCCAGAAAAAATCAGCAAAAAGTTTTGCTGCGTTTGGACTCCGTTTGGTATTGATTTCCTGCAAGTAAAAAACAAGCAAAAAACAACAACTGGCACTGGGCACTATGTTAATAGGTTAGTCCCAAAAAATGATATAAAGTTGCTATAAAATGATTGTAAAACATCCAAGAATGATAATATAACAGCATGGAACAATCAAAAATTATAGATACATTGGAGACGTATCAGCTTGCATGTTGAATTCTTTGAGTTCCAAGTAGTTTGAATGCTTGATATAGCCTCTAGACATCCATATGAGTAGTTGCTATCAATCTTGTGAAGTTTTGTTGACATCATTTTGTGGCCAAAAATTTCGAAAATTTGTTCATACAAAAATGAACCTCTTTAGGAGGAGTTCTTTGAGGAAGAGGTCCTCGGAGGCATCGTCGAGTGAGAGCTCGATACGACAGGCTTATATTGAGCCAAGGGCCAGCTCGGTGCGGGATTCCGACACCAAATCATGTCGATGGCCGTGCGACGAGTTCATGATAGGCACGAGTATTAAAGAAGAATTTGATGAATATGTTCATAACACTGAGCCCGCTCCCTTCATCACAGATAAGTGCACACAACATTACAACCTTACCATCTCATTCACTAAAAAGTTTGAGTTTCATCCTCGTACTTCTAGAGTTTTGTTTCACTTATATGACCGAGCTTATAATATGCGTCTAGAAGAACTATGTGATGGATGCAAAATTCCATATTGGGGTTCGTTAGATGAACCACCAACATTTGATTATGAAATGTTCCTGAGTAGCCTTTGCTGTGGTGAGGATAGGAGAGTTACACAAGCTAGAATAAAAAGCATTTAGTTCCCCTCAATTCACTATTTTGCATTGTTTAATGGAAAGTGTATCATGGGCAAGCAAGACTATAGTACACTTTGTGCCCCCGACCTGAGCATTCATACTGCTCTAACGGGCGTCAAACTTTATAATCTTGGGGCAATTGTTGCACAGAGGTTGCAACGTAATGCGAGTAGTGGTAATTTTTATGGAGGAATTTATGCCTCTCACGTAGCTGCAAGGCTAAGAGTTTCACCTAAGCCCAATGATCCTATTTTACCTGACCAATATCTAGACTTTGATGCAATGCAGCGCCACGAGTTTATTAAGGATAAATCTCAAAACTATCAACTTGATGTTTGATAAAAAAAACCTACTGTACCTGTTATTTTACCTGCACCTGCTCTCTTTGATTTTCAGAGTAAAGGAAGATATTACATTTATGAGAGCGAAGCACGTGAGTACAACGTAGAAGTAGAAGCAACTCGTCGGGAAGAGGAGGAGGCAGTGAGAGCCTCCACGAGCTACCACTTTGATTATTACCCAGACCAGCGATGGTGATTACCAAGCGAGGCAAAAGCCTAAGCTTGGGGGAGTACGTATTTCCCACCGACATTACATTAATGTTCACACATTTCATTCCAGTTGTCGGTGTTCATCCTTTTTCATTGTATAATCCATGTTAGTTTTATTTTCTTGCTTTCTTCTTGTGTGTTTGAAAAACTTTGAAAAAATCCAAAAATATTTTTTTGCTTCTTTTCGGTTTTTCTTTCTAGTTTAAATTAGTTGTAATATTAAAAGAAAACCCAAAAAGATTTCCCGTTCTTCTTTTTCTTGTTGGGAGCTTTCCCGTGTAAATAGTTTTTCTCGTTTTTGCTTTCCCTTCTTTAATTTGCTTTCTTCAAGAAAAAATAAAAACTCCAAAAATATTTCAGTGTGTTTCTCTGAAATTCTTTTCTTTCGTTGAGTCATTATGAGGAGAAGACCATGATGAAAATGTTGAGTGGCTCTCATATGCATTATTGTTGATCTAACGAAGAGCCCATTTTACCTTGTCTTCTCCTCTGAATAAAATGTTTGTAGATTCCAGCTTAGTCCATGACACTCTTGCACTATTATTATTTTCATATCATTCGGCCGTGCAAGTGAAAGGCAATAATGATGATATTTGATGAAGTGACTGAGGCAAGGAAAGGCGGGTATGAACTCAACTTGTTTTTTTTGTAAATATGTTTAACTCAGTATCCTTGATTTAGCATATTATGATTAAACATGTTTATGATGACAATTAGAGATTACAGTTGCTCATGCCATGCTTAAGTAGCTAGGAGTGGATAATGATTTATCTTGGGTATCAACCTGCATTAAAATGGTTGTGATGTAGTATGATGATATGGTATCCTCCTCTGAATGTTTCGAGTGGCTTTCCTTGGCACATGTTCGCGCATGTAGTTGATTCAAAACCAACATAGCCTCCATGATATTTATGTTCATGGTGTTTATATCCTACTCATGCTAGTATTCAATGTTAATTATTCACAACGCATGTTTATGACCGTTTTTGCTCTCTAGTTGGTCGCTTCTCAACCTATTTGCTAGCCTTTGCCTGTACTACGCGGGAATACTGCTTGTGCATCAAAATCCTTAAACCAAAGTTATTCTAGATGATTCCACTATATATCTACCTATAAGCGGTATTACTCTGCCGTTCCAAGTAAATTTGCATGTGCCACCTCTAAAATATTCAAATGAACATATGTTTTTTGTTCCCATACCGCTCATGGAGCGACAGGGGGTGGTCAGTATCTTCCATGCTAAGAGGGTTATTCTCATGATGAGTTTTTATTCACTTGTCCTTGTACGAGAGGGGCCGGTAATCAGGATGCCCAGTCCCATGATCAAAATTGCAATAATAATAAAACAAACTCCCCCGGAAAGTTGTTGGTATGGAGGGCACCCGAGGATTCGGCTAGCCATGGCTTGTGTTTGTTGGTCGAGGGGGAGTAAACTTTACTGTTACCGTTTGGGAACCGCTGCTAATTTGTTTAGCATGGAAGATATTGAAAACTCTCCGTCGCAACGTTGACAGGAAAGGTATACCTCCCAAAATTTTATTTATCTCTGATTTAAGCATCGAGCTCTGGCACCTCTGCAAATCCCTACTTCCCTCTGCGAAGGGCCTATCCATTCACTTTTATGTTATTTTACTTTTATTGTTGAGTCACCACCTTCTCAAACAAGCACCAGTCCTGAGAGCACTATTGTCACCCTCATGCATTGTGTATAGTTAATGTTGTGTGCATCATGACTGGATCTCTTCTACCATGAATTTCAATGTTTAGTCGCTGCTTGAACTTTGGAGGTGCTCTGCATTTATGTTTTGCGGTCTTAGAAAGGGCTAACGAGATACCATTATTGTCATATTATATCATGATTGTTTTGACAAAGTGTTGGAATTTGAGATATTTTATTATTGCTCGCTAGTTGATTATGCCATTGATATGAGTGAATATAGTTTCTAAGAGTTATCATTTGCATGGTTAGTTATAATCTTGGTTGAAAACCTGGGTATTATTTAATCATATATATAGACACAAGAACAAAAGAGTTCGTAAAAGTTTTTCTTTATCACTTTCAGTTTGTCAACAGAATTGCTTGAGGACAAGCAATGATTTAAGCTTGGGGGAGTTGATAAGTCTCCGTCGTATCTACTTTTCCAAACACTTTTGCTCTTGTTTTGGACTCTAATTTGCATGATTTGAATGAAACTAACCCAGACTGACGCTGTTTTCAGCAGAATTACCACGGTGTTGTTTTTGTGCAGAAATAAAAGTTCTTGGAATTGGACGAAACTTTTTGGAGATTTTTTATGAAATAAATGAAAAATACTGGAGCCAAGATCCACTAGAGGGGAGCCACCCTGTGCCCACAAGGCACCAGGGTGCACCCACCCCCCCAGGCGCGCCCTGGTGGCTTCTGGGGCCCATGTGGCTCCGCTGACCCTAATCTCAGCATTATAAATTCCTATTTTTTGAGAAAAAATAGGAGAGGAAGTTTCATTGCGTTTTACAATATGAAGCCGCCGCTACCTCATGTTCTTCATCGGGAGGCCAGATCTGGAGGCCGTTCGGGGCTCCGGAGAGGGGGATCTTCCGTCTTCGTCATCATCAACCATCCTCCATCACCAATTTCATGATGCTCACCGCGGGAGTGAGTAATTTCTTTGTAGGCTTGCTGGATAGTGATGGGTTGGATGAGATTTATCATGTAATCGAGTTAGTTTTATTAGGGCTTGATCCACAGTATCCACTATGTTCTAAGATTGATGTTGCTATGACTTTGCTATGCTTAATGCTTGTCACTAGGGCCCGAGTGCCATGATTTCAGATCTGAACCCTTTATGTTTTCATGAATATATTTGTATTCTTGATCCTACCATGCAAGTTATATGCATCTGGTACATGTTATGATCCGCATACCCCAAGGTGATAATAATTGGGATTCTTTCCGGTGATTACCGTAGTTTGAGGAGTTCATGTATTCACTATGTGTTAATGCTTTGTTCTGGTTCTATATTAAAAGGAGGCCTTAATATCCCTCAGTTTCCTTATGGACCCCGCTGCCACCGGAGGGTAGGACAAAAGATGTCATGCAAGTTCTTTTCCATAAGCACGTATGACTATATACGGAATACATGCCTACATTATATTGATGAATTGGAGCTAGTTCTGTGTCGCCTTAGGTTATGACCATTACATGATGAATGTCATCTAACAAAATCACCAATCCAATGCCTACGAGCTTTTCACATATTGTTCCTTGCTAAGTTACTACTGTTGCTATTACTATCACAATTGCTACAAAACTATTACTACTGTTACCGTTACTATTGCTATTACTATCGCTGCTATCACTATCAAATTACCATAGTACTATGCTACTAATCACTCTGTTGCAGATATTTAGTCTCCAGGTGTGGTTGAATTGACAACTCAACTGTTAATACTTGCAAATATTCTATGGCTCCCCTTGTGTCGAATCAATAAATTTGGGTTGAATACTCTACCCTCGAAAACTGTTGCGATCCCCTATACTTGTTGGTTATGAACGTCCAATATAGTATGAGTTCCTCCTTAATTTGTGTATTTCTCATATGTGAGTGGAATCAAATGCACATACCTACACTAGTGCAGAAAAGCCTAGTTATGGCGTGTCAAAAATGGCCTTACTGGCGTGGACACACGACGCCACCAAGATGGCGCCATTGATAAAAATAGTGGCGGCGTTGGTGCCTACGTCAGCAGTATTATACGTGTTGCTGGCGTGCCACATCGGCAACGCCACCACTATATTCACTCACCTAGGGCGCACAATGTAATTTGCATGCCACGAACTTTTCATGCAGCCAATCTTTTTCCGACGCCATGTAACATTTAGCATTTCATATTAAAACTAAGCACATATATGACATTACACAGTAGAACAGTACCGGATAATAGAACATTACGAGTTAATAATTAAGTGACAATCTCACAAACAGTACGTAGTAGATCTCACAAACATTACCAGTTAATAGGACATTACGAGTTAAAATAGTAGTAGATAGTGCTAATAAGCAGTTCATTTAGCATCTACGGCCCCGCCACACACATACTTCTAAATGAGGTCGATGACGATCATCATCCTCAACTCATGGCGCTGGGTGTTCCTGATGATGACTAAGATGGCCTGTCCAACCTAGAGATTCTTGCCAGCAAGGAAGTTGTTCCACCCCGCAGCGCTGAAGACAGTGCGACCGTCCGTGCCCACTGCGTAAGCACAGTTGATGATGGAGCCCCTTGTGATAAGGCGTAGTCCAGCAATGTCTGCTTCATCCGGCTCGATGTCACATCTCTCACTTAGCCTCTTAGGTAATTTCTGAAGAAAAAAAAATATGATAAATGAGCATGTCACATTACTACACTAAGCGCATATCACATTACTAAGCATATCACATTACTACACTAAGTATATCATCAAATTCTACACTAAGCATATCACAACATTACTACACACTAAAAAGCATATGATGCATCACACATTACTACACACTAAGCATATCACGGCCGATGTTGGAGGACCTTCTCGCCTCCATGGAGGATGGGTCGTCATCGGAAGGAGACATGCCTCGTTACCTAGGGAAGCCGAGGAGGAAGGTGCAGGCGCAGCGAGAAAATGATTTCCTCTCTGCCTCCGGTATCACCTTTATTACAGGAGATCTTGGGCGGTATTAAATAGATATGTATACGATTATGTGGTAACTAATTACGAGCCAATGTAAATGAGACAACCATATCATTTTCAAGTTGGAGGAAATGGGAGCGACTAGATTTCAATCGATTGAATATAATATTACGGTCAGTCACTTTTTTGCCTTTACACAGCCGTGAGCCGATGCATGCAAAGATGACTCTCCTACATGCTGTTGCCCCGTCCATGCCTAAGCAACTCGTACATTAGCTTCATTGCGGTCTACAGGCGCATGCATACACGGAAAGCTACTCCGTATAAAACTGCATATATACACTCCATCCATGTTTGTATGTATGTATGTATGTATGTATGTATGTATGTATGTATGTATGTACGCATATGTGAAGGCAAAATGCAACACATCCCAATAGATGTAGGTCATATAAAAGAGAGATAAAGAGCATATCACACGCAGTGAAAATATTAGCCAACTACTCACAAGTTTTCTTAAAACTATTATTTTAACACTGGTCATAGTGTGCAATGACAAAAGTCGTAAGCATCAACATTTAATAAAAAAAAGCACAAGCATCACCATTAAAGAAGAAAGAAAATGACAGAACTAAAACAACTCAAAATAATAAAGTTCTATAAAGAAGAATGAATAAGTGACAATGGTACTACGCTTTCAGAAAAAATGAAATAAACACCAAAACAAAATCAAAATATGATGTTTTCCGATGAAGAATGAATTAGTGGCATTTATATTACCCTTTATGAAGAAAATAATAATCTAAAACAAACAATGTATAAATTTTCACACAATTTACACAAAAATTGTGGATTTTTATAATATACAAGAATAAGCATATAATAGTGGAATTTACACAAGAAAAGAAGTTTCCAAAGAAGGGGTGAATTAGTGGAATTGGTATTATCCTTGAAAAATAAAGAAAATGAAATATAAACTAAAACAAAATCAAAATAAGAATTTTTCTAAGGAAGAATGAATTACTGGCATTTGTATTACCCTTTACGAAGAAAGAAGTGAAAGAAGAACAAAAAATGAAATATAAATTAAAACAAAATTATTTTCTAAGGCAAAATGCAAGAGAGATAAAGAGCACATCACACGCAGTGCAAATATTAGCCAAGTACTCATCAGTTTTCTTACAAGTATTATTTTAACACTCATCGTAGTGTGCAATGACAAAAAGTTGTAAGCATCAACATTTAATAAAAATAGCATAAGCATCAGTATGGAGTTAGTGGCGGTATTACCATTAAAAATAAAAAAAATGAAAAAACTAAAACAATTCAAAATAATAAAGTTCTATAAAGAAGAATGAATAAGTGACAATGGTACTACCCTTTAAGAAAAAATGAAATAAACACCAAAACAAAACCAAAATATGATGTTTTCCGACGAAGAATGAATTAGTGGCATTTATATCGCCCTTTATGAAGAAAATAATAATCTAAAACAAACAATGTATAAATTTGCACAGAATTTATACAAAAATTGCGCATTTTTATAGTATGCAAGAATAAGCATATAATAGTGGAATTTACATAAAAAAGAAGTTTCCAAAGAAAGGGTGAATTAGCCGAATTGGTATTATCGTTGATAAAGAAAGAAAATGTAATATAAAGTAAAAAAATTAAAATAATAATGTTTTCTAAGAAAGAATGAATTACTGGCATTTGTATTACCCTTCCCGAAGAAAGCAATGAAAGAAGAAAAAAATAAAATATAAATTTTAAAAATCAAAATCAAAATATTTTCCAAGGAATAATGAATTAGTGGAACTAGTCGTCAACCCGTGCAACTGCACGGGCTAGCATTATGATTATGCACACACTTCTATAAGCACGTGTAGGAACATTTAATAGAGTAATCTATGTTTGGGAACACATTTCTAACAATCTTATGTTATGTAGTAGAAACTCGATATAGTTTTTCTTGGTTATTTGTCAAGGAAAAAATAATTTGTCTTTAGGCAAGGAAAAACAACATGCACTATGCATGAAATCTCCTTGTGCACAAACATTGAAACAAAGTTTCCAGTTCTCCTTTGGAGAGATGTACATTCAAATGACAGAATACAACATGTGCGTTCAAATAGGACAATTACTCAAAGGAGCATACCCATACAAAAATAAAACTTAATAAAAGGAACACTCTTTATCTGAAACACTGAAAATTACTTCGCTGAGAACTTAAATAACTTCTGATAAAAAGAAGGCAAAGGAGAAAGAAATCCTTGGTAGCTCATAACCTGCAATGTCATATTGAGGTGTAAGGTAAATAGGTAATTTAGCATCTTTAAGCTGAACTAAGTTGGATATGTGGTTTCAGAGGATATACCTTTCGCCAACTTACTCATGAGCAAAACTCTCCTTAGTGAAGAACAAAGAAAAAACCATGGTGAGCAAAGAAAAACTCCTTGTTGATGGACAATGATAAGAGAGAATTCCTACAAAATAGATAAGAATATGTAATACTTTTAGTTCTAAAGAATATCTTGCATTTCTTAACACCCTGTAATAGTATAAAATACACTTGCATTGCTGACACTGGAATGATTACCATTCTTATAACCGACATGATGTATCCCTATTAGTGTCAAATACCCTAATTCCAGAACAATGGTGACGTAAGTAATCTGCAATCATAGGTAAAATGTGCACCCTATAAAAGTGAAAATCATGTAATAAGATGGACCACCTATAACATGATTATTTGGAGGGGTAAACTTTGGAAACTTAAACGCTCCTACAATAACAAAGAAGAACAAAATCATTAGCAAGTATGAGGGCAGCATGATGCCGATCAGTCATAATGACTAAACATGAGAGAACACATGACTAACTCTCAAGAAATCAAGAGAGAAGGTGAGGTCCAACTGATAATGAAACAAAACAAACAACCCCCTAGGTTGCTCCAGAAATCGCAGTGCCCCACACTTTTATGCCTTATGAATGCAAGCCTACATGCGAAATAAAAAAATTCAATTTGGAGAGAATATTTCTAAGAACTAATTTGAACATTGTCTGAGATAAGAAAAAAGACCTCAAACTCACTACACAAATTCCTATTTATACTACAGTATGTGCGTTTTCAGATCATTTAACTTTTTGCAACTTGTCATTAGCAAAATTGACCGGTAAAGAACATAGCTGAGGGCCTAAGGGTAAGCCTAGGAAAATATAGAAAGAATAAATAGTACTTCTAAGAATATCTTGCACATTTAAAAAGTTCTAGTAATACAAATTACAATTTTTGTTGATGACCCTTGAAGGATTACCTTCTTTTCACCCGTAGGACTGAGAGCAAGCCCACAAAAATAGACAAAGCATAAGTAATACTTATTAAGAATATCTCACACGGTTAAACACTTGTATATTAGTATGCATCGGACTACTGTTGATGACCCTTGAAAGCTTACCTTTTTTCTCATCCGTATAATGTAACCCCATATGCGCCGAATAATCCCACTCCAACATGTGGATAACTTAGGCAGCCACAGAATACAAATATTGGAAAAAGGGGGAAATAGGAATCATGCAGTTGCAAACAATATAAATATAAAGCCTCCCTGAAATAGCAAATAAAGAAGAAATATTAGCGAGTTGACGCCAGATTGGTGCTGATCAGCCGTGATAATTACTACATTTGAGAACACATAACCAAGTTTTTTGTCTTGATCCCGTTTTTCTCTCGGTAGAGGCCGGAAGACTCGGTTTCCGAAATCTCAGAAATTTCAGGGTTTTTCTGTCCGAAATTGTTCAAACGAATTTTGATTTTAAATTTTCTTGTCCCAAAATATACAACAATTTACCTAGAATGCACACGAACTTGCGCTTGTTCCAGTGGTTTGGTCACGACGCACGTCCTGCTGAGGTCGTGGAATTCATTCTCTCAGCCACTCTTTTTCTAGTTTTGCACTGGCAGAGAGCGAGAGTAAGACACCAAAAAATAGAAGTACCTCAAGGAGACCTCAATCCTGCAACCATCGGGAAAGGATATGGTAGTTGTTTCTGCAGTGATGAGCTTTGCCTTGTGTTCCAGTTAACGTAGGGCACCTATATGATTGTTTGCGTAATTCAAATTCAAATATATTCAAAAAAATTGGCTAAGAACGACATATCTTGGTGGGTAACAGAAGCGTTGGTTACCAACCGGTTTCTAGAAATTTCAGCCAGGAAAAAAATCCTGCACATAATTAACTGAACTACCAAGACATCATGAGAGTATGAAGTCAGACTGAATATTTGAATAAATCGTTTGAGTTGCTCCAAAATTTGGTAGCACCACCCTGCAATCGTTTGAGTTGTTCAAGTTATATGGTATGCAGGAACGCATGGTAATTTCAAAACATGCAATTTATATAGTAATTAAAGATGGCGGCATGTGCACTATTGTGGAAAGATGAGTTTAAATACTTACAATGGTACTTGTTAAACATCAGGAGGGGGCCAAATAATTTGTTGGAATTAACCACGATTAGTGGCCATGTCCGGACCACACCTGGACAATCACCGTCGGCGCTGTGTGTTCCGTTGTTCCGGCTGATCGATCCAATAGCTAGCTTAGGCTATAGACAGGCTCCTTGCGTGCGTTCTCCAGGATTCAATCAAGGTCCTTAAGTTTGACCGATCCAGCAGCTTGCTTAGGCTATAGCCATCCTTCTTACGTGCATTCTCCAATACTCAATCAATGTGCTTAAGTACGGGTACTTTGTATCGCCGGAAAGCAATTCGTTGAACCCTGCGCGTCCGTACATCTTCATGGAGGAAACAACTCTCGTCAATGCAACGTATCATTGGGAGCTGCACCAACATAAATTCTACCTCAACAATTATTGTGTTTGTGCGAAAAACAAAATTCCTTTTGATCTAGTCGGAGAATCAGCCGAGAAACAAATATATAAAGTCCCAATAAAAAGTATCAGGCTAGTATCTATCAGCTAGCTAGGTTTGCCCCTTCTCTTGCAATCGTTTTACATCACGATCCTTTTTATGCCTCTGCACCCACACCAATACTCCAACTGCGTGAGCAGCCCTTCTCTTGTAGACTTAACCACGCTGCAGCTCCTACAAAGTGTAGCAATAAGAACATGCATCAGGCATCATCAAGGTTAGGGATCGTGGCAGCGCCGACCAACCGGTCAGCGACGATTACCAGATAGATCAGTCTCCTGGACGCAAGTATCAGCGAGGGGTGACTCAGGAGACATGGACACCACACGGAGGGGCGCGCTCTAGGTCGGAGGAGCCACGAAGACGATCCCAATGACCGCCAGATCTTCGCACCAGAGGATGGAGCTGCAGCTAGGGTTCGCCGAGAGGCGTTTGCGGAGGCAGAAGGTCGAGGCGACGGCCGGACCTGCAGCTAGGGTTCGCCGAGGAGGCGTTTGCGGAGGCAGAAGGTCGAGGCGGCCGACGGAATCAGGTGATGCGGTGGTGGCGGCCAGGAGAGAGAGAGGCTATGGGGAAAAGATGCATAACCTAGTTTTCACCTAGAAGGAGGGAGTCGTATAGATTGGGAGAGAGGTATAGAGAGACGGCTCACACTTTTTTTTTACTGTAACTTCTTAGTAAGGGAGTTAGCGAAAGATCTACGCCGTAATAATTCGGTCCCACCTAAGATAAACGGCTCCTAATTTCTAATTAACGTGCTAATTTCTTGGGAGTCTGTAATTAGTATAGGTATAGATATGTATTACCCATTAAGAAGAAAGAAATGAAAGAAGAACAAAAAATGAAATATAGAATCAAAGAAAATCAAAATATGAAGTTTTCTAACAAAGAATGAATTAGTGGCACTTGTTTTACCCTTTACAAAGAAAGAGAATGAAAAAAATAATCTAAGCCAAACAATGTCAAAAATTGCACATAGTTTACACTAAAATTGCACTTTTTTATTAGATACAGGAATAAGCATATAATAGTGAGTTTTTTTGTAGAAAAAATATTTCCTAAGTAAGAATGAATTAGTGCGCATTTGTATTAGTATTTAAGATAAACAAATAAAACCAAACAATTAAAATAATGAATTGAGGAAATGAACTAGTGTTTGGTATTATCCATTAAGAAAAAATTAAAACTAAAGAATCAAAAATAAGAGTTCTCAAAGGAAGAATTATTTGTGACATGATACTTATATTTAAGAAAAAATAAATCTAAAACAAACAATGACAAAATTTGCACAGAATAGACACAAAAGTTGTGCTTCTTTTAAATATGTATGAATAAGCATCTAATAATGGCATTGGTATTACTGTTAAAGAAGAAAGAAAATAAAATAATAGCTAAAATAAATGAAAATAATGAAGTTTTATGAGGAATATTGAAGTAGTTGCATTTGTATTGCCTCTTAAGAAGAAGAAACTGAAATAAAAAATTTGAGAATTTGCACACAACTTTGCACTAAAATTGTACTTTTTTGTTCTAAGCAAAGAATAATCTTATAATCATGGAATTTCGCACATATTGTATATTATTGTGTGAATACATTCATACTCACCCAACTTCCAAAAATACTCACAAAATAAAAATAAATAAAAATTGACTAATAAAGAAAAGGAAAAACAAATGAAAAAACGCATAAAACAGAAAAACAAAGAAATAACAAAGGTAGAGAGGGAAGAACTAGATTGCACATGTAATCGATCTCAGCCCATTAAGGAATCGACTGACCCAAATTAGAGGCAGTCAATTATTCCCATTACAAAACAAGACACAAAACACACACACACACACACACACACACACACACACACACACAAAACCATAGCACTAATCTTAGAGGAAAAATCAATGGTCAAGAAATTGACTGACCCAAATTTTGAAATTAGCTGACTGACATAGAGCTAAAGTGGGAGGAAATCCGCGAACCAAACACCTCCTTAGATGTACAAGTGCACCTCTACGAATTTGGGGATATCTCGCTGAGGATTTTTTAGAAAAAAAAGAGAGTAGAAGGCAGCTTTACTTTTTTATTTTTTGAGGACAACCTGTTGGTCAATAGGAACTATTACAGGAATGTTTGCTTATGCAGGAGGAGATCCCAGCCACAAGTGGCACCCGAAATTAAGACAAAAACAAAACGTAGCAAGGTTGTGAGAATCAACATTTGTGCTCCTAGTTTCAAACATGAAATCACAATGAATAAAGCGAGACTGCCTAGTGATAAGCTCCTGAATTATAGCTCCTGCTTCTCCCTTTTCCTTCTTGACATTTGAGATGGCATTCGAGCAGTCCAAGACAACCAACAACATCTGACAATTCAAAATTTGACAATCCCTATCAGAGGTGCCTTCCATACCGGATGTTTTTTTTTTTGCGAAACAAGAGCTATATTGATCATCACCCAGGATTACAGTCTTTCGTGATACAATCAGCTAAGAAAGCAGGAACATAATTAATCCACATGCATCGACGCCTAGACGAGTTGGTTTGCTTGGCACAGAGGTGTGCAAGCTCATTAGCTTCCCTACGCACAATTGGACTTGTTGGGCTGCTCCTCTTCTCACTCTTCCTGATATCATTAGCTGGCAAAGAATGTAAAGCCAGGAGCCAAATTACTTTACCCTCCGTCCCAAAATAAATGTCTCAATCTTAGTACAACTTTATACTAAAGTTAGTACAAAGTTGAGACGATTATTTTCGGACGGAAGGAGTATATTATTGGCCATCTAATGTACATTACTTGTTGATGAATTTGGCCATATTATCTACTCCCTCTTTTTTTAAATACAAGGTGTATTGATTTGTTTAAAAATCAAATGTTTTTATGCCTGCCCAAGTTTATAGCAAAATATATTATAATCTACAAAACTAAATATAAAATATAAATAAAATTATTATTATAGACAATGATAATTTTCCTCCATAAACTTGGGCAAAGTTCAAGAAGTTTGACTTTAGAACTCGACATTAGCCCACTGAATTTAAGTACACACAGTGGCAAGCTGCTATTTGCAATGTGTAAAAACATGAGCACACTGTAATACTTCATGCACATGAGTCTCTGAATGCACACATCATAGGGATCGATTTCTAGTCGCGTAGCTTCATAATGATTTTGAAAAGCTTCCGCATAGTTTCCTTCGGATTGAGCCAACATCCGTTATGGTCGTTCATTCTATTCAAAAAATCTCTGTTCCAAAACCATACATGAGGTTTTCATCTCATACGGCTCCTCCCTTCTGTACATAATAGTACTAAGCGAAATAATCTATAGAATCAAAATAGAATTAGTCCCGTCTCATTATCAACCGAAAAAGGCCGGTATTTTTCCAAGAAATCTCTACCCAACCTTCCCACAAGAGGTTTTTCTTAACACCAATGAATTCTATTAATGCTAGAGGAAAACGATAGCTCCAATAATTTGTTTGTTCTCAACGCCTCCTATTTAGAAGAATTAGCTACTTCAACGATCTTTGATGGTTATAGGGTACCCGAAGTACAAACCTGATGGTTGTTTGTTATCCCAACCATTCTTCCCAGCCCTGATACTGATGAGGAAAGGGGTAATTTCTAACAAAGTTTTTCTCTTGTTGATTCCTATTTCTAGGTGTAGTGCTTTTATCCCCTATGCTGCCTACGGATACTAATAGAGTAGGATTGGCCTGTAATCCATACCATACCATATCTTGTAGGTGTAACCTTTCGCTCAATACTCAAATCTACAATTGAAGTATCTGAAGCCGCATCAATCGAGGATACACGACGGAAGGAGTTGTTAGTTCGCCTCACCTTCCCGAAGCGTGGTCTCTATTCATATGTATGGAATACATATAAATACATATGGGGAGTTCCCTATAATTTCATGTGATTCAGTAAACAGAATATAGATTCCATGATTGCTAGATCGATCCATAGGGATTGATGAAGAGTGAGCTGATAATGGAATTTTTCTTTGATAAACAGGAAACTTAAGATTAAGATGCTCCGGAATGGAAATGAGGGAATGTCCACAATATCAGGATTTAGTCAGATCCAATTTGAGAGATTTTGTAGGTTCATTAATCAACCCTTGGTAGAAGAACTTGACAAGTTTCCAACAATTAAAGATCCATATTACAAAATTGCATTTCAATTATTTGCGAAAGTATATCAATTGAACACCAACATAATAATGTTGTCAAGCCATTATCGCTGGTGTGCACCTCGTCCTGTGTGGCTCTAGCCATCCAGGCGGCGCGAGCGCCCGTACTGGCCTGGGTGGATCCAGAGAGGGGGGAGAGGGGATACAGGAGAGAAAAACGATGGGCAGAGGCGTGTTTTAAAAATTGGCAAAATACAAATGTATTATTTGAAATTTCCACACCAAAAACGATGATCCAAGAACGTAATAGAAGATCTCCCGGTTTTATTTTACGGGTGTATGTTTTACACGTGGTTTTTCCTAGGAAACGACATTCCGATCGGGGCTTAAAGCCGACACAGGAAAGGAAGAACTAGAATAAACCAGCTTAACTATGAGCGAAAAAGGAGAAAACCAGCCTACCTCTCGCCTGGTACTAGGAACCGAGGCAAAAACCAGAAATGTGAGCCTCTACAAGGCCCACCAATTTTTTCCTAAATCTGGACGGTTTTCCATGCATGGCATGCTTTTCGGCCCGAGTCTCGGCATGGCTAGCCCTGCGATCTGAAGGGGGCCTAAGGCTGAAAAGTTGAGGCCGTTAGTGGGCCGCAATCGACCAACGGGCTATTTTTTTGGACTGTCGATTTTGGCTCCTTTTTTTTTCTACTTCTATACAGTATATATACTAGTACTATCGCACGGAATTTTAGTGCCTGGACCTAAAACAAAACTGATTAATTTTGGAAGTTTCTTCGGTCTTGTTTTTTATTTTACTTTTTGATTGGTGTTTCTTTGTGCAAAAACTAGCGTTCTGCTATTTGTTCAGTTTTGCCAGGTCGGTATGTACGTGGATTGTACTATGACCCTTACGATATAAATGAGACACATATTACCATGAAAAAAATTACTCGACGAGCGAGGAGAGAGGGGTTTGGTAGATGTGGATCCGATCCATCCAACATGGTAATTCGAAGACTGCACGTGGTCTTTTTTTTGCAACGAACTAGAGAGCTTTATTAATTAACTAGAATCCGGTTAAAATCCGCCCGAAGGCTATTGACAAGAAACTCAGGGATTTGACCAAGCCAACTGTCCGTCCCGTCTAGTGTACTAGCGTGCTGAGCACACATATGGGCGGGAACGTTCAAATCTCTTCTGACATGAGTAACCGAACAAGAAACAAAACTAGGGACAATCCCCTCTAATTAGCTCAGATAGGCGCAACAATAGAAGAGTGTTGTTGCACGAGTTCCATAGGTTGACCAATTCCATGTAGTCAACCTCCATGATCACATGTGAATATCCTCGAAGTTGGGCAAAGATCATGTTGGAAATATGCACCAGAGGCAATAATAAAATGGTTATTATCATATTTCTCGTTCATGATAAATGTTTATTATTCATGCTAGAATTGTATTGACCGGAAACATAAATACATGTGTGAGTACATAAACTACACCGTGTCCCTAGTAAGCCTCTACTAGACTAGCTCGTTGATCAAAGATTGTTAAGGTTTTCTAACCATAGACATGAGTTGTCATTTGATAACGGGATCACATCATTAGGAGAATGATGTGATGGACAGACCCAACCATAAGCCTAGCATCAGATTGTTTAGTTATTTGCCATAGCTTTCTTCATGTCAAGTATCAGCTCCTTAAACCATGAGATCGTGCCACTCCTGAATACCGGAGGAATACTTTATGTGCTATCAAACGTCACTTCGTATCTGGGTGATCATAAATGTGCTCTATAGGTATTTCCGAAGGTGCTTGTTGGGTTGCATGGATCGAGACTGAGATTTGTCGCTCTGTGCGACGGAGAGATATCTTTGGGCCCTCTCGGTAATACAACATCACAAGAAGCTTGGAAGCATGTGACTAATGAGTTTAGTCACGGGATCTTGTATTACAGAACGAGTAAAGAGACTTGCTGGTAACGAGATTGAACTAGGTATGGAGATATTGACGATCGAATCTCGGGCAAGTAACATATTGCCGGATAAAGGGAATTGCATACGGGATTAGCTGAATCCTTGACATTGTGGTTCAACCGATAAAGATCTTCGTTGAATATGTGGGAATCAATATGGGCATCTAGGTCCCGCTATTGATTATTGATCGGAGAGGAGTCTCGGTCATGTCTACATGATTCTCGAACCCGTAGGGTCGCACGCTTAACATTCGGTAGCGCTAGGGTAGTATTGAGATGTTAATAGTAGAAAGTCCGAAGGTTGTTCGGAGTCACGGATGGGATCCAGGACATCACGAGGAGCTCCGGAATGGTCCGGAGGTAAAGAATCATATATGGAAAGTTGTTTTCGGGGTTCCGTAAAAAGTTCGGGTTTTTTGGTATTGCACCGGGAAGGTTCTAGAAGGTTTCAGAGTGGGGCCCACCTGCAT
Source organism: Thinopyrum elongatum (assembly GCA_011799875.1). Taxonomy (NCBI): domain Eukaryota; kingdom Viridiplantae; phylum Streptophyta; class Magnoliopsida; order Poales; family Poaceae; genus Thinopyrum; species Thinopyrum elongatum. The sequence goes on from CM022303.1 coordinate 130,769,122, forward strand.
GGGGGGACCCACATGAATGTGGGTAGTGGGGAAAGTCCCCACACCCCTGGTCTAAGCGCACCAAGATCCTCCCTTAAAAGGATTAGTATCATATCCCGAAGGGATAAGATCAGGATCCCTAAAAAGGGGGGTTAGCGATCGGTGGTGAAGGAAAGGCGAGATTTCCTTCCTCCCCACTTGGCCAACAACCCTAGGGGCTTGGAGGGCAAGCCACCAGCCCCTCCACGCCTATATAAGGTGGGGAGGCATTGGGGGTAGCACCTCTTCCGTGCTTGCCCCGTCTCCCTCCCGTTACTCCTCCTCCATGTTCCGTGAGTGCTTGGCGAAGCCCTGCCGGAATTCCGCTGCCACCACCAGCACCACGCCATCATGTTGGTTCAGATCTCATCTACCTCCTCTCACTCACTTGCTGGATCAAGAAGGAGAGGACACCACCGAGCTTTACGTGTGCTAAACTCGGAGGCGCCGTTCGTTCGGCACTAGATCGGATTGGATCGCGATTGGATCGTGACGAGTACGACTACATCAACTGCGTTACGACGTTAACGCTTTCGGTCTACAAGGGTATGTAGACACACTCCTCTCTCGTTGCTTTGCATCTCCTAGATTACATCTTGGGTGTTCCTAGGAATTTTTTTGATTTTCATGCAACTTTCCCTATCAGATCACCCTCCCGGAAGGCCAGGAGCTCAGACATGAAAGGATCAGACACCCCCAGGAGGGGTTTGCTCCAAGCTCCTAGAAAAGCTAGATGAGATCGGACTAGCCCGCCCGCACCTCCCATCCATAATTCAGAGTTGATAGACCCATCTGTGTTGACAGTGATCCAACCGGGCTTAGGTGGTCTCCAACACTGGTTCACCAGCGATTTAGTCTGGCTCGGTGGCATCTCCAAAATAGACAAAGATTCATGCACCCATTTAATAGCATGCAAAGGATCATAGCTGCCTTGATCATGTGTCCACCTGTTACGAGAAGACCAAATAGTGTACATAATGGTGATAAACTTGCATCTATCACTCTCAGAGAACATATGCTCTAACAAGATATCTCTTACCCAAGTCAGTGGGTGAAGCCGCGACAGGTGAAGACCAAATCACCGCCTTGCTGCAACCCAATAGCTTTTTGCATGCGTGCAAGTTATGAGTGTATGCAACAAATCCTCGTCCATGGCCTGACATACATCACATCGGGCCAAAGTTTTAATGTGTCTGTACCTTAGAGTGACCGAGTTTGGTAAGATACCGTGAAGCACTCTCCATAAAAAAACTCGCACTTTAGGAACCACATTAAGTTTCCAGAGTGCATTCCACAACTGTTTATTTGCCGACGAAGTTTCCATGACCGTCCCTTCCTCTCGAGCTCTATGCTCGTTACGAGTCACCAGAGAACGATACGCAGATTTCACAGTGTAGATGCCTGACTTTTCCAATGCCCATGCAAGCGTGTCATTGCCTCCTGCCGGATTAAGGGGTATATTAAGTATTGCTTCAACAGCCGGTTGGAGGAAGTTATCCCGAATAATTTGCACATCCCAGTTACTAGTATATTCATCAATAAGCTCTGAAACTCTAGTGAGAGGGGCAACGCCTAATCGTCCCATAGCCTTGAGTGTAGTCGTATTGGGGATCCCGTTGTCAGTCCATGTCTCAATCGTGGACCCGTCCCCTACATGATGAATGAGACCAACGTTAAGAGCATCTCTCCCAGCCACAATAGCCCGCCAAGTAGCAGAAGCACGTGCAGGCACCATCACATGGAGAAAATATGCAGCCGGAAAATATTTCCCTTTTAGCACTCTCGAGCACAGGCATTCTGTATGGGTCAACAAACGCCATCCTTCACTAGTAAAAAAGGGCCCATTTATCCCGGTTCCAGAGGCCCTTTAGCCCCGGTTCTGGAACCGGGACTAAAGGGTCGGGACTAAAGCCCAAAACCTTTAGTCCCAATTCGCTTATGAACCGGGACAGAAGGGGCTCCACGTGGCCGCTGGGGGGCGCCCAGGCAGGAGGACCTTTAGTCCCGGTTGGTAACACCAACCGGGACCAAAAGGCATCCACGCGTCAGCAGCTGGCAGGAGCTGGGGTTTTTGTTTTTTTAAAGGGGGGGGGGTTAGGGGTTTTGGAGGATTAATTTAGGGGTTTCATATTGTGTTAGCTAGCTAATAGAGAGAAGTGACCTCTCTTTATCTCCGTGCTTGGTCGACGCTAGCTACTATACGTATAGAGAGAACTTGACACGCTAGCTAGTAAGCAAATGAAGGAACCATTAAGTACACAAGATCGTAATGAACATATACAGAGAGAAGTGACCTCTCTTTCTCCGAGAGATTGGTCGAACAACAAGTTTTCGTATATCTATCCGATGCTACTAGCTACATATATACAATATAAGATCTCTTACAATCCCTAACATCTAAAGTCTATATCCACATGGTATTCTCCGGCTTTATGTATGACGTGGTCAAGAAAGAATCCCGCCAATTCCTCTTGAATTGCTCGTATGCGATCATGTGGTAGGAGTTCATCCCGCATCTGCCACATCTAATTTAAAGAAGGGGGTCAATACATATATATGAATGAAACTCAACACAAATGATGGTAATAAAATAAAATTGTGAATATTATTGTTTACGTACTTCATATTGTTTTTCAGAGTAGCCCTGCTGAGAGGCCGTCGCGTTGTAGATGAACTCGCAAACGTAGTATCCACAAAAACCATTCCCGGCTTCCTGCCACAAGCACTTTACGAGAAATAGAGTTCAATCAAACTGATAATCAAGCATGATAAATGGTATTGATGAAACTAGCTAGAATCAATGGGAGATGCGCGAAACTAGCTAGTAGTACTTACTTTCAGGTGTGTAAATCACAGCTCCCTCGGCAGTCCCGGAGCAATTGCGGTGAACTCTTTCCAAACCCTGCCAGACAAAGAAAATAATTACTTGATATCAGGAAATGAACAAAGTTGCCGATATGGTGCGAGAATGATCGATTGAACTTACTTCTGGAGCATTTCAGTCATGTCCGCATAGTCCTGGGGATCTTTTCGTCTCGAGTCTAAGACAGTTACTACTCCCCGGTCAAGCTTCATCTCTAGCAGAATAAAGTGGAAGCTGCACACACATGCATAACTCATCAATTACATTACTATAACCTCGAGTAAGGGAAACCGAATATGCACAAGACAGTAACACTCACTTGAAGTTGTAAGGAAAGAGTATTTTCTCTTTGTTTTGATTTTTAAGCAATGATTGTAGCAAGTTGTCCTTGGTATCTGTAACTCTGTTTTTAACCGTCCATTCATGTATGATATTTGGGTTAATGAACCCAATGTCATAGATTTATGCTTTTCTACATTCGACAATCTTCAATCTGCATAATATAGTGAGGATAATTATATATACATGAAATGAAAGAGCTGAGCTATATATAGAGACTTAATTACAGAAGTAGTACTTACAGACAGTAGCAAGTCACGAGTTGTTTGTCGAGGGCCATTTGATTGTATAAGTGGAATAACTCGTCAAATTCAATAGGCAACAGCTCAGTTCCAACGAGGTCGTGCTCCTCTTTATTCTCAGCATCAAACTATCCTTCCCAGACTCGCTGTAGGTTTTCATGTACCATTGATGCAATCTTCGCATCATCGTTGTTAGAGGAGGATGATCAGGTTTGACGAGAGGCTGCTCGTACTGGTATCTGAATTCGTCCACCTCCATTGTTTCAAACTCTACATCATCACTCAGGTAATCAGCAGGATTGGTACCGGGCACCATCCCCGAATGATTAGCGACGATATCGCTAGACACCTTGAGCGGGGGGCACGATTGGTTCGCCTGTTCGCCGAGCTGGGGAGTTTTTTTCCTACTTCTTCGTTCTGCTAACCTTGCATCACTGCAAGTACTTCCCGACCGCTCCGCTTCCTTATATGTCCTTTCAATAATGCGCTCATAGTTGGATTGTGGCGGAGGCGGTGGTGGTCACTTCAGGGCATCGATAGTGCGCTTTGCTTTCACCAGATCTATCATTTCCTTCGGAGGTGGAGGTTTCCATGCAAAATGTTCATGCACTTCGGCAACACTGATTTTCGCGTTTTCCTCGTCGGTCCTCTCATATGGTAACTTTTCCAGAGGCTTGAGAGATGGACCGTATCTGAATTGCTTCCCGCCTCTGCTTGTACAGCTAGCTGCCGGAGCGGTGGCAGCTCTCTTCCACCGTTGCTGACGAGGCAGAGGAGGAGGTGGAGTGCTCCGACGTGCCGGAGGAGGCGGAGGAGGAGGCGGAGTGCCCTCACGCGTCGGAGGAGGCGGAGTGCCCTGATCACTCACCGGAGGAGGAGGAGGCGGAGTTCCCTGATCACTCGCCGGAGGAGGAGGAGGCGGAGTGCCCTGACTCGCCGGAGGAGGAGGAGGAGGCGTCCAGTTTGGAAGCTTGATGTACTCCTTCCTCCATAGACATGTACTCCTCAAAGCATAAACCAGCTGATTCTCCCCTTCACCTGTAGGGTGGTCAAGCTCTAGCTCCTCAAATCCCTCCATTATTTCATCCACCGTCACAATAGCATAGCCATGTGGAATCGGACGGCAGTGAAAAGTTCCGTCAGCTTGAGGAGGTGCAATAGAGCCGACAGCCGCCTTCAAAGTCAGGTTCTGCCATTTCGTCATAAGCTCGCAATGTTGAGCCTCCGTGATAGTATCCACGGGGTAGCAAGGAGCCGTGAAATCAGGCTGAATGAGCTCTGTGGAAGCCCCGCTGCTTCTCCGCTGAGATGGTGGGGTAGCTTCTGGGGTAGCTTCGTGCCGCTGAGATGGTTGGCCGGCAGCTGCAAGTTCCTCTAGCTTCGCTATTCTTGCATTGAGCTTCTGCATTTCGCTCAGCTCCGCTTTCCTCTTTCTCTCTCGGCTTCTGTAACCGCCTGCACCGGGAAACCCAACCACCCACGGAACGGAGCCTAGTGTGCCTCGTGTTCGTCCAGGGTGCTCAGGATTCCCGAGGGCCTCAGTCAGCTCGTCCTTCTCTCTGTCGGGAATGAACGTCCCTTCCTGCGCTGCGGTGATATATGCCTGAAGCTTCTTCATTGGTATTGCAAGTTGCTCATCCGTCCAATGACACTCCCCGGTTTCTGGGTCCAAATTCCCCCCAACCCTGAAGAACCAAGTCCTTGAACGGTCTGGCCAGTTCAATGTCGCTGGTTGGACCCCTTTAGCAAGCAGGTCTTGCTCAACTTTGTCCCACAATGCTCGGGCTTTGTAGTAGCCACCTGACCCCATGTGATGGTGATACTTCTTCTTTGCAGTGTTTTTCTTGTTTGTCTCTGACCTTTTCTTACCCTTCTCCGAATTCTTGTAGGCCACAAATGCGGGCCAGTGATCTCTTATCTTCTCATATCGGCCGGTGAATTCTGGAGTCTTCCCTTTGTTGACAAACTTTTTGTTCAACTCTTTCTTCCAGTTTCTGAATAGATCTGCCATCTTCTTAAGAGCACACGCCTTGACCTTTGGCTCTATAACTGGCTTATTCGGATCCTCCTCTGGCGGTAGGGTGAAATTTGCCTTCAGCGAGGTCCAAAGATCATCTTTCTGTCTATCATGGACATAAGAAACTTCAGGGTCGTCCTTTCTCTTATTCCATTGCTGGATGCTGATCGGGATGCTGTCCCTAACAATAGCTCCGCACTGAGCAACAAATGCATCCTTGGTCCGCTTGGGTTCAATCGGTTGGCCATCGTCCGCGATTTGTGTGATCATGAACCTTTCATCCTGGCGCAACCTTTTCTTCGGGCCTCGTCTCGTTACGGAAGTTTGGCTCGATCCGGAGGGCTATAAAAGAAGAAAGAAGCGTTAATATATGTACATACCAAAACAATTAATGCATCAATTAGTCAGCACAGGCTTAATTAATATATATACCTCGCCGGACTTTGCAACAGCTCCCTCCTCCGTTCGGTCACCGGAGCCGTCATCATGGTCTCCTTCTTCCTCCACCATTTGGTCACCGGAGCCGTCATGATCATCTCCTTCCTCCTCCATTGTTCGATCACCGGAGCCGTCATCCTCTCCTTCCTGACCGTCGGTGTCGTTGAGAAACGAAAAGGGATCACCTCCGCCGAGGATTATATCCCCCAACAATTGTTCTTGTTCCAAGTCTCTTTCCATAGTTTCTGCAAATATTACAACATGGCAATATACAAACATGAGAGATGGATATATTAGTGGCAAACATAGACCTAGCTAGCTAATCACAACAAGGGATCATATTAGTGGCCTCGACGGTTCTACTTTTTGGGGTGGCCTCGACAACGCTTCTAGGGTTTGGGGTGGCCTCGACAACGGTTCTAGGGTTTGGGGTGGCCTCGACAACGGTTCTAGGGTTTGGGGTGGCCTCGACAACGCTCTTTTAACTTGGTAAGTTTGGGGTGGATCGACGTCCCCCTTCATGTTGAAGAGTTACCGGAGTTTTCTTTGAAAAAAAATACTACCTATCACATCTCAGTCCCGGTTTGGGTGGACTCGAGAGTTTGGTCGGGCGAGAGGGGGTTGATCGACGTCCCCCCTCATGTTGAAGAGTTACCGGAGTTTTCTATGAACAAAAAAAAATACTACCTATCACATCTCAGTCCCGGTTTGGGTGGACTCGAGAGTTTGGTCGGGCGAGAGGGGGTTGATCGACGTCCCCCCTCATGTCGAAGTGCTAGGAGTTTTCTATGAACCAAAAAAACTGCCACATGACATGTCCGACGACTGGACCGCCTCTCTCATGAATGTCCGACGTCCCCGCCTCTCTCATGAACAAAAAAAATATTCTATGAATAAAAAAAATCATATTCTATGAACAAAAAAACATCATATTCCATCCACATCCATGCATACATATGAACAAAAAATCATAATATATATGATCATCTATGAGCAAAAAAAACATCATATTCTATGAAAAAAATCATCATATATATGAACAAAAAAAATTATGAAAAATCAGGACATATCATCATATATACACATACATATCATCATATACACTACATATCATCTCTGAACCAAAAAAATATCATATAAAAAAAACAGGACAGAGAGGAGGAGGCCGGCCGGAACGAACGCGGAGGAGAGGTGCGGCGTGGTCGGGGCAGGCCGGGGGAGCGGGGCGGCGTCGGGGCAGGGGCACGGGGCGGCCGGCATCGATGCAGGGGGCACGGGGCGGCTGGCGTCAAGGCAGGGGGCACGGGGCGGCGCGTCGGGGCAGGGCAGGGGCGCGGGGCGACGGCGATGAGGAGCGGGCGGCGACGGCGACCTCGGGGCGGCTCGGGGAGGCGACGGCGACATCGGGCCGGGCAGGGGCGCGGCATCGAGGAGCAGCAGCAGCCTGGCGGTGTTCGAGAGAAGAATGGCATGTGGGGGGAAATTTCCTAAGTGTTGGGTTATATAGCAACCACCTTTGGTCCCGGTTCGTGGCACCAACCGGGACCAATGCCCCCTTTAGTCCCGGTTGGTGCCACAAACCGGGACCAAATGTCAATTTCCAGCAGCCCAAAGGGCGGGAAGCAGAGACCTTTGGTCCCGGTTGGTGGCACCAACCGGGACTAAAGGGGGCATTGGTCCCGGTTGGTGCCACGAACCGGGACCAAAGGGGGGCATTGGTCCCGGTTCGTGCCACCTACCAGGAACAATTGCCTTGCACAGCGGCGTGGTGGGAGTTTAGTCCCACCTTGCTAGTTGAGAGAGATCCGCACCGGTTTATAAGCCGCGCTGCGCCTGAGCTTGCGAGCTCCTCTCTAAAGCAGGCTTACGGGCCTAAATACTCTGTCTCTGCCTATGGGCCTACTGGGCCTTCTGCGGGCCTGAATCCTGGCCCAACAAGCTGGTTGGGTTTCTAGTCGTATTCAGGCCGTGGTGGCCCAGTAGGCGGCATTTTTTAAATTTTTTTTTCTTTTTTTGTTTGGTTTTTTGCTTTATTTATTTTCTTTTGTTTCTACTTACAGTTTTTCAGTGATTCTTTTTGCTTTTAGGTCACAAAAATTATAAACTTTCTGTTAGTGCCATTAGTTTTCAAATTTGAATAGTTTAAATTTGAATTCTTTGAAATTTGTGTGAATCAGTAGTTTGTGAATAATTATACTATAAAAATAGATTTTTTAAGTGATTATTTTTCCTGCTATTTAATATTACTGTGTTTTATCATTATATTCAATTTGGTAATTTTTAGGTTATTTTAAATGTCTGTTTAATCAAAACAGATTTTGTATTTTAGTTTGCTATTAAAGTTTCTAACAAAATTCTTTATGAAATTCTTTTTGCTATTAATGTTTTGAACAAAAATACTTTGATAATTTTAGTTGCATAAATTTTATATAATTTTAGTTTCAAAAATACTAGAGGTTTATAAAAGCTTTTAGTTGATTGCCTTTTGCTATTAGAGTTTTATAAAAGCTTTTTAGTTGATTCTTTTTGCTATTAAAGTAACAGAATATTTTAATTGATTATTTTTAATTCATTCTTTTTGCTATTAGAGTTTCATAAAAGTTTTCTAGTTCATTCTTTTTGCTATTAGTTCATTCTTTCAGCTAAATGACCCTGAAATTGAAAAGCACTTCAAATGAATTCTGAAAAGGTTAAAAGTTGGCATGGTATCATCATTTCACCCATATAGCATGTTCTAAAAAGTTGAGAGGGTTACGGCAAAAACTGGATGCGCTTCGTCTACAAAATGGACAATCTCTTTCGAAGTTTCAGGGTTTTGGACGAAAACTCATCTGTTACAAAGGGATTTCATTTTTTTGAACTTATTTGAACTCCAGACTTTTTGTGTGTTCAAAATGCACCATTCAAAGCCACATCATCAATTTTCAACCCTTTCTGACTTCATTTGGTATTTTTCATGCATTTACTGATTTTTTTTGAGCTAAATGACCCTGAAATTGAAAAGCACTTCAAATGAACTATAAAAAGGTTGAAAGTTGGCATGGTATCATCATTTCACCCACATAGCATGTTCTAAAAAGTTGAGAGGGTTACGGCAAAAACTGGATGCACTTCGTGTACAAAATGGACAATCTGTTTCGAAGTTTCAAGGTTTCGGACGAAAACTCATCTGTTACAAAGGGATTTCATTTTTTGAACTTATTTGAACTCCAGACTTTTTGTGTGTTCAAAATGCACCATTCAAAGCCACATCATCAATTTTCAACACTTTCTGACTTCATTTGGTATTTTTCATGCATTTACTGATTTTTTTGAGCTAAATGACCCTGATAATTGAAAAGCACTTCAATGAACTTTGAAAAGGTTGAAAGTTGGCATGGTATCATCATTTCACCCACATAGCATGTTCTAAAAAGTTGAGAGGGTTACGGCAAAAACTGATGACTTCGTGTACAAAATGGACAATCTTTTCGAAGTTTCAGGGTTTGACGAAAACTCATCTGCTACAAAGGGATTTCATTTTTTTGAACTTATTTGAACTCCAGACTTTTTGTGTGTTCAAAATGCACCATTCAAAGCCACATCATCAATTTTCAACCCTTTCTGACTTCATTTGGTATTTTTCATGCATTTACTGATTTTTTGAGCTAAATGACCCTGAAATTGAAAAGCACTTCAAATGAACTCTGAAAAGGTTAAGAGTTGGCATGGTATCATGATTTCACCCACATAGCATGTTCTACAAAGTTGAGAGGGTTACGGCAAAAACTGGATGCACTTCGTGTACAAAATGGACAATCTCTTTCGAAGTTTCAGGGTTTCAGACAAAAACTCATCTGTTACAAAGGGATTTCATTTCTTGACATGTAACTGCAGTGATATTCTAGATCAAAGGCATCATCATAATAGTTGTGGAGAGAAAGTCTTCACTTTTTCTTCGCTTGTGTCCTTTGCTTATTGCGCCGTAACCATGGATAATCTTCATCGTTTAACAGGGTGCTTGGGTTAGCCTTGACTTTGAAGGGAGGAATTTCATGAAAATTTTCATAATCTTCAGACATGTCTGTCTTGCCCTCCACTCCCATGATGTCTCTTTTCCCTGAAAGAACTATGTGGCGCTTTGGCTCATCGTATGATGTATTCGCTTCCTTATCTTTTCTTTTTCTCGATTTGGTAGACATGTCCTTCACATAGAAGACCTGCAACACATCATTGGCTAGGACGAATGGTTCATCTGTGTACCCAAGATTGTTCAGATCCACTATTGTCATTCCGTACTGTGGGTCTACCTGTACCCCGCCTCCTGACAGATTGACCCATTTGCACTGAAACAAAGGGACCTTAAAATCATGTCCATAGTCAAGTTCCCATATGTTCACTATGTAACCATAATATGTGTCCTTTCCCCTCTTGGTTGTTGCATCAAAGCGGACACCACTATTTTGGTTGGTGCTCTTTTGATCTTGGGCGATCGTGTAAAATGTATTCCCATTTATCTCTTACCCTTTGTAAGTCAATACAGTCGAAGATGGTCCCCTGGCCAATGAGTACAGCTCATCAGAAATAGAGTTGTCACCCATGAGACGTGTTTGCAACCAACTGCCGAAAGTCCTGATGTGTTCACATGTAATCCAGTCGTCACACTGCTCCGGGTGTTTGGAGCGCAGAATATTCTTGTGTTCATTGACATACGGGGTCACCAAGGTAGAATTCTGTAGAACTGTGTAGTGTGCTTGAGACCAAGAATGCCCGTCCCTACATATTATTGAGTCCGCTCCTAGCATGCCTTTTCCAGTCAGTCTCCCCTCATACCGCGATTGAGGGAGACCAATCTTCTTAAGGTCAGGAATGAAGTCAACACAAAACCCAATGACCTCCTCTGTTTGATGGCCCGTGGAGATGCTTCCTTCTGGCTGTGGCGCCCCCGGCTCAATCGTACACTAATCATGCACGCAAACGTGTACGATCAAGATCAGGGACTCACGGGAAGATATCACAACACAACTCTAAAACATAAATAAGTCATACAAGCATCATAATACAAGCCAGGGGCCACGAGGGCTCGAATACAAATGCTCGATCATAGACGAGTCAGCGGAAGCAACAATATCTGAGTACAGACATAAGTTAAACAAGGTGCCATAAGATGGCTAGCACAAACAGGGATACAACCGATCGAACAGGCGCAGGGCCTGCTGCCTGGGATCCTCCTAACTACTCCTGGTCGTCGGCGTCCTGGACGTAGTAGTAGGCTCCGCCCTGGTGGTAGTAGTCGTCGTAGGTGGCGTCTGGCTCCTGGGCTCCAACATCTGGTTGCGACAACCAGCAAGAAGGGAAAGGGGGAAAGGAGGGGGAAAGCAACCGTGAGTACTCATCCAAAGTACTCGCAAGCAAGGATCTATACTACATATGCATGGTATATGGGTAAAGAGGCAATATCGGTGGACTGAACTGCAGAATGCCAGAATAAGAGGGGGATAGCTAGTCCTGTCGAAGACTACGCTTCTGGCAGCCTCCATCTTGAAGCAATAGAAGAGATTAGTTGGAAGTTAACCAAGCAACAACGTATAGCATAATCCTACCCGTCGATCCTCTCGTCGCCACCATGTGAGAGAGCGACCACCGGGTTATATCTGTCACTTGTAAGGGTGTGTTTTATTAAGTATCCATTTCTAGTTGTCATGAGGTCGGAATACAACTCCGGGTCGTCCTTTTACCGAGGGACACGGCTATTCGAATAGATAAACTTCCCTGCAGGGGTGCACCACATATTCCCCAACACGCTCGATCCCCTTTGGCCGGACACACTTTCCTGGGTCATGCCCGGCCTCGGAAGATCCACACGTCGCAGCCCCACCTAGGCTCAACAGAGAGGTCAGCACGCCGGACTAATCCTAGGCACTCTGGGGTCTGGGCCCATCGCCCAGTGCGCTCCTGCATGTTGCGTACGCGGCCGCGAGCAGACCTAGCAACCCACACGATCACGGCGGTTACGTTATCGCGGTCCAACACGGCGCGCGCCGCTCAGTCGCTGACGTCAAGAAGGCTTCAGCTGATACCACGACGCCGGGATACCCATAACTACTCCCGCGTAGTTGGTTAGTGCGTATAGGCCAGTGGCCAGACTCAGATCAAATATCCAATCTCGTTAAACGTGTTATTATGAGATCACCGCGGACGACGACCAGGGCCAGGCCCACCTCTCTCCTAGGTGGTCACAACCTGCCCTGCCGCTCCACAACAAAGAGTCACTTAGGGGGCCGTCGAGGAGGCCAATCCTTTCAGCCCCCATTCGTGAATCACCTGCGGGTGCTCCTCGAGCCGACCCGACTTTAGTATCCATCTGATGTCACATGTAATAAGTAGTATACTTATCCGCAATCGCCACCTGTGGCGAGCACGGCCCAATAATGTAGCATAGCAGACAGACGAGAATGTAGGGCCACTGATGACAAACTAGCATCCTACACTAGGCATTTAGGATTGCAGGTAAGGTATCAACAACAGTAGCAACAATGACAGGCTATGCAGCAGAATAGGATTAACCGAAAGCAGTAACAGGCTACACTACTCTAATGCAAGCAGTATAGAGAAGAATAGGCGATATCTGGTGATCAAGGGGGGGGCTTGCCTGGTTGCTCTGGCAAGTAGGGGTCGTCAACAACGTAGTCGGTCGGGGCACCAGCAGCTGCGTCGGTCTCGTAGTCTACCGAAGAGAAGAGGGGGAAGAAACAGTAAACACACGGCAATGATGCAACAGGGATGCATGACATGTCTAAACGCAGGGCCAGGGTGATATACAGCCTAACTAAGCGATTTAGTTAATTTAGGAATTTATTCGGATTTATTTAATTAGGGTTGGACACTATTCATTTATCAAAATCGGTCTAATTGTTCAACGTTCTTATAGCTGCGGGCATCTGACGGGAATACGGAGGATGTATTCGGGTTCGTATCGTCGTTCTGAGCAAGTTTCATGTATAAAATATTTTCATCGGAGTTACGGTTTAAAAGATATGATTTTCTAAAGTTTTTATTAATTTCTGAAATTTTAATTAATTATTTAATTCAACATTATCCGAAACAGTAATTGATGACGTCAGCATGACATCATGCTGACGTCAGCAGTTAATTAAGTTAATTACTAATTACTGTTTAATTAACACTAATTAGTTAATTAGATTAACCTAATCAGGATTAATTAACTAATTAATTAATTAATTAATTATTTTAATTATTTTAATTATTTATTTTTATTTCTATTTTCTTAAAACTGTTTCTGGGCCGTGGGCCCCATTCGTCAGCGTCACAGGGGTTCGGGCCCCACTGGGCAGTGGCCCAGGGGCGGACACGTCCGGGGCGTGCCCCTTTCGGGACCGGACATGTCCGGTGCCCAAAAGGGGACGCACGGGCGGTCGGCGGGCGCGGGCGCCGGCGAGGCCACGGCAGGGCCGGAGGCGGGACGGCGGCGCGGTGGCTGGAGCGGCCGCGGGCGGCAGCGCGGTGGCTGGAGCGGCAGCGGGCGGCGGTCGCGCGGAGGCGAATCGGGGGGGGCCGGAGCGGGCGGTTGGCGGCGAGGAGCGACGCGGGCGCGCGAGCGAAGGCAGTGGGCGGCGCGCGCGCGCGTGCGACAGAGGCGAGGCCAAGGCCGGAGCGCGGCGCGGCGAGGCCAGGGAGCGCGGGCGCGTGCGCGAGCAGAGAGGGGGGGAGAGGCCCGAGGCCTCACCGGGATCCGTAGGGACGGGGCAGCGGGGGTCGGGGTGGTCGACGAGGACGACGGCGACGGGGAGGCAGGCCGGCGGGGACAAGGCGGCGACGTAGACGAGGCAGACCGGCGAGGGAGAGCTCCGGCCGGTGGCGTCGTGCGGCGAGGGCGAGGCAGCGCGGTCGGGCGCGTCGGGGCGAGCGGCGTCGAGGGAGCCGGCCGGCGAGGGAGAGCGGGATCCGGGCGGCGGCGTCCAACGGCGACGGCGAGGCGGCGCGGTCGTCGCCGCGACCGAGGGACGGGGTCGTCGCGGCGACCTCCACCTCTCGATCCCGATCCAATCGGGGGAGAGGGGGGGATATATCGGGAGAGGGGGGAAGTGGGGGGGTGGCTGGTTAGGGTTTCCCCCCCCATGGGGATAAGGCAGGGGATGGGGCTGGGCCGGCCAGTTGGGCCAGGTGGGTCGGCCAGCTGGGCCGCCTGGCCCAGTTGGCCAGGGGGGCCTTTTCTTTTCTTTTGTTTTTCTGTTTCTTTTCCCTTTTCTTTACTGTTAAATGTTTAGGCCCCAAATGGTTTTTGTAAAAAGTGTGACCTATTTCATAAATACCATTGCATTATTCCTCAACACCTAAAATTAGTTTGGACAAAACATAATTCCATATTTATTTCAGATTTAATAAATGGTTATTAAATACCATCTTTATCCACTGTTTGAGGTTGTTCGAGTCACTTATCCAATTCCAATGATGTTGGTTTCAATTTTAGAATAGCCTCTGGAATATTTGTTACTTATCTGACATTTTAGTTTCTATGTTGGACAACTTTTATACTCCACTTTCATTTAAATTTGAATTTGACTTAGGAGTTGAAATGCAATATTATGCTAATGATGATTATGCACTATTAATCATGATGACATGGCCTCATCAAAAGGGTGATCTCTGTAGCTTAATACAGGGGGTGTTACAAATCTCCTCCACTACAAGAAATCTCGTCCCGAGATTTAGGAGGTAGAAAGAAACAAAGCGGGGTATTCATCGCGAAGACGATCCTCGCGTTCCCAAGTGGCTTCATCCTCAGAATGGTTTGACCACTGAACCTTGAGGAACTTGATAACCTTCTGGCGTGTGCGACGCTCGGCTTGATCGAGAATGCGGACCGGATGCTCTCTATAAGAGAGGTCTTGTCGCAGTTCAAGCAATTCGTGATCTACTCCGCGGATAGGGTCTTTGAAGCAGCGGCGGAGTTGTGATACGTGGAACACATCGTGAACCTGAGAAAGGTTCGGTGGAAGTTCCAACTGATATGCCACTCTACCACGCCTTTCAAGAACAGTGAAAGGACCAATATAGCGAGGAGCTAGCTTGCCCTTGATCCCGAATCGGTGTGTACCTTTCATCGGTGTGACTCGAAGATAAGCCTTTTCGCCAGGTTGATAGACCATATCTTTGTGTTTGCGGTCATACTGACTCTTTTGACGTGACTGAGCAGTCTTCAAATGCTCGCGGACAACGCGAACTTGATCTTCGGCAAGTTGGATAATATCCGGACCGAAGAGTGGACGTTCCCCAGTTTCTGACCAATTTAGAGGGGTTCGGCACTTTCTTCAGTACAACACTTCGAAGGGGGCCATCTTCAGACTGGCTTGATAGCTGTTATTGTAAGAGAATTCGGCATATGGGAGAGATTCTTCCCATTTCCTTCCGAAGGATATGACACAAGCTCGAAGCATGTCTTCGAGAACTTGGTTGACTCGTTCAACTTGTCCTTGAGACTGAGGGTGAAAAGCGGTGCTGAAGGACAGATGAGTTCCCATAGCTTCTTGGAAACTTGCCCAGAATCTTGAAGTGAATAAGCTGCCACGGTCTGAACTGATAACCAGTGGAATACCGTGAAGTGAAACAATTCTGGACATGTAGAGAGTTGCGAGCTGACTAGCAGTGATCGTCTCTTTGACGGCTAGAAAATGTGCAACTTTGGAAAGTCGGTCAATGACGACAAGAATAGCATCATTACCTTTCTGTGATTTGGGAAATCCAGTGATAAAGTCCATTTCAACATGGTCCCATTTCCATTTAGGAACAGCAATTGGTTGCAGAGTTCCGGCGGGCCTTTGATGTTCTGCTTTGACGCGACGGCAAACATCACATTCAGCAACATAGCGAGCAATGTCTTGCTTCATGTTTGACCACCAGAATCTTTGACGGATGTCTTGGTACATCTTGGTACTGCCGGGATGAATAGACAACGGAGTGTCGTGAGCTTCTTGCATGACCTCCTGAGTCATACCCAGGTTACCTTTAGAGGGGACCACTAGACGACTTTTAAAGAACAAGGTGCCAGTATCATCAATAGTGAAGAACGAAGGCCTTCCTTCAGCGAGATAGCGCTTAATCTTGTGGGCTTGAGAGTCATAACCCTGCAGCGTCTTGATGCTGTCCACGAGATCTGGTTTAGCAACCAGGGTATTAAGAGAACCCTGGGAAACAACGTGGAGGTTCATTTTGTAGGAACCTTCAGGAGGGGGAGCGAGTGCTCCAGGAGGAACAATGTGGAGATTCAGCTTTCTGAATTCTTCAATAAGCGAAGGTTGAACTTCGTGAAACTGGAGGTGACTGCAATAAGACTTGCGGCTCAAGGCATCAGCCATTACATTAGCCTTGCCAGGGGTATAAGAAATACCCAAGTTAAAATCCGCTACGGTCTCCATCCATCTCTGTTGACGGAGGTTCAGGTCTGGCTGAGTGAACAGATACTTCAGACTTTGATGATCGGTGTAGATCTCGCAACGATTACCGAGAAGGTAATGTCGCCACTGTTTTAGTGCATGGATGACGGCAGCAAGCTCGAGGTCATGTACTGGGTAATTCTCTTCGTGCGGACGCAATTGACGCGAAGCATAAGCAATTACTCTGCGGTCTTGCATTAGGACACCGCCTAATCCTTGACGGGATGCATCACAATAGATGACAAAATCCTTCTGGGAATCAGGAGGGGCAAGCACTGGGGCAGAAGTCAGCTTGTCTTTGAGCGTCTGGAAACTTTCCTGACACTTTTCCGTCCAATCGAACTTGACGCCTTTATGAAGCAGGTTAGTCAGGGGCTTGGCGATCTTGGAGAAGTTCTCGACAAATCGACGGCAATAGCTGGCGCTTTGTTCTTGGAGTATACTAGGATATCATCCAAGTAAACCACGACGAACTTGTCAAGGTATTCCATGAATATATAATTCATCAGGCGGGAGAATGTGGCGGGAGCATTGGTTAAGCCGAATGACATGACAGTGTACTCGTATGAGCCATATCGAGTAACGAAGGCGGTCTTTGGGATATCCTCTTCACGAACACGGATCTGGTGGTAACCCAACCTTAAGTCGAGTTTAGAGAACACTGATGAACCCGCCAGTTGATCATACAGATCGTTTATCCGAGGAAGGGGATATTTGTTCTGGATGGTTGCTTGGTTAATAGGACGGTAATCTTGGACCAATCGGTTTGATCCATCCTTCTTCCTGACAAAGAGAGAAGGTGCTCCCCAAGCAGAGGAACTTGGGCGAATGAAACCCTTACGAAGTGAAGCGTCGATTTCCTCCTTAAGTTCAAGGAGTTCATGCGGCGGCATCTTATAGGGTCGCTTGGCGATAGGAGTGGTGCCTGGTTTCAAGTCGATGACAAATTCGACAGCTCGAGCAGGGGGTATCCCTGGGAGTTCTTCTGGGAAAACACCTTGGAATTCGCGAACAACTGGAATGTCCTCGATGCCTTCAAGTGGTGATGTGTTTAACGCATTCAAGGCATAAAGTCTCGCCTCGGCATTTTGGATGATTTGAGCCTGGTAGCTTATTATTTCATCAGAAGGGTGTAGAAGATGGACGATCTTCGTGGCGCAAACTATAGAAGCAGTATGCGCTTTCAACCAATCCATTCCGAGAATGAGGTCGATATTACAAGACTTTAGTATGAAAGGGGAGGCGTGAAACTCCAGCCCTTCAATTTCAACGGTGACGTCGTTGCTACCCATGGAGGTTTGACATTGACCCGCGGGGGTGTGTATTACTATTGCAGTGTTCATGACCTCACATTTAATGTCGTGTTTGTATACAAATTCTTCGGACATGAATGAATGCGATGCTCCCGAATCAAATAAAACAGAAGCTGGTACTGAATTAACAAGGAGAGTACCCATCACGGTGGCAGGCTGGTCCTGAGCTTCATTGAAATCGGTGTGGTTGGCCTGAATACGCCCATAAGTCTTGGCATTGTTGTTGCGAGGCTGATTGTTCCTACGGCCAGTTGCAGGAAGTGCCAGTTGGTTCTGGTTCTGAATGCAGTTCCTGGAAAAATGACCTGGCTGCCCACACTTGTAGCACAGACTATCATTGGGATTAGGAGCAGGAGCTCGGGGTGGTGGAGCTGGAAGTCCTGGCTGCCTAGGTGGTGGAGGCAGGCGTGGTGCAGTATAGGACCGTCTTGGAGCAGGTGCAGCTGGACGGTACACGCTGTTTGGAATCCAGATCCGACGCTTCTGTGCAGGCTGGCTCGAAGATGAACCAGTGTCACGGTTGCGCCTAAGAGATCCCTGGTGTGTCTGCAGACCAGTCTCGACCTGTATAGCCTTGTTCACCAAGATGGAGAAATTATCAAATTCATGCACAAGGAGCGCTAGCTTGATGTCAGCTTGAAGTCCTTCGCGAAACCTTTCCTGACGGCGAGCATCAGTGGGAATGTCTTCTTCAGCATAGCGGGATAATTCCAGAAACTCCCGCTGATAAGCTTCCACTGTCTTGTTGCCCTGGGTGAGGTTGCGGAACTCTTGCTTCTTCCGGTCCATGATTCCCTGGGGAATGAAACGGGCACGGAAGGCAGCTTGGAAATCCGGCCAAGTGATGACTGTGCCAGCTGGTTGAGTGCGCCTGTGGCTGTCCCACCATTGAGCAGCGGGGCCCTTGAGAAAGAAGGAGGCGAAGGTGACATAGTTTGCAGGGGCAACGCCACCAGATTCCAACTCATAGGTGATGTCGCGAAGCCAGTCATCCGCATCCAGGGGCTGAGTTGAGCCGCGGTAGACGGTTGGGTTGAGGTGCATAAAGTCCTGCAGGGTCCCTGGGCCTGGATACTGGTTCATATTGGGACGAGGAAACTGATCCATGATCCCTTGCATGAACTGACGTTGCAGTTCAAATTGCTGCATCATTCCAGCCATATAGTTCGGCGGTGGTGGATCGTTGGCACCACGGCCACGACCACGACCAGCGGGTCTAACCATCCTGCTAAATTACAACAGGGGGTAGTTTAGTAAAAGCAAGCGCGAGTGCTTAGTGACAAGCATGATGTAACTCGACAATAGTTTAAGCAGTGCATCAAATACATAAAAGTAGTCAATTAAGACATACATATCCTTACACAAAGTCAGGCACATGCGGACAGCATAACGGCGCAATTTCATAAACTGGACATGCTAGGCGGCGCGCAGGCACGCGGTAAGGAAGTACACAACGAGACATAGCAAAGGCTACATCAACGTCGGGAAAAACTGGTGGGGCGAGGAATCTGCAAGTGACAACACAGGGTGCCCTCGATAAAAGGATCCTGTAAGCAGAACCTGGCCCACAATCTCGAAGCAAGGGGGGAAATTTTCAGAACTCCGGTGGATGTGATCACGAGACCCTAAGTGTCGGCGTTAGTAAAATTCATTTAACCCGAGTAGAAGAGAGATCAGAGCCCCAGAGTATAGACGAGGAATAAAAGATCCTAATACCACCCAGTTGGCAATGTGGGCCCGTAAGCCACACAGCCAAGTTAGTAAAACGGTCTTCTTTGTCTAGACTCAACTTCGGCCAAGGAATGGGAAAGGGGGATTCCTACAGGCAGTCGGCTCTGATACCAACTTGTGGCGCCCCCGGCTCAATCGTACACTAATCATGCACGCAAACGTGTACGATCAAGATCAGGGACTCACGGGAAGATATCACAACACAACTCTAAAACATAAATAAGTCATACAAGCATCATAATACAAGCCAGGGGCCACGAGGGCTCGAATACAAATTCTCGATCATAGACGAGTCAGCGGAAGCAACAATATCTGAGTACAGACATAAGTTAAACAAGGTGCCATAAGATGGCTAGCACAAACAGGGATACAACCGATCGAACAGGCGCAGGGCCTGCTGCCTGGGATCCTCCTAACTACTCCTGGTCGTCGGCGTCCTGGACGTAGTAGTAGGCTCCGCCCTGGTGGTAGTAGTCGTCGTAGGTGGCGTCTGGCTCCTGGGCTCCAACATCTGGTTGCGACAACCAGCAAGAAGGGAAAGGGGGAAAGGAGGGGGAAAGCAACCGTGAGTACTCATCCAAAGTACTCGCAAGCAAGGATCTATACTACATATGCATGGTATATGTGTAAAGAGGCAATATCGGTGGACTGAACTGCAGAATGCCAGAATAAGAGGGGGATAGCTAGTCCTGTCGAAGACTACGCTTCTGGCAGCCTCCATCTTGAAGCAATAGAAGAGATTAGTTGGAAGTTAACCAAGCATGTAGCCCCCATAGATCCGGTCGTATCTGCAGCGACTCAGGACTATTCCTCCATTGTAAATAATCATATCCATTGATATATAGCCATTGCTTAAAGCGACTTTTAAAACCTCAATCATAATATTGGTTATGATACGGCAATAAAAAATCCAGCCATAGTGCTATAAAGATTTGAATAATATATCCAATGATTTATAAGCGCTGGATTCCAATGGCGCAATCCCAATATATACTGGTGGCTTAATGTCCAAAGCCAGGCCGGGTTTAAACAACCGATAATTACTTTATCTCATACTGGCGACTTATAGTCAGAACCGACCGGCGTTAATAGTCACCGATTATGATAATCATGTACGCCAATTTGTAGTTGAAAAACCGAGCCCGGGTTGATTTAACGGCCGTTTACCAAAATCAATCATATCTCATCAAATGAGAAAAAAACTTGGCAAATAAAGCATATGAAAACTTGTAGTCAGGGCTTTTCACGGGCTGCCAGGCCCAAATTCGAGGCTTTTCATGGGCTGCCAGGCCGCTGAGTTTAAACCATTTTACAAAGCCTTTTAAGATGGACCTCAATCTTTACCAATCGTCGTTTTAATTTTGACAAGTTCAGGGTCTTATGAGATTGACTTGTCGAAGTTCGACGGGTCATACTAGGGTTACCTGGACGAGTGACTTACTTTAAAAAAGGCAGGCTAACCGGGGTTTTAGGTGTATACACCAGGCTTCCAAGCCTGGCTTGATAGCCTATTACACAAGTGTAGATTTCTTGTTCATTGCGATAGCAAAGAATCCCCAAGCAATATTTTGAGCTATGCTCAGTGGGTGCCTATGTTGAGTTGTTCTTTTTTGGAACACTCTCTTTGGCCACCCAAGTAATTTTTCTTTTTGGCTCTGAGCCAATCAAGAGGTGTAGCTATGGTCGAATTATGCCAAGCCCCCAAGTGATTTTTTGGTGGCCTTACGCCGATCAAGAGGGTGAGCTATGGTTCGAATACGACCAAGCCCGCAAGTGTTTTGTAGGAGTGGTCATATAAGCCGGTTTAAAGGGTAATCATAGCTTCGCTTCAATGAGCAGGAAAGCCCCCATGTGATCAATAATATGATAAGCCAATAAGGCAGTGGTACCCATGTTTGAACCGCGCACATCATGCAACAGGTCCTCTTCGGCAACCTTTAACTTTTTGCAAGAGATAAATTCTTCTTGAACCGGGATTTGAACACGGATATTGAGAGCTTCAGCGCTTTGCGGGAGACAGATTTCCCTGAGCCGGATTTTTGAACGGAAACCTTCTTTTTAAGGAGAAGGAAATTTTCTGACGGCCTTTAAATTTTCGCCAATCGGCAGTAGCTTCCGGGGCCAGGTTATTTTTTCCTCCAATGACCCGGATTACTTGAATTCACTAAAAACGGCCCAATCTGCCGTGTCATGTCATTGTAGCCCCCGAGTCTCAAGATGACCGATGAGTTGGCTTGAGATTCTTCATACTTGGCCGTGATATAACCGGTATATAGTTGAACAGCGGAATGCTTAAACTTAGTAAACCAGAAGTTTGAAGCGAGTTGCGATCCTCGCAATACTTTGTATACTCCTGGTATGAATCATTCAACAAACTCCGTGACTGACGTCACCTTTGCAGTAGACAATTTGTCCTGCATTTAAAGAATTTGCAAGCCAGAAATATGTAATGTAAAAAATATACTGGATGGATTTCACCTGATATATTCGGCCGGAAATTATCTGTCGCGAGTTGATGATCACCATGGTGACACTGAAATTAATCACGGCCGAGTCGGCCGCGGCGTTTGCAAAGCCGGTGCGGACGAGCGAGTCAATTGCAGGCCTCTTTCCCCCGGAGTTGATGTAGATCAAGGCTGAACGGACGGCGGCTTGCGCCAGCCCGTTCAACAGCAACAGGCGCGGACCCGACGCATGATGATGCACGCTATTGTCATAGCCATCATTTCAACAGCCTCGGACGCTTTTATGATATCATTGTCCTCCTGCGTACAACAATATGTAGAGTAGAGTAGTTCTCGAAAGAATTAATATGTACTTAAAAATAGACTGGGACAAATAGCACATGATTTACAAGAGACGACGGATGATCCATGTGTCACGTCCCGGATGTCAAGATTCGCCGTAGTATTTCTATGTCAAACGAAAAACGCAGTGGTAGCCTCGAGAGAGTGATGCGTGTATTCTTTTTTACTAGTAGGTGAGTTGTGTTGCACTACTAATGACTGGCGGATGGGATCCGATTGTTTTCATACACATTTCTTTTCTGAGTCCCCACGATTGTGATACTTGAGTCTTTCCAGCGCAAGTTGTACAGCGGACTCGTTGGCTGCTCTTTTTTTTAAAATGGAAACTGGCATCGGTGCGGATCATGATAATCTTATCTTAGCAGTGGGGTGGTTTGATCATTCATAATCTCCGTCAGTATCAGGTTTGTGCTCAGCCCGATTCCCAGGGCTCTCTGGTTGTCCTGTGCAGTCCTTCTTGCACACAGAGGTGTTGCTCAGCTGTTTCATGGGCAGTATCAAATCGGGACCCAGCAAGAAAGCTCGCACTTCAGATTCATTCACAGTCAGCAGAACGAGTGCTTTTGCGAGCGATCATTTGTGTTAATCCACGGACAGCCCATGTGTTGAATGACATGCTAAGGCCAACCGTGGAAAGCGTATTTGCAGACAGCGAGCGACTCGCGCGCGGCGGTAAAGGTGATGTGACAGGCTCGTTGGCGCGGCAAAAGTGGCTCGGCAGCCGAGGTGAATCGGGCCAACAGCGGCAGAGTTGGGGCCGGGCGGATTGAACACGAGGCCGCGGGTTAAACACCGCCAGCGAGGGGGAGGCGAGCAAAAAAAACACGGCTTGTAGACGAAAGGAACCGCGCGACAACTGAGGCGCGTAGCGGCCGTGGCGGTCTGACGAAGCGGAGGCGCGGCCCGGTTGGAGACGGAGGTGGCGAGGCCGGTTCAGAACCAGCGGCGAGGTTTAATAAGAGGCCGCGGCAGGGTCGCGGGCGACTCCAGGTACCGCTAGTAGTGGCGAGGCGGAACGACGAGTCCGAGAGGAAGGGCGCTAAAGAGGACGCAGGCCGCTTGAGGCAAGTACGTCGTGGCCGCAGAGTTTGAAGGCGGAAAGCGCTACGGACGGCGGTTGAAGCGACCCTGGACACACAGGGTTTCGGCGGTGGCGTACTGGCCATGGCCGAGGCGGTGACTTTGAGAGTGGAGCGGCAACCGCTCGGACAGCAGCGGCTGCGTCTTTGCGATCTCGGCAGAACATCTTGAGGTGGAATCGGCTCGGCGTGTCAGCCACGACGGGCGGCGAGGTCGCAGGTGGGCAGGCCGCGCGACGGCGGCGGCCGGAGCAAACCGCAAGGCGCCTCGATCGTGGAAAACCGAGCTCGTGTCATATATGATTCCGGGGTCGTGTGCTGTTTTATTTTTTTCACGCACTGCACCTGTCCGAGTCCCAAGTTGAGGCGGCAATGAATGAGGTCGACCGAGTCCTCTCTTGTCGGTTTAACCCCACGTACGTCCCATCTCAAGTTATTCAAAAAAAGAAAGGTCTGGATATCCTTGGAGTAGCAATCAATTCTTGATCTCCGTGCGGGTCATGTAGTAAGTAGCTGCCCCCGTCGGGGTCATGTCCATCGAAGAAAAAGAGTAAAACAAAAAAAACTTATTTGACCTTTAGCACTGATTCCCCCTTAATAATCCTTGATCTCTGTCTTGAATACTCCATGTGGGACAATTTCTGCGACGACCTCCCCACGCGATGTCCCTCACCTAGTTCATGTCGGTCTCGGCGGATCGTATAACGACGGCGGCAGAAAACTACAAACCGAGGTTGTCACGTCGCCGGATTACCTGCACGCTTTTTCGTGCCAGCGCTTTTTTATGACATATCGTGAGCCTCTCGATGCCACCCTGAAAAAATCCTTCAAGAACTCAACACCACCGTGCGCAGCCCCAGATGGCTCCAACTGTCGTGGGTTTGTCAGCAGATTTTCTAAGTGTGAGGACTTGTCATGAGCCAACGCATCTATGTGGGCAAGCTTGAGATGGGTTTTGAGCAGCAAAAATCCAGAGCCGCAACACAATACCGGATTTATAAGCTTCGCGCCCCACGGAAAAACCTCATTCGGTTTTTTTAACACCTACATGCTGTTGTGGCTAGGTCTCATTATCATCACGAGGGAGTCGCCGTAACCCCGGCTCCCCCTTTTATGTCTAGCCCTAAGAATTCTTTTTTCCCCTTGGTGGGGTGGCCCTGCCCTTCCTATATTGTTAAAGTGGCGGGTTTACATGGAGAGTCCAACTTGGGATTAAGACTTAAACTATTCTAACGTCTCTTCATGGCTTCTTAACCCGTCTTGGGGCTTCATAAGCGTCTCGGTCTTCATAACTCCTGGCAACCCGTTCTCACTGTCTGTCGGGTTATGACTGGTGCCGGTTTTGACTGGTGGCCGGTTTATGATGGTCTGCCGGTTTTATGATTGGGGGGGGTCTGTCGGGTTAATCATCTTCGACTTACCACCTGCCTCGGGTTAATTCATCTGACTTAACATCTGCTCATCAACTGCTTCCCGGTTTATACACCAGTCCCGCCGGTTTACCAAGTCCCAGCCGTGTTATGACTCCGGCTGGGTACCATACCGCGGTATATTATCCCTTGACACCTCCCGTCTTTTTCGCTGCACCAAGTTGCTGGTCCTCCCTGTGCCTCCCGGTGTATTTTTTTGTCTTCCCATACCCGCCAGAAGCCTCCAGGTTACGCGAAGATTCTTCGTCCGCTGCATCACGTCGATTGCAGAGTCCGACCTCTAGGTCGTTTCCAATAGGTAGGTTCCCTAAACTTAGATTTCTTCTTCACAGGGCGCGTGTCCCCCAAGCGTCTTTCGGAACAAAAGTTCCGCCGGGACCTTTCCTTCCAAAGATTACTTTTAAATCATTGACCATACCAGTATGTGATCACCAGTATGGACGGCGGGCTTCTCCGGTGATCTGCCTCGCCTTTGGAAATTCTTGCCTTTCTTTCGAATCTTGATGGTTGGGCTCGGATAGTTAATATCGCGATGCCCCAGGTACCCTATCTCTGCATTTTGTCCCAAATCTATACTTCGTGTGTCATCAAACAGTGTGTTCATGCTGGTATCCCTTGTTTATCTGTCCTAAAAGTTCCTCTGAGAGCAGGGCCATCATTGATGTTCAAACAGCAACGCATTGTAAGGTTCCACCTGCTGGCTTGCTCATCCCCAAACCAGACACCTTTTCCATTCACAGCTATAAAAGTTCTTCAACTAATGGCCCTTAGGTACACATCAATGTCGTTGCCGCCGGGTTGCGTAGTGCCTTTGTGAGACTGCATCATAATGAACTTTCCTCCGCTTCACTGCACAGCCAAGGAGGAAGGTTTATAGATACCTAGGTCATGGGCCTAGTGCTATATTGTGCTCTACTCCCAAAGGAATTAATGGCCATCCGCGCTTAACCAAACCATACGTTCCTTGGTGTCACCCTGCATAGTTCCCCCCATTTCTCTCGATTTTCTCCACTGCGACCCGTCAGCGGTGCTCTCAACTTTCCCAGTCTTTCCCTTACTCAGTCCTCTTTGTTCATCCGCATCAATTTGGCATGCTCTTTGTTTTCCTGAACAGACATCTTTCAACGTGGTAGTAATGGAAGCATACCCATCACCTTGGCAGGAAACCCCTCTTCCTTCCTGGCCCGCTCGCCCCTCACATCACCAGGGTCATCTCGTCTGATCTTATACCGCAACTGCACCGCATACCGGGCATGCGTTCAATTCTCCGTACGCACCAGTTAGAGTATGCAGTCCTTAGGGGCATGCATGTATCTTCGCACCTCCAATCCTAGAGGTCATAGACCTTCTTTGCTCCGACGTACTGTCTGGCAATTCGTATCCTTTGGAAGCTTCTTCTTCATATTTCAGTAGCTTCTCAAATCCGTTGTCAGATACATCATTGTCTGCCTTCCACGCCGCATTTCCGTGTGGTACCGAGCTTGGTGTTTGCCATCTTGCATTTGTGTACAACCCTTTTTTTTGTGACTCCTCTAACATGCGACGAACTTCAACTTCTCCTTTTCACTTTCGCTTTCCCTTTATCCTTTTCTGTTTCTTTTTTCCTTTTCTTTATTCTCTTTTCTCTACTGTTAAATGTCTAGGCCCCAGATGGCTTTTGTAAAAAGTGTGACCTATTTCATAAATACCAGTGAATTATTCCCTAACACCTAAAATTAGTTTGGACAAAACATAATTCCATACTTATTTCAGATTTAATAAATGGTTATTAAATATTATCTTTATCCACTGTTTGAGGTTGTTCGAGTCACTCATCCAATTCCAATGATGTTGGTTTCAATTTTAGAATAGCCTCTGGAATATTTGTTACTTATCTGACATTTTAGTTTCTATGTTGGACAACTTTTATATTCCACTTTCATTTAAATTTGAATTTGGCTTAGGAGTTGAAATGCAATATGATGCTAATGATGATTATGCACTATTAATCATGATGACATGGCCTCATCAAAAGGGTGATCACTGTAGCTTAATACAGGGGGTGTTACACTGGCCTAGCACGGTTACGAACATATTTCTTTAAGACTCCCATGAACCTCTCAAAGGGGAACATATTGTGTAGAAATACAGGGCCCAGAATGGCAATCTCGTCGACTAGATGAACTAGGACGTGCATCATGATATTGAAGAAGGATGGTGGGAACACCAGCTCGAAACTGACAAGACATTGCGCCAGATCACTCCTTAACCTTGGTAGGATTTCTGGATCGATCACCTTCTGAGAGATTGCATTGAGGAATGCACATAGCTTCACAATGGCTAATCGAACGTTTTCCGGTAGAAGCCCCCTCAATGCAACCGGAAGCAGTTGCGTCATAATCACGTGGCAATCATGAGACTTTAGGTTCTGGAACTTTTTCTCTGCCATATTTATTATTCCCTTTATATTTGACGAGAAGCCAGACGGGACCTTCATACTGAGCAGGCATTCAAAGAAGATTTCCTTCTCTTCTTTGGTAAGAGCGTAGCTGGCAGGACCTTCATACTGCTTTGGAGGCATGCTGTCGTGGGTTTGTCACGGCAGATGTCCTAGTGTGAGGACTTAGTCATGAGGCCAACGCATCTATGTGGTAGCTTGAGAGGGGTTGAGCAGAATTGAGAGACGCAACACAAGACAAGGATTTAGACAGCTTCGGGCCCCGGGAAACATCATCCGGTAACAACCCTACATGCTGTTTGTGGCTAGGTCTCATTATCATCACGAGGGAGTCGCCGTAAACCGGCTCTCCCAGTTATGTCTAGCCCTAAGATTCTTTTTTTCCCCTTTGGGGTGCCCTGCCCCTCCTTATATATGTTGAAGGGGCGGGTTACATGTAGAGTCCAACTTGGATTAAGACTTAAACTATTCTGACTTCTCTTCATGGGCTTCTTAATGTCTTGGGCTTCATAACGTCTTGGGCTTCATAACTCCTGGCAACCGAGTTATCACTGTCTGCCGGGTTATGACTGGTGCCGGTTTATGACTGGTGCCGGTTTATGATGGTCTGCCGATTTATGATTGTCTGCCGGGTTATCATCTGACTTGACACCTGCCGGGTTATCATCTGACTTAACATCTATCTTAACTGTCTGCCGGTTTACCATCCGCCGGTTTACCAAGTCCCAGCCGGGTTATGACTCCGGCCGGGTCATACCGCGGGGTATATCCCTGACATTAGCCCCCAGTTTAATTTGGATTTATCCATGTTAAACTGATCCTGATCATCCTTAAGTCCTTGTCATTTCCTTCTTCTAGAAAATTCGGGTCAATAGGCCAGCTTCATAATCAATTTGCTGACATTGGTTTGTCACAGAGAAATATTGTGAAGAATAACTCCTTTGACTCAGCTCCCAATGCTTAACAAAAATATTGGTCCTTGAAATACTCATCTGATCTTCAACCGGTTTAAGGATATAGAACTCGCCGGTTTATCATTGCCAAAATTGCCGGTTTATAAATATTGATGGCACCGGGTTATAATTGTAGTTAACATCAAGCTTGAAAATATACCTCTTATATGCCTATCACTTGTAGCCCCCAAGTCTTAAGAAGGTAGCGTAGCAACAGCTTAAGACTTGCTTCAATATAAATGTCACCGTCTTGAAGAAAACCGATTTGTTCATCTCCGTCATTAGTCATAAACTGAGTATTCCACATAAAAACTTCAACCAGTGTAGCCCCCAAGGGCCGGATCATTATGCAATAATGAGCAGGGACTTTGTAAATATAATTATGTAGACTTTGAACAGCAACGTGTAGTCCCCAAGGGCCGGCTCAGTAAGATAATATTGAGCTGGGACTTTATATATACTTCATTGAGAATAACATTATATGATGTAACCCCCATCATGGGGCTTGAACCTTGAATTTTGACAGGAGCAATTGGTAGCCCCCAAGGGCCGGCTCATTATGATGTGATGAGTCGGGTCTTCGATGAGGTGAGCAAAAATGACTTTGCATTAGCCCCCAAGTACCATGGTACATGCTGGCAGTGACATGGGACTTGCATATTTGATGTAATTCTCAACTTGAATAATGTAGCCCCCAAGTGCCGGGTCGTAATCCTGCAGCGACTCAGGACTATTCCTTCCATTGTAAAATAAATCATATCCATTGATAAAATAATAGCCATTGCGCTTAAAGCGACTTTTAAAACCTCAATCATAATATTGGTTATTGATAACCATAATAAAAATCCAGCCATATTGGCTATTAAAGATTTGAATAATATAATCCAATGATTTATAAGCGCATGATTCCAATGGCGCAATCCCAATATATACTGGTGGCTTAATGTCCAAAGCCAGGCCGGGTTAATAAACACCGGATAATTACTTTATCTCATACTGGCGACTTATAGTCAGAACCAGACCGGGTTAATAAGCACCGGATTATGACTAATCATGTACTGCCAATTTGTAGTTGAAAACCGAGCCGGGTTGATTAACGCCGGTTTACCAAAATCATCATAAATCTCATCAAAGGAGAAAAAACTTGGCAAATAAAAGCATATGAAAACTTGTAGTCGAGGCTTTTCACGGGCTGCCAGGCCCCAAATTCGAGGCTTTTCATGGGCTGCCAGGCCGCTGAGTTAAACCATTTTACAAAGCCTTTTAAGATGGACCTCAATCTTTAACCAATCGTCGTTTTAATTTTGACAAGTTCAGGGTCTTATGAGATTGACTTGTCGAAGTTCGACGGGTCATACTAGGGTTACCTGGACGGAGTGACTTACTTAAAAAAGGCAGGCTAACCCGGGGTTTTAGGTGTATACACCAGGCTTCCAAGCCGTGGCTTGATAGCCTATTACAAGTGTAGATTCTTTGTTCATTGCGATAGCAAAGAATCCCCAAGCAATATTTTGAGCTATGCTCAGTGGGTGCCTATGTTTGAGTTGTTCTTTTTTGGAACACTCTCTTTGGCCCCCAAGTAATTTTTCTTTTTGGCT
This sequence comes from Thinopyrum elongatum, assembly GCA_011799875.1. Lineage (NCBI taxonomy): Eukaryota > Viridiplantae > Streptophyta > Magnoliopsida > Poales > Poaceae > Thinopyrum > Thinopyrum elongatum. Next base: position 130,798,820 of record CM022303.1, read on the forward strand.
CTGAGCCAATCAAGAGGTGTAGCTATGGTTCGAATATGACCAAGCCCCCAAGTGATTTTTCTGGTGGCCTTACGCCGATCAAGAGGTGTAGCTATGGTTCGAATACGACCAAGCCCGCAAGTGATTTTGTAGGAGTGGCATATAAGCCGGTTTAAAGGGTAATCATAGCTTCGCTTCAATGAGCAGGAAAGCCCCCATGTGATCAATAATATGATAAGCCAATAAGGCAGGGTACCCATGTTTGAACCGCGCATCATGGCAACAGGTCCTCTTCGGCAACCTTTAACTTTTTGCAAGAGATAAATTCTTCTTGAACCGGGATTTTGAACCGGATATTGAGAGCTTCAGCGCTTTGCGGGAGACAGATTTCCCTTGAGCCGGATTTTGAACCGGAAACCTTCTTTTTAAGCCGGAAATTTTCTGACGGCCTTTAAATTTTCGCCAATAAGGCAGTAGCTTCCGGGGCCAGGTTATTTTTTCCTCCAATGACCCGGAGTTCTTGAATTCACTAAAACCGGCCAATTCTGCCGTGTCATGTCATTGTAGCCCCCGAGTCTCAAGATGACTCGATGAGTTGGCTTGAGATTCTTCATACTTGGCCGTGATATAAACCGGTATATAGTTGAACAGCGGAATGCTTAAACTTATGTAAACCAGAAGTTTGAAGCGAGTTGATGATCCTCGCAATACTTTGTATACTCCTGGTATGAATCATTCAACAAACTCCGTGACATGACGGTCACCTTTGCAGTAGACAATTTGTCCTGCATTTAAAGAATTTTGCAAGCCAGAATAATATGTAATGTAAAAATATACTGGATGGATTTCACCTGATATATTAGGCCGGAAATTATCTGTCGCGGAGTTGATGATCACCATGGTGACACTGAAATTAATCACGGCCGAGTCGGCCGCGGCGTTGCAAGCCGGTGCGGACGAGCGAGTCAATTGCAGGCGCGGTCCCGGCGAGTTGATGTAGATCAAGCTGCACGGACGGCGGCTTGCGCACACCCGTTCAACAGCAAACAGGCGCGGACACCGACGCATGATGATGCTAACGCATATTTCATAGGCACAGCATGGCACCGCTTTTATAATGAATCATTGTCCCTGCGTACAGAAAATATGTAGAGTAGAGTAGTTCTCGAAAGAATTTAATATGTACTAAAAAATAGACTGGACAAATAGCACCTGATTTATCATAGACGACGGATGATCCATGTGTCACGTCCGCCGGATGTCAAGATTCGCCGTAGTATTTCCTATGTCAACGAACGCAGTGGTAGCCTCGAGAGATGTGATGCGTGTATTCTTTGTACTAGTAGTAGTTGTGCACTACTAATGCACCCGTGGCTCATACACATTTCCTTTTCTGTAGATCCCCACGTATTTGTACTTGATGTCTTTTCCAGCGCCAAAGTTGTACCGCCGGACTCTTTGACTGCTCTTTTTTTTTATGGACTGGCAGCGGTGGCGGATCATGATCATCTTATCTTAGCAGTGGTGTTTGATCCTTCAGAATCTCCGTCAGTATCAGTTTGTGGCTCAGCAGTCCCAGGGCTCTCTGGCTGTCCTGTGAAGCTCCTTGCACACAGAGGTGATTGCCTCAGCTGTTTCAATGGGCAGTATCAAATCGGAGACCCAGCAAGAAAAGCTCCACTTCAAGATTCATCACAGTAGCAGAACGAGTCTTCTTTCGAGCGATCATTTGTGTTAATCCACTGGACAGCCCATTGGTGAATGACATGCTCAAGGCCAACCGTGGAAGCGTATTTGCAGACAGCGAGGCGACTCGGCCGCGGCGGTAAAGGTGATCGTGACAGGCTCGTGCGCGGCAAAAGTGGCTCGGCAGCTCGAGGTGAATCCGGGGCCACAGCGGCAGAGTTGGAGGCGGGCGGCTTAACACGAGGCCGCGGTTACACCGGCCATGCGAGGGGGAGGCGAGCAACCGGCTTGTAGACGAAAGTGAACCGCCGCGACAACTTGAGGCGGCGTAGGGCCGTGGCGGGTCTGACGAAGCGGAGGCGCGGCCCGGTTGGAGACGGAGGTGGCGAGGCCGGTTCGACGCAGCGCGAGGTAAAGCGGGCCGCGGCAGGGTCGCGGGGCGACTCCAGGTACGCTAGTAGTGGCGACGGCGGAGACGAGTCCGAGCGGAGTGGCGGCTCAAGAGGACGGCAGGCCGCTTGAGGCAAGTACGTCGTGGCCGCAGAGTTGAGGCGGAAAGCGGCTCGGACGGCGGTTGAAGCGACTGGACGACACCGGTTCAAGGCGGTGGCGTACTGGCCATGGCCGAGGCGGTGACTTGAGAGTGGAGCGGCAAACCGGCTCGGACAGCAGCGGCTGCGGCTTGCCGCTCGGCAGAACAGCTGAGGTGGAAGCGGCTCGGCGTGTCAGCCACGACGGCGGCGGAGGTCGCAGGTGAGGCAGGCCGCGCGACGGCGGCGGCCGGAGCAAACCGCAAGGGCGGCTCGATCGTGGAAACCGAGCTCGTGTCAGATCTGATTCCGGGTCGTGTGCTGTTTTTTTTTTTTCAACGCACTGCACCTGTCCGAGTCCAAGTTGCAGGCGGCAATGATGAGGTCGACCGAGTCCTCCTCTTGTCGGTTTACCCCACGTACGTCCCCATCTCAAGTTATTCCAAAAAAAAAGAAGTCTGGATATCATATGGAGTAGCAATCAATTCTTGATCTCCGTGCTGGTCATGTAGTAGTAGCTGCCGTCGGTGGTCATGTCCATCGAAGAAAAAGAGTAAAAAAAAAAAACTTATTTGGACGCTTTAGCACTGGATTCCTCCCTTAAATAATTCCTTGATCTCTGTCTTGAATACTCCATGTGGGACAATTTCTGCGACGACTCCCCACGCGATGTCCTCACCTAGTTCATGTCGGTCTCGGCGGATCGTAGAACGACGGGCGGCAGAAAAACTACAAACCGAGGTTGTCACGCGCCGGATTACCCTGCACGCTTTCCGTGCCAGCGCTTTTTCATTTGACATATCGTGAGCCTCTCGATGCCCTGAAAAAGATCCCTTCAAGAACTCAACACCACCGTGCGCAGGCCCCACGATGGGCGCCAACTGTCGTGGGTTTGTCACGGCAGATGTTCTAGTGTGAGGACTTAGTCATGAGGCCAACGCATCTATGTGGCAGCTTGAGAGGGGTTGAGCAGAATCGAGAGACGCAACACAAGACAAGGATTTAGACAGCTTCGGCCCCGGGAAACATCATTCGGTAACAACCCTACATGCTGTTTGTGGCTAGGTCTCATTATCATCACGAGGGAGTCGCCGTAAACCGGCTCTCCCAGTTATGTCTAGCCCTAAGATTCTTTTTTTCCCCCTTTGGGGTGCCCTGCCCCTCCTTATATATGTTAAAGGGGCGGGTTACATGTAGAGTCCAACTTGGATTAAGACTTAAACTATTCTAACTTCTCTTCATGGGCTTCTTAACGTCTTGGGCTTCATAACGTCTCGGGCTTCATAACTCCTGGCAACCGAGTTATCACTGTCTGTCGGGTTATGACTGGTGCCGGTTTATGACTGGTGCCGGTTTATGATGGTCTGCCGGTTTATGATTGTCTGTCGGGTTATCATCTGACTTAACACCTGCCGGGTTATCATCTGACTTAACATCTGTCTTAACTGTCTGCCGGTTTACCATCCGCCGGTTTACCAAGTCCCAGCCGGGTTATGACTCCGGCTGGGTCATACCGCGGGGTATATCCCTGACACATGCCGTCTTTTTCGTGCACACGTTGCTGGTCCTCCTGTGCCTCCGGTGTATTTTTTGTCTTCCCATACACGCCCAAGAAGCCTAGCAGGTTAACGCGAAGATTCTTCGTCACGTGCATCACGTCGATTGCAGAGCAGACCTCTAGGTCTTTCCAATAGGGTAGGTCCCAAAATATAGATTTCTTCTTCCACATGGGTGCGTGTCCCTCAGCGTCATTCGGAACAAATAGTCCGCCGGGACCCTTTCCAAAGATTACTTGTAAATCATTGACCATAACAAGTATGTGATCACCAGTATGGACGGCGGGCTTCTTCCGGTGATCTGCCTCGCCTTTGAAATGCTTGCCTTTCTTTCGACATTGATGGTTGGTCGGAAGAAATCGACGATGCCCCAGGTACACATTCTTCCTGCATTTGTCCAAATATATACTTTCGGTGTCATCTAAACAGTGTGTGCATGCGTGGTATCCCTTGTTTATCTGTCCTAAAAGGTTACTGAGAGCAGGCCAATCATTGATGGTTACAAACAGCAACGCATGTAGGTCAACCTGCTGGTCTTGCTCATCCCACACACATACACCTTTTCCATTCCACAGCTATAAAAGTTCTTCAACTAATGGCCTTAGGTACACATCAATGTCGTTGCCGGGTTGCTTAGGGCCTTGGATGAGAACTTGCATCATAATGAACTTCCGCTTCATGCACAGCCAAGGAGGAAGGTTATAGATACATAGAGTCATGGGCTAGGTGCTATGATTGCTGCTCTACTCCCCAAAAGGATTAATGCCATCCGCGCTTAAACCAAACCATACGTTCCTTGTGTCACCTGCATAGTCCCCCCACTTTCTCTCGATTTTTCTCCACTGCGACCCGTCAGCGGGTGCTCTCAACTTCCCGTCTTTCTTACAGTCCTCTTTGTGCCATCGCATCAATTTGGCATGCTCTTTGTTTCTGAACAGACATTTCAACCGTGGTATTATAGGAGCATACCACATCACCTTGGCAGGAACCCTCTTCCTGGGCCGCTCGCCCTCAACATCACCAGGGTCATCTCGTCTGATCTTATACCGCAATGCACCGCATACCGGGCATGCGTTCAAATTCTCGTACGCACCACGGTAGAGGATGCAGTCATTAGGGCATGCATGTATCTTCTGCACCTCCAATCCTAGAGGGCATAGAACCTTCTTTGCTCCGTACGTACTGTCTGGCAATTCGTTATCCTTTGGAAGCTTCTTCTTCAATATTTTCAGTAGCTTCTCAAATCCGTTGTCAGATACATCATTGTCTGCCTTCCACTGCAGCAATTTCAGTGTGGTACCGAGCTTTGTGTTGCCATCTTCGCAATTTGGGTACAACCCTTTTTTGTGATCCTCTAACATGCGATCGAACTTCAACTTCTCCTTTTCACTTTCGCATTGTCTGTGGCGCCCCCGGCTCGATCGTACACTAATCATGCACGCAAACGTGTACGATCAAGATCAGGGACTCACGGGAAGATATCACAACACAACTCTAAAACATAAATAAGTCATACAAGCATCATAATACAAGCCAGGGGCCACGAGGGCTCGAATACAAATGCTCGATCATAGACGAGTCAGCGGAAGCAACAATATCTGAGTACAGACATAGGTTAAACAAGGTGCCATAAGATGGCTAGCACAAACAAGGATACAACAGATCGAACAGGCGCAGGGCCTCCTGCCTGGGATCCTCCTAACTACTCCTGGTCGTCGGCGTCCTGGACGTAGTAGTAGGCTCCGCCCTGGTGGTAGTAGTCGTCGTAGGTGGCGTCTGGCTCCTGGTCTCCAGCATCTGGTTGCGACAACCAGCAAGAAGGGAAAGGGGGAAAGGAGGGGGAAAGCAACCGTGAGTACTCATCCAAAGTACTCGCAAGCAAGGATCTATACTACATATGCATGGTATATGTGTAAAGAGGCAATATCGGTGGACTGAACTGCAGAATGCCAGAATAAGAGGGGGATAGCTAGTCCTGTCGAAGACTACGCTTCTGGCAACCTTCATCTTGAAGCAATAGAAGAGATTAGTTGGAAGTTAACCAAGCAACAATGTATAGCATAATCCTACCCGTCGATCCTCTCGTCGCCACCATGCGAGAGAGCGACCACCGAGTTATAACTGTCACTTGTAAGGGTGTGTTTTATTAAGTATCCATTTCTACTTGTCATGAGGTCGGAATACAACTCCGGGTCGTCCTTTTACCGAGGGACATGGCTATTCGAATAGATAAACTTCCCTGCAGGGGTGCACCACATATTCCCCAACACGCTCGATCCCCTTTGGCCGGACACACTTTCCTGGGTCATGCCCGGCCTCGGAAGATCCACACGTCGCAGCCCCACCTAGGCTCAACAGAGAGGTCAGCACGCCGGACTAATCCTAGGCACTCTGGGGTCTGGGCCCATCGCCCAGTGCGCTCCTGCACGTTGCGTACGCGGCCGCGAGCAGACCTAGCAACCCACACGATCACGGCGGTTACGTTATCGCGGTCCAACACGGCGCGCGCCGCTCAGTCGCTGACGTCAAGAAGGCTTCAGCTGATACCACGACGCCGGGATACCCATAACTACTCCCGCGTAGTTGGTTAGTGCGTATAGGCCAGTGGCCAGACTCAGATCAAATATCCAATCTCGTTAAACGTGTTATTATGAGATCACCGCGGACGACGACCAGGGCCAGGCCCACCTCTCTCCTAGGTGGTCACAACCTGCCCTGCCGCTCACAACAAGATCACTTAGAGGGCCGTCGAGGAGGCCATCCTTTCAGCCCCCATTCGTGAATCACCTGCGGGTGCTCCTCGAGCCGACCCGACTTTAGTATCCATCTGATGTCACATGTATATAGTAGTATACATATCCGCAATCGCCACCCTGTGCGAGCACGGCCCATAATGTAGCATAGCAGACAGACGAGAATGTAGGGCCACTGATGACAAACTGCATCCTACACTAGGCATTTAGGATTGCAGGTAAGGTATCAACACAGTAGCAACATGAGACAGGCTATGCAGCAGAATGGGATTAACCGAAAGCAGTAACAGGCTACACTACTCTAATGCAAGCAAGTATAGAGAGAATAGGCGATATCTGGTGATCAAGGGGGGGCTTGCCTGGTTGCTCTGGCAAGTAGGGGTCGTCAACAACGTATTCGGTCGGGGCACCAGCAGCGCTTGCGTCGTCTTCGTGTCTACCGAAGAGAAGAGGGGAAGAACAGTAACACCACGCAATGATGCAACAGGATGCATGACATGTCTAAACGCAGGGCCAGGGTGAAATACAGCCTAACTAAGGATTTAGTTAATTTAGGAATTTTTCGGATTTATTTAATTAAGGGTTGGACCATATTTCTTCGAAATCGGTCTAATTGTTCAACGTTCTCATAGCTGCGGGCATCTGACGGGAATACGGAGATGTATTCGGGTTCGTATCGTCGTTCTGAGCAAGTTTCATGTATAAAATCATTTTCATCGGAGTTTACGGTTTAACAAGATTGATTTTCTAAAGTTTTTATTAATTTCTGAATTTTAATTAATTATTTAATTCAAACATTATCCAAACAGTGATTGATGACGTCAGCATGACATGCACTGTGACGTCAGCAGTTATTAAGTTAATTACTAATTACTGTTTAATTAACCTAATTAGTTAATTAGATTACCTAATCAGATTAATTTAACAATTAATCACTAATTAATTAATTAATTATTTTTTTATTTTAGTTATTTATTTTTTTTCTTTCTTTTTCTTTTATTAAAACTTCTGGGGGGGGGGGGGGGGGCCCAACTGGACATGCACGCCGACTCGTCAAGCGCTGTGCCCGGCCAGATCCGGACGCGTCCGCGCGGTGGGGGGGGGGGGTCAACGCGTTCGCGCGCCGCTCGGGCGAGCGGCTGCGGCGCACAACCCGCGGCCGCAGCGAGCCGGGCGTGGCGCGGGTCGGGTTTCCTCGGGTCTCGCGGGAGCCGTAGGCGAGCGGGCGGCGTGTGGCCGGAGCGGCAACTGGGGCTGCGCGACGGTGCCGGGCGCGGGAGGCGAGTGCAAGGGGCCGGAGCGTGTGCGCGCGTCTGAGCGGCCAATGCGGGGGCGACGACGGCGACAGAGAGAGAGGGAGGGGCGTGGCCCTCACCGCGTGGTGCAGGGTCAGGGCAGCGGGCTCGAGCTCGTGGAGGGGGTCGTCGACGGGTTCGATCGGGGCGTCGTGCGTCGACGCGAGGAGGGGCTCGGGGTGGAGGCCGGAGACACGGGTCGCACGGGGAGGCCGGCGTCGGTGGAGTCCGTCGAGGCGGCGAGTCCAAGGGCGACGGCGGTTCGCGACGGTCGGAGACAGGGGAGACGGGGCGCGGTCGGGCGTGTCGGGCGAGCGCGCGGGGCTCGTCCCGAGCGAGGGCCACGTCGTGGACGAGGTCTTCGGCGGACGAGGCAACCGGCGAGGGAAGCGCTCCGGGCGTGGCGTCGCGCTAGGGCGAGGCGGCGCGGTCGTCGCAGCGACCGAGGGCGAGGGTCGTTCCCCGATTCCCCTGATCCCATTCTTTATCTTGATGTGTGTCTGACGAGGGGGATGCGGCGACGGGGCGGCGTCGGCGCGGCGTCGGCGACGGGGCGGACGGGATCGGGGATCCCGATCCAGATGGGGGGGGGGGGGAGAAAGCGAGGGGGAGGGGGATCGGGGCTGGGCTAGGGTTTCGGGTGGGGGATGGCCGGCTATGTAGGCGCCGCTGGGCCGGCCTGGCGGCCCGGTGGCTTGCTGGGCCGAGGCCCAGTCGGGGGGGGGGGGGGGTTCCTAAATCTTTCTGTTTCTTTTTCCTTTTCTTTATTCTCTTTTCTCTACTGTTAAATGTCTAGGCCCCAAATGGTTTTTGTAAAAAGTGTGACCTATTTCATAAATACCAGTGCATTATTCCCTAACACCTAAAATTAGTTTGGACAAAACATAATTCCATACTTATTTCAGATTTAATAAATGGTTATTAAATATTATCTTTATCCACTGTTTGAGGTTGTTCGAGTCACTTATCCAATTCCAATGATGTTGGTTTCAATTTTAGAATAGCCTCTGGAATATTTGCTACTTATCTGACATTTTAGTTTCTATGTTGGACAACTTTTATATTCCACTTTCATTTAAATTTGAATTTGGCTTAGGAGTTGAAATGCAATATGATGCTAATGATGATTATGCACTATTAATCATGATGACATGGCCTCATCAAAAGGGTGATCACTGTAGCTTAATACAGGGGGTGTTACATTGTCTCTTTGCATCAACAATGACCCGGCGAAGATCATCATCGGGCACATCGTCTGGTTCCTCTTGATCTTCATCAGCTTCCCCGGTTGCAGCATCACCGTATTCAGGGGGCACATAGTTGTCATCATCCTCTTCTTCTTCGTTGTCTTCCATCATAACCCCTCTTTCTCCGTGCTTGGTCCAAATATTATAGTGTGGCATGAAACCCTTCTCAAGCAGGTGGGTGTGAAGGGTTTTCCGGTTAGAGTAAGACTTCATATTCCCACGTCTAGGGCATGGACAACACATAAAACAATTCTGCTTGTTTGCCTCAGCCACTTCGAGAAAATTATGCACGCCCTTAATGTACTCGAAGGTGCGTCTGTCACCGTACATCCATTGCCGGTTCATCTGCGTGCATTATATATAATTAAGTGCGTCAAAAACCATTACAGAACATCATGAATAGAGAAGTGACAAAATTAATATAAGTTCATCATCACATTAAAACCAAAGTACATACATAGTTCTCATTGAACAACACATAGCTCTCCAGAGCATCTAATTAAACCATACATTGAAACTATGTAAAACATTTCAATGCAACAACAAATGCGATCATAATCGCAACTAAGGTAACAATTGATCCAACGGCATAGTGATACCAAGCCTCAGTATGAATGGCATATTTTTTAATCTTTCTAATCTTCAAGCGCATTTCATCCATCTTGATCTTGTGATCATGGACGACATCCGCAACATGCAACTCCAATCTCATCTTCTCCTCCTCAATTCTTTTCGATTTTTTCTTCAGGTAATTGTTTTCTTCTTCAACTAAATTTAACCTCTCGACAATAGGGTCGGTTGGAATTTCCGGTTCACATACCTCCTAGATAAAAACATCTATGTCACGTTGGTCGGCATAATTGTCATAAACACTAAATGAACCAAATAGTTATAAAAGATAATATATACCACATCCGAATCATAGACAAGACGAGGGCTGATGGAGGCGGATACCAAAACCATCACACTATATAATAACAAACAATAATAAAAGTAAGAAAATTATACAAGTATCTATCTAAATCATACAAGTAAGAACTTTTTTCTTTTAGAAAGAAGATAAGAACAAGAGGCTCACCACGGTGGTGCTGGCGACGAGATCGGCGCGGGTGATCAACGGCGGTGAGGACGGGGACGGGACAGGACGGACCACCAAACCTAGACAAATCTTGAGGAAAATGGAGCTTGGACAAGGAGCTTCGAGAGGAGAAAGCTTAAGTGTGGCTCGGGTATTTCATCGAACACCTCATGTGCATAGGAGGTGAGCTAGAGCATCACAAAGCTCTCCCACGGCCGGCCAAAAAACAGAGTAGTGGCTATGCTCGCGGGCAGGGGCGGGGGTATATATAGGCCACTCTTTAGTCCCGGTTGGTGGCTAAAACCAGGACTAAAGGACCACATTTGGTCCCGGTTCCAGCCACCAACCAGGACTAAAGGTTGTGGGCCAGGAGCGAGGCCCATTGGTCCCGGTTCATGTCTGAAACCGGGATCAAAGGGGTCAGACGAACAGGGACCAATGGCCCACGAGGCCCGGCCAGCGCCCTGGCCTCACGAACCGGGACTGATGCCCCCTTTGGTCCTGGTTCGTGAGTGAACCGGGATTAATGCCCTTTTCTGGCCTGGACCAAAGCCCTGTTTTCTACTAGTGCTTGTTTTACTAAGCATAGCCAGATTAAAGAGTTCCAAGTCTCGAAATCCGATGCCACCTTTGATCTTTGGTGTAGCAAGTTTCTCCCAAGAGATCCAGTGAAGCGATCGCTTATCCAAAGAACTTCCCCACCAATACTTGGCCATGCAAGAAGTCAGACTCTTGCATACCTTCTTTGTCAGCAAAAAGCAACTCATGTTGTATGTTGGAATGGCCTGAACAATAGATTACAAAAGCACTTCCCTTGCTGCCCATGCTAGAGTCCTCTCTGACCAACCCTGCATTTTGCTTATGCTTCTCTCATTAATATGCACAAAAGTACCACTTGTAATTCAGCCAATAATTGTCGGGAGACCCAAGTAACGTTCAGAGAACGCTTCCACTGAAATACCAAGAGTTTGCTTCAGGGACTCGCGAAGGGTGTCGGGGATATACCCCGCGGTGTAACCCGGGCGGAAGTATGACCCGGCCGGACTTGGCGACTCACTAGTGACCCGCCCTGACTTGGCGACTCACTAAGTGACCCGCCCGGATTTCTCCACTCACTGATGACCCGGCCGAGCCTGGCGACTCATGGGTGACCCGGCAAGCAGGTCAGATGAATGACAAGGCCCAAGGCCCAGAAGACGACTTATGAGAAAACCGGCTCTTGGTACGATGTCCGGTGGGCCGGCTTGAGAAGGAAGGCATAAGGAGTATTTCCCTTACAAAGGAAGCAAGACTAGATTTCACTTGTAATAGAATAGTCATAATCCTACTAAGACTCCACATGTAACCCGCCCCTCCAACTTATATAAGGAGGGGCAGGGCACCCCAAAAGGGACAAGTTAAGACAGACGAGTCAATAGCTCTCGAGACAGAGGTAGCGAAACACCGCCCTTGTAATCGTGAGCATCATCATCATCAATATCAATGAAGCAGGATGTAAGTTTTTACCTCCACCATGAGGGGTCGAACCTGGGTAAAAACCTTGTGTCCCTCGATCCCGTTCAACCCCGTTCAAGCTACCACTTAGATGCGTTGGCCTCACGACTAAGTCCTCACACTAGAACATCTGCCGTGACAAAACCACGACATTTGACGCCTACCATGGGGCCAGCGCACGGTGGTGTTGAGTTTTTGGAGGGAGCTCTTCAGGGATTGAGAAACTCGCAACGGGTCAGATGAAAAGGAGCCGTCACGGAATAATCATAAAATATAACCTGGCATGGGACAACTGTGGGGCTACGTGCGTGTGTATTCAGATTTTGATGGGTTAAATGTTTACTAACAGACGGCCATTGCACCGTCGGCACAATGGGTTAGGCGACCCAAACGCCGGCTCAGATGGAAACTTCCGTAACTCGGAGCAGAAATTTTGGCAGGCACTATGGCGTATTTGAATCGGAGAGTAAAAGAAAATTCGAAGCAGAGCCGCCCCCGCTGCAAGTATCGTTTCCAAGACCGACAGCAACCAGCCTCAAGTTCGGAAGCTCGGCCACGTCTTCTTGTCCACGTACAGCTTCAAGTCCCGAGGGAATTAACCATCGCTGTTGCATGCTACTTCCACGTAAAAAAAAAATTCAAAGGAAAAGATGCGATCTGCCAGCTTAGAGTACCACTAGTATACGTGATTTGGAAAGTACTACTTGAGTACGGCATCACATGAGCTAAAAAAAAAAGAAAAAAAAAGCGTGCCACGGGCAGCCGCTAGCCTGAGGAACGTAGACGGACAAGTTTGCAATACAATGATCGATGTATTGATGGGGTGTTGGTGCATGTATATATAATTACAGGGTAGGCCTCAACCTCAACTATACAGGACTAGAAGGTGGGCCACAACACGAATATACATGCAACACAAAATATATACTCAACACCCCCCGCAGTCAAAGCGTCGCCGGAGACACACAGACTGGACTGAAACTCCTCGAAGACGGGAGTAGGCAATCCCTTAGTCATCACATCGGCAAACTGTTGCGACGTCGGAATGTGGAGAATCCGAACACGGCCAAGGGCAATCTGCTCGCGCACGAAGTGAATATCGAGCTCAATATGCTTCGTACGTCGATGGTGCACTGGGTTGGCAGAGAGGTAAACCGCGCTGACATTATCGCAGTAGACAAGAGTAGCCTTGTGAACATCACAAAGCAACTCCAGGAGTAGCTGACGAATCCAAGAGCACTCGGCCACGGCGTTAGCAACGACCCGATACTCTGTCTCGGTGCTGAAGTGGGAGACCGTGGGCTGCCGCTTCGATGACTAGGAGATCAACGAGGGCCCAAGGTAGACACAATAGCCGGACGTGGAGCATCGAGTGTCGGGGCAGCCGGCCCAGTCGGCATCCGAGTAGGCAACGAGGTCGGTGGAGGCGGAGGCCATCAGGGTGAATCCCAAGGACATGGTGCCGCGTATGTAACGGAGAATACGCTTCACCAAGGTCCAATGAGAGTCACGCGGAGCGTGCATGTGGAGGCACACCTGCTGGACAGCGTACTGCAGGTCAGGTCGAGTCAGCGTCAGGTACTGTAAAGTACCAACAATGGAGCGATAGAACGTTGCATCGGACGTGAGAGACCCCTCCAGAGCAGAGACCTTCGCCTTCGTGTCAACGGGGGTGGGCGCCGGCTTGCAGTTAAGCATACCAGCATGCTCCAGAAGCTCGTGGGCGTACTTTTGCTGATGCAGAAAGAAGTCGTCAGCTCGACGGACCACCTCGATGCCGAGGAAGTAGTGCAGATGCCCCAAGTCCTTGAGGGCGAACTCATCACGAAGACGAGCTGTCAGCCGCTGAAGGAGATCGGGGGCAGACGCCGTGAGGATGATGTCGTCGACGTAGAGCAGCAGATATGCAGTGTCAGCTCCCTGATGATACACAAAGAGTGAGGCATCGGAGCGAGTGGACCGAAAGCCCAGAGACTGCAGGAAGGCTGCGATACGCTGGTACTAAGCCCGAGGCACCTGCTTCAACCCGTAAAGAGAACGGGAGAGCAAGCACACAAAGTCCGGATGCTCGACGTCGACGAAACCAGTGGGCTGCTCACAGAACACCTGCTCGGCGAGATGGCCGTGCAAGAAGGCGTTGGAGACATCCAACTGGTGCACAGGCCAGGCGCGCGGGACCGCCAACTGGAGCACGACGCGGATCATGCCCGGTTTAACAACCCGGGCGAAGGTGTCGATGAAGTCCACGCCTGCGCGCTGCCAAAATCCACGAACCACCCACCGAGCCTTGTAGCGCTCGAGAGAATCGTCCGGGCGGGTCTTGTGGTGAAACACCCACTTGCCAGTGATGATGTTGGCACAAGGGGGCCACGGAACAAGCTGCCACATGCGGTTGCGCTGTAGGGCATCGAACTCCTCCTGCATCGCAGCGAGCCAATGGGGATCCCGAAGGGCAGCGCGAGCGGATGCGGGAATAGGTGATGGCGTCGATGTCGAGGCAGCGCACACATACTCGTCGGAGGAGTAGCGCGTGCTCGGCCGAAGCACACCAGCCCGGGCACGGGTCATCATGCCAAGAGGCGGGACCGCAGGGCCGGCGGAGGCGGGGGCAGCAGGGCCCGCGGCGGAGGCCGGGGCGGGGGCCGCAGCGGCGGCGGCGACATCCGAGCCGGCGGCTGAGGTGGCGACGGGCGAGGAGGAAGTCGAGCCAGTCGCCGGGGTAGCAGCACCAGCAGGGTTAGCGGGCGGGGTGCCCGCCGGCTCAACCTCGTAGGAGGGAGATGGGGACCCGGGGGCCCGGTCAGACTCGACCTCTGGGGAGGGAGTCGAAAAACCGGGCGGTGGCGGCAGAAGGCGCCGTGCCGAGGGTGCCTCCGAGGGGCGCCGCCGCGCATCACTCCAGGAAGGGGGCGCGGGGGTCAACGCCGAAGGAGCCGAAGCCGGAGAAACCTGAAAAAAAGGGAACACTATCTCGACAAAGTACACGTGCCTCGAGGTGTACACATGATGAGTGATAGGATCATAGCACCGGCAACCTTTGGTGTTAGGGGGGTAGCCAAGGAAGACGCATGGGATGGAACGTGGTGCGAGTTTGTGTGACGTGATTGACGCGGTGCTAGGATAACAAAGACACCCAAATATGCGGAGACCATCATAGGATGGTGGTGTACCGAAGAGAAGGTGGTGAGGGGCGTAGTTCCACCGAGGGCGACACGGACGGATGTTAACTAAAAGTGTGGCGGTGGCGAGAGCATCGGGCCAAAACCGAGCGGGCACGTTAGAGTGAAAGAGTAACGTGCGAACGCAGTCATTAAGAGTGCGGAGGATACGCTCGACGCGGCCGTTCTGCTGTGAGGTGTAAGGGCAAGTCAGACGGAAGGTGGTGCCGTGAGAGGCGAGAAGGGTGCGGAGAGCGACGTTGTCAAACTCTTTTCCGTTATCGGTTTGGAGTGCAAGTATGGGGCGACCGAACTGGGTGGTGACCTAGGAATAAAAGGCGGTGAGTGTGGCTAAAGCATCGGATTTACGACGAAGCAGAAAAGTCCACACGTAATGAGAATAATCATCTAAAATCATCAAGTAGTATAGATAGCCCGTGTTACTCGCAACGGGAGACGTCCAAACATCACTATGAAGTAATTGAAACGGAAAAGTGGAAACTGTGGTAGACACACTAAAAGGAAGACGAACGTGCTTGCCCAAATGACAAGCCTCACAAGTGTGCTCGTCGAGCTTATTACATGAGAAATAAAAACTCCTAAGAATCTGACACAAAACGGCGGGGTTGGGGTGGCCCAAGCGAGCATGCCAAAGGTCGACGCCGGCGGCGAGGGCGACGGGTGTGGAGGTGGAGGCGCCGGCGTGCACGGGATAGAGCTCGTCAGGGCTATCACATCTGTGAAGCACCATCCGGGTACGGGCGTCCTTCACAGAAAAACCAACGCCGTCAAATTCAACAGTAAGTGGATTCTCACGAGTAAGACGACGAACGGAAACTAAGCTAGTGACTAAGTCAGGTGAGACAAGGACATTAGACATAGTGATAGGTGTGGAACTAGAAGGAAAACTAGTACTACCGACATGAGTGATAGTTAAAGAAGAACCGTTGCTAACGGTGATACGAGTGGGAGTGTTAACTGGAGTGGAAGAGGATAGGTTACCGGGATGAGCTGTCATGTGTGCAGTAGCACCAGAGTCTATGTACCAGTCGCCTCCACCGCCAGAGTGGCTCGGCGACGGGGCAGAGTGAAGGGCGGCCAGGAGGGCAGGGTCCCACAGTGCAGGTACCGGCGACGGCGGCTGACCTCCATAGGGCGGCGCCTGGGCGGGCGCGCCGTAGCTACCGAGGGGTGGCGGCGCGAGCGGGGCACCGTATGGCTGGTAGGGGGCGCCGATAAACGCTTGGTGGCCCGCGGGGCGGGGACCAAGGAGACCCGGTGCAGGGGCCCACGGGATGGGCATGTGATAGGCGTGGACGACGCCCGTCCACGGGTTCTGCAAGGCGGCCCATGGCGGAGGGGCCTGCTGATAGCGGGGTGCCCCCCGGCACCCTGTGCCTGCTGCTGGCGGCGGCCCCCGCCGCCCCACCGGTTGCGCCGGCCCCCGCCACCCCACCTGTTGCGCCGGCCCCGCCACCTTGCGGCTGCTGGGAAGGCGCGGGAGGCGCGGGCGGCAGCGGGAAGTAGCTGGCGGGCGCAGGTGGCGCGGGCGGACGGGGCGCGGCCGGTGGAGCAGGACTGCCGCGGGTGGTGCCGGCGGCGAGGGCGGTGTGCTGGACCCGCTGCTTCAGCTTCGTCATCCGACGTTCCTCAAGTTTGAGGTACGCGACGACGCGCTGGAAAGTGGGCTGCGGCAGCAGGGTGAGGTTGGACGCCGCGTTGCCCAAGTCCTCATTAAGGCCGGCGGTGAGGGTGCTCAGCATGAGGTCGTCAGAGACCTTAGCGCCGATGTCGCGAAGCTCGTCGGCGAGCATCTTGAGCCTCATGCAGTACTCATCGATGGTGGAGTTGTCCTGGTGACAGCCGAAGAACTTCTGCTGCAAGAAAACAAGGCACTGAAGTTTGTTGTCGGTGAAGAGCGCGTTGATCTTGGCCCACACGTCACAGGCGTCGTCGTCCTCGGCGATGACCGTGTGGAAGATGTCCTTTGAGACAGTCTGGTAGAACCATCGGATGATCGTGGCATCAATGGCGGACCACTCCGGATCACCCCGCATGTACTCGCTGTCCATGGAACCGTCGATGTGCTCGGTGAGATAGTACTCGCGAAAGATGAGGTTGAAGTAGGTCTTCCACGCGTAGTACGACGTGCTGGAGCTGTCGAGACAGATAGGGACCCGGGCCTCAATGTTGGGGTCACGGATGGCGGCGACGGAGGGCTCGGGGCCGGCGAAGGGGTTCGACGAGCGGGTCGTGGAGAAGCCCGGGGAAGACATGGCGGCGTGGCGGCGGGTAGGATTAGGGTTTTGGGAGGAGGAGGAGGCAGCGATGGGCGAGGCGGCTGCGGTGAGAGGCGGCTGCGGGAAGGGCACGGTGCGGCAGGGGGCAGCGGGCGGCGGTGGCAGTGGCGATGGAGGGAGAGGGCGGCGCGGCAGGAGGCAGCGGGCGGCTCGCGGTGAAGGGGGGCGCGGCGCGGCTGCGGAGGGCGGCGCGGCAGAGGGGGCGGAAGCGGCGCACGGGGCGGCGGCGGCGCGGGTAGAGGAGGGGCGCGGCGGCGGCGGGGTGCGGCTGTGACGGCTCGCGCGAGGGGGCGCGGCGGCGGCGAACCCTAGGTTAGGACCGAAAAAGATGATGCCATGTAGACGGACAAGTTTGCAATACATTGATCGATGTATTGATGGGGTGCTGGTGCACGTATATATAATTACAGGGTAGGCCTCAACCTCAACTATAGAGGACTAGGAGGTGGGCCACAACACGAATATACATGCAACACAAAATATATACTCAACAAGGAAAACTGCTGTCCGACCTCGCCTCGCTTTCCCCTGCTGCGGTTCCGCCTCTGCCACGGCCTTCCTCGGCCTCCTCTTCTGCTGAGCCGCCCCGCGCGGACCTCGCTCCTGCGGCGCTGAGCCGCCCCTGCCGGCCTCCGCGCTCTGGCCTCCGCTGCTCCGGCCAGCCGCCTGGTTGAGAGCCGCCATCCGCGAGCCGCCGTCTTCGTCACCCGTCGCAGTCAGCACCACTTCTGCAAAACCTCAAGCCGTCTCCACAGACGCCTACCCTCCACCCAAACTGCGGCCATGGCCTCGGCCTCACCTGCAAAAAGCCTTCTGCTGGCCGCCCTCAGGATGCCACGGCTGAGTTGCCGCCGCAAGCCCGACCTCAATCCGGCCCTGCTATGGCCGAGCAACCATCATGGTCTCCGCCTCTACCGCGGCTGAGGCCGTCTCGCTACTGCAGCGTACCTCGAACCGGCCTGCTACCTCATCCATTCGACGCTGCGCCTGGGAGCCGCCCTCAGCCTCGCTCCACCAACCTCCGTCGAGCCGCCACCTCGGGAAGGCCCTGCCACAGCCATCGCCGTCTCCGTCTCATTGCCGGAGCGCTCGCTGAGTCGCTTCCAAGCCGTCCCCGCGCAACTCCGCCCCCGAGTCACTGGCCTCGGTGTTGAGCCGCCCCTGCTGTTGAGTATATATTTGCGTTGCATGTATTATGTATTGTGGCCCACCTCCTAGTTGTGTATAGTTGAGGTTGAGGCCTACCCTGTATTTATATATAAGTGCACCAGCACCCCATCAATGCAATGATTATTGTATTGGCAAAACATCTCTCTACATGATATCATCTTGAAGGTCCTGACCTAGGGCAAGCCGCCGCCGCACCCCGCCGCCGCCGCGTCCTCCTCTGACGCTGCCGCCGCCTTGTGCCGTCGCGCCTCCTCGCACGCGCCGCCGCCGTCGCACCTCCTCGCGCGCACCGCCGCCGCCGCTCCCCACCACCACCGCACCTTGCCGCTGCCGCTTCCTCCTCTGATGCCGCCGCCGCCCCGTACCGCCACGCCGCTTCCGCTCCCACCCACCGCACTGACCTGCTGCCGCCGCCGCACGCCTCCTACCGCGCCGCTGCCGCCCTGTCGCACCGAAACCCTCTTCCTGCCTTCCCTGCCGCAGCCGCCACAACCTCCTGCCGCCGCTGCCTTCCACCTCGCCGCCTTCCATGGATTCTCCGGGCTCCTTCACCACCCGCGGTGGCCTCGCTCCACTGGCCGCGCCGACCCAGCCGCGTCCTCCCGCACCCGCTGGGTATTACCCGTTGCCGCCACCCGCACCTCCCCAGCAGCATCCGCGAGGAGGAGGGGGCTGACGCAACCGGTTTGGCGGCGGCCGCCGCCGCCTGCCGCAACAGCCGGCCCAGGGCGCCTGGGGGAGCCGCTCTACCAGCAGGCTCTTCCCGCGGGCCACTAGGCGTTCATCGGCGCGCCTTACCAGCCGACTGGCGCCGGCTACGGTGCACCCCTTGCGTCGCCGTCCCTCGGCGGTTATGGCCCGCCCGTCCTGGCGCCGCCTCCCCTCGGTGGTTATGGCCCGCCAGCCCCGGCGCCGCCCTACAGGGGCCTCCCGTCGCCGCCGGTACCTGTGCCATGGGGCACCACCCTCCTCGCCGCCCTGCCCTCCGCGTCGTCGCCGAGTAGCTCTGGCGGTGGAGGCGACTGGTACATGGACTCAGGTGCTACTGCGTACATGACGGCTCATCCCAGTAACCTAACCTCCTCCACTCCCGTTTGCACACCCACTCGTATCACCGTTGGTAATGGCTCCTCCCTACCTATTACTCATATCGGTAGCACTAGTTTTCCCTCCACTTCCACACCCATCACTATGTCTAACGTTCTTGTTTCACCTGAATTAGTCATGAACCTAGTTTCCGTTCGTCGTCTTACTCGTGAGAACCCACTTACTGTTGAATTTGACGGTGTTGGTTTTTCTGTGAAAGACGCCCGTACCCAGATGGTCCTTCACCGATGTGACAGTCCCGATGCGCTCTACCCCGTGCACGCCGGCGCCTCCATCTCCACACCCGTCGCCCTTGCCGCCAGCGTCGACCTTTGGCATGCTCGCTTGGGCCACCCCAACCCCACCGTTCTACGTCAAATTCTTAGGAATTTTTCTTTCTCATGTAATAAGCTCGACGAGCATTCTTGTGAGGCTTGTCGCTTAGGTAAGGACGTTCGTTTTCCCTTTAGTGCATCTACAACTGTTTCTACTTTTTCGTTTCAATTACTTCATAGTGATGTTTGGACGTCTCCCGTTGCAAGCAACACGGGCTACCTATACTATTTGGTGATCTTAGATGATTATTCTCATTTTGTGTGGACTTTTCCTCTTTGTCGCAAATCTGATGCCTTAGCCACACTCACGTCCTTTTTCTCCTATGTCACCACACAGTTCGGCCATCCAATTCTTGCACTCCAAACTGACAATGGTAAAGAGTTTGATAACGTTGCTCTTCGCACCCTTCTCTCCTCTCACGGCACCATCTTCCGTTTAACTTGTCCATACACCTCACAGCAGAACGGCTACGCCGAGCGCATTCTCCGCACTCTTAATGACTGCGTCCGCACGTTACTCTCTCACTCTAACGTGCCCGCCCGGTTTTGGCTGGATGCTCTTGCCACTGCTACCCTTCTCCTTAACATCCGTCCATGTCATCCTCGTTGGAACTATGCTCCTCACCACCTTCTCTTCGGTGCACCGCCGTCCTATGACGGTCTCCGCATCTTTGGGTGTCTTTGCTACCCTAGCACCGCGTCCACCACCCCACATAAACTGGCACCACGATCTGTCCCATGCGTCTTCCTTGGCTATCCCTCTAACACCAAAGGTTACCAGTGCTATGATCCTGTCACTCATCGTGTGTACACCTCGAGGCATGTGTATTTTGTCGAGATGGTGTTTCCTTTTTTTCAGGTTTCTCCGGCTTCGTTCCCTCCGGCGCCGACCTCCGCGCCCCCTATTTGGAGCGAAGCGCGGCGGTGACCCCCGGAGGCCTCTCCAGCACGGCGCCTTCTGCCGCCGCCTGGTTTTTCGACTCCCTCCCCTGAGGTCGAGTCCGATCGGGCACCCCACCCCGGCGCCGCGGCGGCCACACCGCCCACCACCCCGGTCGGCGCCCCCACCCCCGTGACGGGCTCGACCACCACCTCGCCCGTCACCACCTCTGTCGCCGGTTCGGCCTCCGCCGCCTGCTCGTCCGTTGTCGCTGCCTCGGCCGCCGCGGCCGCCGGCGCCGCCTCGGCTGCCGCCTCCTCGGCCACCGCCGCGGGTTCTCCCGCGACTCCTGATTCGGCCGCCGCTGTCGCCGCGGGCTCTACCGCGACTCCTGGCCCGGCCCCCGCCACGGGCCCCGTTGCCGCCGCTACCCTGCCTCTCGGCGTGACGACCCATGCCCAGGCCGGTGTGCTTCGGTCGAGCACGCGCTACTCTGCCGACGAGTATGTGTGCGCCGCCTCGACGTCGACGCCGTCACCCATCCCCGCCTCCGCTCACGCTGCCCTTCGGGATCCCCACTGGCTCGCGGCGATGCAGGAGGAGTTTGACGCCCTGCAGCGCAACCGCACGTGGCATCTTGTTCCGCGACCCCCTTGTGCCAACGTCATCACTGGCAAGTGGGTGTTCCGCCACAAGACCCGCCCGAACGGTTCTCTCGAGCGCTACAAGGCTCGATGGGTGGTTCGTGGATTTTGGCAGCGTGCAGGCGTGGACTTCACCGACACCTTCGCTCCGGTTGTCAAACCGGGCACGATCCGTGTCATGCTCCAGTTGGCGGTCTCGCGAGCCTGGCATGTGCACCAGTTGGATGTCTCCAACGCCTTCTTGCACGGCCATCTCGCCGAGCAGGTGTTCTGTGAGCAGCCCACTGGTTTCGTCGACGCCGAGCATCCGGACTTCGTGTTCTTGCTCTCCCGTTCTCTTTACGGGTTGAAGCAGGTGCCTCGGGCTTGGTACCAGCGTATCGCAGCCTTCCTGCAGTCTCTGGGCTTTCGGTCCACTCGCTCCGATGCCTCACTCTTTGTGTATCATCAGGGAGCTGACACTGCATATCTGCTGCTCTACGTCGACGACATCATCCTCACGGCGTCCGCCCCCGATCTCCTTCAGCGGCTGACAGCTCGTCTTCGTGATGAGTTCGCCCTCAAGGACTTGGGGCCTCTGCACTACTTCCTCGGCATCAAGGTGGTTCGTCGGGCTGACGGCTTCTTTCTGCATCAGCAGAAGTACGCCCATGAGCTTTTGGAGCGTGCCGGTATGCTTAACTGCAAGCCGGCGCCCACCCCCGTGGACACGAAGGCGAAGGTCTCTGCTCTGGAGGGGTCTCTCGCGTCCGATGCAGCATTCTATCGCTCCATTGTTGGTGCTTTACAGTACCTGACGCTGACTCGACCCGACCTGCAGTACGCTATCCAGCAGGTGTGCCTCCACATGCACGCTCCGCGTGAGTCTCATTGGACCTTGGTGAAGCGTATTCTCCATTACATATGCGGCACCATGTCCTTGGGACTCACTCTGACGGCCTTCGCCTCCATCGACCTCGTTGCCTACTCAGAAGCCGACTGGGCCGGCTGCCCCGACACTCGACGCTCCATGTCGGCTATTGCGTCTACCTTGGGCCCTCGTTGATCTCTTGGTCATCGAAGTAGCAGCCCACGGTCTCCCACTCCAGCGCCGAGACAGAGTATCGTGCCGTGGCTAATGCCGTGGCCGAGTGCTCTTGGATCCGTCAGCTACTCCAGGAGTTGCTTTGTGATGTTCACAAGGCCACTCTTGTCTACTGCGATAACGTCAGCGCGGTCTACCTCTCCTGCAACCCAGTGCACCATCGACGTACGAAGCATATGGAGCTCGATATTCACTTTGTGTGCGAGCAGGTTGCCCTTGGCCGTGTTCGGGTTCTTCATGTTCCGACGTCGCAACAGTTTGCTGATGTGATGACTAAGGGATTGCCTACTCCCGCCTTCGAGGAGTTTCGGTCCAGTCTCTAGGTCTCCGGCGACGCTTCGACTGCGCGCGCGCGCGCCGGGAGGGGGGGGTGTTGAGTATATATTTGTGTTGCATGTATTATGTATTGTGGCCCACCTTCTAGTTGTGTATAGTTGAGGTTGAGGCCTAGCCTGTACTTATATATAGGTGCACCAGCACCCTATTAATACAACGATTATTGTATTGGCAAAACATCTCTCTACACCGGCCTTGTGCCAAGCCGCCGCCATGGCCTAGCTGCGCCCTTGCCAAACCCGCCTTTGCCGGACAGTATCGCCGGCGCACTGGACCGCGTCACTCAAGCCGCCTTCGCTGTGAGCCCCGACGGAGTATTTTCTGCTGCGGCCTTGGCCTTAAATACCACTTCCGCGGCCCTGCACCAAGTCGCCGGCGCCTTTCCGCTTCCGCGGCCTAGCAGTGAGCCGCCAGCCACTGGTAAGCCGCCACCTTCTGCCTATGCGGATTCAAGTCGCCGGCCGTCGCCTCGTTTCTAAGCTGTTTCCGGGCAGCCGCCACGGCCAACGAGTGGTCTCCGCCGCTTGCGAGCCGCCACGGCCGACGAGTGGCCTCCACTGAGTCGCCCTCTGCCTCGCGCCGTTTCCTTTGCCACAGTTCGCCTGCAATTTTCGCATCTGAGCTGCTCTGCTTCTCGCCGTTTTGAGCCTCGCCTCCGGTCCGTGACCCAGCCGCTATACGAATCTGTCAGTGCGACATACATTATTTGCCAACAATATTCGGAAGGTTTGGGCATCCTACAGTCAGTAGTTACAGTCCAGTTGAAGCGTGGACGGATAACTTGCGGTGCTAAATTTGCTGTGTTATTTGTGGACACTCTTGTCAAAAGGACAACCTTTGTTATAAATGATGAAAAATTTCTGACCGGGTCAGAAAGACCTACAAGGTGTTTCCCAGGATAAATATGCCCCATTTTGTTGGAGATGGTTACGACGATGATGAGCAGAAATTATCTGAGGATATTTGTGCTGCAAAATGATACTACAGTCGCGCGCGCTGAGCTACCCCCGCATGGTCTCGTTTCGAGCCGCCACACTTCCGCTGTGAGCCGCTTCTACTTCAACATCAGGGTCTCACCACATCAGGGTCTCACCTTGGGGCATCCGCGGTCTCACCTTGAGCCGTTTTCGCCGCTACGAACCGCCGCTTCTGCCGAGGCTTTGAGAGATTGACTAAATTGTTATTGAAATTACTAGAGGTTATCCACATCCGCTATATACGGATCATCTATCGTCCGGACAAATCAGGTGAATTCTGTCCAGTCAATTTTTATTGATATTATTCTTTAAAGAATAAGTACCCTGGCTTGTGATATTTTTTGATGCAGGATAATTGTTCACTGCAAGAGCGATGGTCGTGTCATGGATATATAGCTCGCGCCACCATTATCATGCGCTAGCATCTGACTGTGCCATGATGTTCGACGAATGTATGTGCAAGCCGCCGCCTCTCCGGCCCAATTTACATCAACACGACGCGGCTGACTTGCCCGTCCGCGCAGCTTACCGCGTCTGTGATTGACTCGCCCGTCTGTGCGGCTTACCACGCCTGTGATTGACTCGCCCGTCCGCACCGGTTTACAACGCCACGGCCGATTCATCTGTCCGTGCCCGCGGCCGACTGGCCCGCGTCCGTGCTGCCTCTGATGCCGCGGTCGTCTTTACCGTCCGCCCCCGTGGTCTGATCTACATCAACACACTGGAGCTACACCTGTCTACATGAGCTGCTTATTGAATGCAAGCAAGTCACTGCTCTGGTGGCCCGGTCTATTCCAACAACTCTTGAGCCAATGATATATTATCAGCCTCTGCCTGCACCAGATAACTCAATGGACAGGCGCGGAAGTCGCCACCACTGTGTTTTGATTATACTTCAACAACGAGCCAGGATGAACCATCAGCCGAATTACTGACACAACTCGTACGGGATCATTTATAATCCGCCGCAGTCGACCTCAACCTTCTGTGGATTGACATCGCGTTATCAAACACCAAGGATATACATCTTATGCTATGGCCAAGAATGAAGAATCTCAAGTCAACTCCTTGAGTTATCTTAAGACTCGGGGGCTACGATGACATGACTTAGCAAATTTTGACAGATTTAAGAACCCCGGGTCATTGGAGGGAAAATAACCCGGTCTCGGGAGTTACTGCCACATTGGTGAAAATTTAAAGGCCGTCAGAAAAAATTCCGGCTTAAAAAGGGACTGGCAATCAAAAAGTTCCGGCTCAATGGAAGAGTTCCGGGTTATCAAAAGAGATTCCGGTTCAAAATCCGGCTCAAGGGAAATCTGTTCTCCCGTAAAGTTTTGAGCTCTTAATATCCGGCTCAACATCCGGTTCAAGAAGAATACACCTCTCGCAAGTTCGAGTTCTCAGGAAAAATTAAAGGTTACCAAAGAGAACTTGCTGCTATGATGTGCGGTTCAAACATGGGTATCCTGCCTTATGGGCTTATCATATTATGATCAACTTAATAAAGCCAGCATCCCCGAAATTCGGGGCCTCTGTCGTTTCATTTCCTGTGTATCTGAGTCTTTATTATTCGATCATGAGGTCACTTGGGGGCTTCCAACCCAC
Organism: Thinopyrum elongatum; assembly: GCA_011799875.1. Lineage (NCBI taxonomy): Eukaryota > Viridiplantae > Streptophyta > Magnoliopsida > Poales > Poaceae > Thinopyrum > Thinopyrum elongatum. Next base: position 130,824,013 of record CM022303.1, read on the forward strand.
CGGGTTTAGCTTTCATACCCTCTTGACCAGGCGTGGACGCCAAACTCTGAGTTATCCTGCCTGTTTGCAACTTGCTACTCCACTAGGTGACCCGCCGAACTCTTAACAGTCAATCTTTTTCAAGACCCTGAACTCGTTAAGGTTAAAACGACGGTGGTGTCACGTGAGAGCCGGCTTACAGTGAGCTAGGATTAACTCACGGGCTGTGCGGCCCTTGAAATCACATGGCCCTGTGAGCCAACTTGTTTGGTTGTGCTTTGGTAAGCTGACCAGGCAATTATTTGTGACTTTTTTGAATTTTTTCCTCTTAAATCTTTTGGTTTTGTTTTTCCTAAAAGATCTTTTCTGTTAAGTGAATTTTGACTGACCGGGTCATGAGGCTCCGGGTTATGATTACTCACGGTTGAGTATATTTGGGTTGTCACCCACCCTGGCTATGGAGTTTAAGTCGACAGTTTAAATTTTGGCTATAAGTCACTATTACAATCTTTTCAACGATTGTTTATGACCATAAGTCTCTGGGTTATAACCCGCTCTGGATTTGTGCCTTAAAAGCCGACTCATGAATTATATTGTTGAGCATATCTGCAACTTTTATAACATCTCTGTTTGCAGGAGTTGTCAGTTCTTGATTTTTACAAAGGCTACAAGCCGCCGGGTTACATCCCGGAGTACAATGGGTGCGTATTAAGTCGCCATCGGCCAAGAGCCGTCGGGTATTTAAACTCCGGATTTACTTGTCAACAGACAAGGTCTTGTGATTATAAGTCACCAACAAGCGAATTGCTGAGTCTTTTCACAGCTATGGCGGGTTGATGATAAGTACAATTGTTCAAAGGACAAATATTCATTACAGTTGCATATCAAGCACCGGTTTTTAAAGTGGGTTATACATTCCAATTTTTAATAGCCAACATGGCTGGGTTTTCATTATGGTTGTCATAACCAGTATTCAATGATTGGCATTTTCATACCGGATTATATTATTCAAATCTTTAATAGCCAAACATGGCTGGATTTTCATTATGGTTGTCATAACCAGTATTGGATGATTGAGGTTTTCGAAGGCCCCTTCAGAGCAATGGCTATTATTCCTTCATCCAAAAATACCAGCTCACAACAGAGAGCATGGTTCAATATTGATATGCAAAGCTTTCAGCAACATCACATGGACAATGGATATGACTTATTCTACAATGGAAGGTATAGTCCCAAGTCGCTGCAGGCATACGACCCGGCACTTGGGGGCTACATTATTCAAATCAAGATTATATCAAGTATCCCATGTCGCTGCAAGCATGTACCATGGTACTTGGGGGCTAATGCAAGGTCATTTTTAACTCGCCTTATTGAAGACCCGACCCATCACATCGTGATGAGCCGGCCCTTGGGGGCTACTAATTGCTCCTGTCAAAGGTAACCTGAAACTTGGGGGCTACATCATATGATATTATTTTCAATGAAGTACATGTAAAGTCCCAACTCAGTATTATCTTACTGAGCCGGCCCTTGGGGGCTACACGTTACTATTCAAGTTTACATAATCAGATCTACAAAGTCCCTGCTCATTATTGCATAATGACTGATAACCTACAAGTATAGGGGATCACAACAGTTTTCGAGGGTAGAGTATTCAACCCAAATTTATTGATTCGACACAAGGGGAGCCAAAGAATATTCTCAAGTATTAGCAGCTGAGTTGTCAATTCAACCACACCTGAAAGACTTAATATCTGTAGCAAAGTATTTAGTAGCAAAGTAGTATGGAAGTAACGGTAACGGTGGCAAAAGTAACAGTAGCAGTTTTGTAGCAATTGTAACAGTGGCAACAGAAAAGTAACTTAGCAAAGATCAATATGTGAAAAGCTCGTAGGCAATGGATCAATGATGGATAATTATGTTGGATGGCTTTCATCATGCAACAGTTATATCCTAGGGTGACGCAGAACTAGCTCCAATTAATCAATATAATGTAGGCATGTATTCCGTATATAGTCATACGTGCTTATGGAAAAGAACTTGCATGACATCTTTTGTCCTACCCTCCCGTGGCAGCGGGGTCCTATTGGAAACTAAGGGATATTAAGGCCTCCTTTTAATAGATTACCGGACCGAAGCATTAGCACTTAGTGAATACATGAACTCCTCAAACTACGGTCATCACCGGGAGTGGTCCCGACTATTGTCACTCCGGGGTTGCCGGATCATAACACGTAGTAGGTAACTATTGACTTGCAAGATAGGATCAAGAACACAAATATATTCATGAAAACATAATAGGTACAGTTCTGAAATCATGGCACTCGGGCCCTAGTGACAAGCATTAGGCATAGCAAAGTCATAGCAACATCAATCTTAGAACATAGTGGATACTAGGGATCAAACCCTAACAAAACTAACTCGATTACATGGTAAATCTCATCCAACCCATCACCGTCCAGCAAGCCTATGATGGAATTACTCACGCACGGCGGTGAGCATCATGAAATTGGTGATGGAGGATGGTTGATGATGATGATGGCGACGGATTCCCCTCTCCGGAGCCCCGAACGGACTCCAGATCTGCCCTCCCGAGGAAGAATAGGGCTTGGCGGCGGCTCCGTATCGTAAAACGTGATGAATCCTTCTCTCTGATTTTTTTCTCCCCGAACGTGAATATATGGAGTTGGAGTTGAGGTCGGTGGAGGTCCAGGGGGCCCACAATGTCGGAGGGCGTGCCCAGGGGGGTTGGGCGCGCCCTCCACCCTTGTGGCTAGGGTGTGGGCCCCCTTTGGTTGATTCTTTCGCCAATATTTTTTATTAATTCCAAAACTTATCTCCATGAAGTTTCAGGTCATTCTGAGAACTTTTTATTCTGCACAAAAATAACACCATGGCAATTCTACTGAAAACAACGTCAGTCCGGGTTAGTTCCATTCAAATCATACAAGTTAGAGTCCAAAACAAGGGCAAAAGAGTTTGGAAAAGTAGATACGACGGAGACGTATCAACTCCCCCAAGCTTAAACCATTACTTGTCCTCAAGCAATTCAGTTGACAAACTGAAAGTGATAAAGAAAAACTTTTACAAACTCTGTTTGATCTTGTTGTTGCAAATATGTAAAGCCAGCATTCAACTTTTCAGCATAGATCATGAACTAACCACATTCACAATAACTTTTAGGTCTCACCATTACTCATATCAATGGCATAATCAACTAGCGAGCAATAATAATAAATCTCGGATGACAACACTTTTCTCAAAACAATCATGATATGATATAACAAGATGATATCTCACTAGCCCTTTCTGAGACCGCAAAACATAAATGCAGAGCACCCCTGAAGATCAAGGACTGACTAGACATTGTAATTCATGGTAAAAGAGATCCAGTCACAGTCATACTCAATATAAATTAATAACAATGCATACGAATGACAGTGGTGCTCTCTGACTGGTGCTTTTTATAAGAGGATGATGACTCAACATAAAAGTAAATAGATAGGCCCTTCGCAGAGGGAAGCATGGATTTGCAGAGGTGCCAGAGCTCGAGTTTTTGAAATAGAGATAAATAATATTTTGAGCGGTATGCTTTCATTGTCAACATAACAACCAAGAGATCTCGGTATCTTCCATGCTACATACATTATAGGCGGTTCCCAACCAGAATGGTAAAGTTTTTACTCCCCCTCCACCAATCAATCACACTCCACGGCTTGTCTGAAACAACGGGTGCCGTCCAACTATCAACAATCCTGGGGGAGTTTTGTTTTGCAATTATTTTGATTTGATTTGAGCATGGGACTGGGCATCCCGATTACTAGCCATTTTCTCATGAATGATGAGCGGAGTCCACTCATCGTGAGAATAACCCACCTAGCATGGAAGATACTGACAGCCCCCCAGTCGCCACATGAGCGATTTGGGCATACAAAACAGATTATCATTTGAAGGTTTAGAGTTTGGCACATGCAAATTTACTTGGAACGGCAGGTAAATACCGCATATAGGAAGGTATGGTGGACTCATATGGAACAACTTTGGGGTTTATGGAAGTGGATGCACAAGCAGTATTCCCGCTTAGTACAAGTGAAGGCTAGAGAGAGACTGGGAAGCGACCAACTAGAGAGCGACAACAGTCATACACATGCATTGAGATTAACCAACATTGAATGCAAGCATGAGTAGGATATAAATCACCATGAACATAAATATTGTAGAGGCTATGTTGATTTTGTTTCAACTACATGCGTGAACATGTGCCAAGTCAAGCCACTCGAATCATTCAAAGGAGGATACCATCCTATCATACTACATCACAACCACTTTAATTTCCATGTTGGCACGCAAGGTAAACCATTATAAACTCCTAGCTGATTAAGCATGGCATGAATAACTATAATCTCTAATTGTCATTGCAAACATGTTTCATTCATAATAGGCTAAATCAGGAACGATGAACTAATCATATTTACAAAAACAAGTTAGGTCGAGTTCATACCAGCTTTTCCTCATCTCAATCATTTCATCATATATCATCATTATTGCCTTTCACTTGCACGACCGAACGGTGTGGATAATAATAATAGTGCACGTGCATTGGACTAAGCTAGAATATGCAAACATTTATTCAAAGGAGAAGACAAGGTAATATGGGCTCTTTGTTAGATCAACAATAATGCATATGAGAGCCACTCAACATTTTCATCGTGGTCTTCTCCTCTCGACCCCCAAAGAAAAGAAAAGAATTTCAAAGAAACACACTGAAATGTTTTTGGAGTTCTTGTTTTTCTGAAGAAAGTAAAACAAGAACGAGAAAAACTATTTACACGGGAAAGCTCCCAACAAGCAAAAGAAGAACGAGAAATCTTTTTGGGTTTTGTTTTAATATCACAACTAAGCATGCGAGGGAAAATAAACTAAACAGAAGCTACAACTAATTAACTTTTTGGTCTTTCTCAAAGTTTTTCAAACACATAAGAAGAAAGCGAGAAAAAGAAATAAACTAACATGGATATTACAATGAAAAAGTATGAACACCGAAAACTGAAATAAGTGTGTGAACATGAATGTAATGTCGGTGAGAAATACGTACTCCCCCAAGCTTAGACTTTTGGCCTAAGTTGGTCTAGGGCCATGACTGGCCCGGATTGTATCCGAAATCATAGTTGGGGCTGTACTATGCTGCGGCAGCTACCGCTTGGCGAGCTGCTTCCTGGAGACGAGCAGCCTCCGCTGTTCTCTCATACTCATTTGCCTCCTCTCTAGTTATAAAATATCTCCCATTTACCTGAAAGTTAAAGAAGGTAGGAGCAGGAAGGGTAATATGGATGGCACACCGTCTGTCAAAAATTAGTCGGTATTGGAGGGACTGTTCGTTCCTCTCAAGAAACTGGTAGCGTACCATAGCCTCATAATCTAGAAAAGCAGGTGGCAACTCAATGTCATACCCTCTCACGGGTACCCCCAAATAATTAGCTAAACGAGTTGCATAAATCCCACCAAATAAATCTCCATCTTTAGCATTATGATGTAACCTTCTCGCAATAATAGCCCCCAAGTTATATCGCTTATCACCTAACACCGCACACTTAAGGACACTAAGATCTGGAACGCAAAGGTGACTATGATCATGCTTACCATTAATACATCTACCTATAAAGAGAGCAAAATAATGTATGGAAGGAAAGTGAATGCTCCCTATGGTAGTTTGAGTGATATTTCTAGTTTCTCCTACAGTGAGGCTAGCAAGGAAATTATTGTATTCAGATTTGTGAGGCTCACTAAGAAGTCCCCATTATGGAATTTTGCATGCAGTACTAAAATCTTCAAGATCCATGGTATATGATTCATCATATAGATCAAATAAAACAGTATGGGTATTACACTTAGATGAAAATTCAAACCTCCGCACGAAGGAATCAGTGAGGTAATAGTATTGTCGGCACTTATCTGACACGAAGTCCTCAAGGCCGGCATTTTGTACGTATGCATCAAACTCATCCTTGAAACCTGCATGAACCATGAATTCATCCGACGGCCATTCACAAGGTTGCACTTGAGCTTCCCTTGGTGGTTCAAGGTCCGGCTCTCGTATAGCAGGCCTCGGTGCTTGTTTCCTCGAAGAACCACCTTGATACATTTTCCTAGACATTTTTCCTCCTTTGAAAGATTTCTGAAATTTTTAGTGACTCAAAATAAAAGTGAACCAAACTCAACAAAATTGATAGCAACTACTCCCTCAAGTGCCTAGAGGCTATATCATGCATCAAAACTACTTTGGACCATATAAATTTGACATGCAAGCTCAAGAACAAGGTCACCACAGCAGCAAAAATTTGCAAATAATAAAGCACTAGAACAAAAACTAATTGGACCATTGGAGGAGTCACATACCGAAGAACAATCCCCCAAAGCAGTTTTGTGAATGGGGCTTTGAGCAAGGAGATCGAAAATGGCAGCAAGATAAGCAAGAACACGAGTTTGAGCTATGGGATGATTTTTTTTTGGAGGAAGAAGGAGAGGATGGGTGCTGGAATAAGTGGAGGGGACCCTCGTGGGGCCCATAAGGACAGTGGGCGTGCCCAGGGGGGTAGGGCACACCTTCCACCCTTGTGGCCAGCTGGTGAGGCCCCCTGGTGTGTTCTAAGTGCCCGAAATTCTCAAATATTCTATAGAAAATCTTACTAAATTTTCAGGGCATTTGGAGAACTTTTATTTTCGGGACATTTTTATTACATGGATAATTTAGAAAACAGTTAGAAAATACTATTTTTGCTTTATTTAATCTAAATAACAGAAAGTAAAAAGTAGGTACAGAAAGTTGTGCTTTCTAAATTCATCCATCTCATGCTCATCAAAAGGAATCTGTTAACAAGGTTGATCAAGTCTTATTAACAAACTTCTTCCAAGTGACATGAAGCCGGAGAATTTTTGAATAACACTAGGTTACCTCAACGGGGATATGCATGTCCCCAACAATAAGAATATCATATTTCTTTTTGGCAGTAGGTAGAGGGAATTCAAAACCTCCTATAATAATAGTTGGCATTTTTCCAATAGAGTTGATACTATGAACTTGAGGTTGTTTCCTCGGAAAGTGTACCGTGTGCTCATTACCATTAACATGAAAAGTGACATTGCCTTTGTTGCAATCAATAACAGCCCCTGCAGTATTCAAAAAGGGTCTACCAAGGATGATCGACATACTGTCGTCCTCGGGAATATCAAGAATAACAAAGTCCGTTAAGATAATAACGTTTGCAACTACAACAGGCACATCTTCACAAATACTGATGGGTATAGCAGTTGATTTATCAGCCATTTGCAAAGAGATTTTAGTAGGTGTCAACTTATTCAATTCAAGTCTATGATATAAAGAGAAAGGCATAACACTAACACCGGCTCCAAGATCACATAAAGCAGTTTTAACATAATTTCTTTTAATGGAGCATGGTATAGTTGGTACTCCCGGGTATCCAAGTTTCTTTGGTATTCCACCCTTGAAAGTATAATTAGCAAGCATGGTGGAAATTTTAGCTTCCGGAATCTTTCTTTTATTTGTAACAATATCTTTCATATACTTAGCATAAGGAGGCATTTTAAGCATATCAGTCAAACGCATACGCAAAAAGATAGGTCTAATCATTTCAGCGAAGCGCTCAAAATCCTCATCATCCTTTTTCTTGAATGGTTTAGGAGGAAAGGGCATGGGTTTCTGAACCCATGGTTCTCTTTCCTTACCATGTTTCCTAGCAACGAAGTCTCTCTTATCATAACGTTGATTCTTTGATTGTGGGTTATCAAGATCAACAGCAGGTTCAATCTCTACATCGTTATCATTACTAGGTTAAGCATCAACATGAACATCATCATTAATATTATCACTAGGTTCATGTTCATCACCTGATTGTGTCTCAGCATCAGAAATAGAAATATCATTTGGATTCTCAGGTGTGTCTATGACAGGTTCACTAGAAGTATGCAAAGTCCTATCAGTTTTCTTTTTCTTTTTATTAGAAGGACTAGGTGCATCAGTATTGATTTTCTAAGAATCTTGCTCAACTCTCTTAGGATGACCCTCAGGATACAAAGGTTCCTAGGTCATTTTACCACCTCTAGTCATAACCCTAACAGCATTATCATTATTCTTACTATTCAACTCATCAAGCAATTCATCTTGGGCCTTAAGTACTTGTTCTACTTGAGTTGTAACCATAGAAGCATGTTTACTAATAAGCTTAAGATCATTAACCGTTCTACTCATATAATCACCCAAGTGGTCAAGCATGTAAGCATTACGTTTCAATTGTCTACTAACATACGCATTGAAGTTTTGTTGTTTAACAATAAAATTATCAAACTCATCCAAGCATTGACTAGCAAACTTATTATGAGGAATATCACCTTCATCAAATCTATAAAGAGAGTTTACCTCTACTACCTGTGTCGGGTTATCAAGACCATGTATTTCTTCAATAGGCGGTAGATTCTTAACATCTTCAGCTTTAATACCTTTTTCTTTCATAGATTTCTTTGCCTCTTGCATATCTTCAGGACTGAGAAATAGAATACCTCTTTTCTTCGGAGTTGGCTTAGGAGTTGGTTCAGGAAGTGTCCAATCATTATCATTACTCAATATATTATTCAATAGCAATTCAGCTTGCTCAACAGTTCTTTCCCTGAAAACACAACCAGCACAACTATCCAGGTGGTCTCTGGAAGCATCGGTTAGTCCATTATACACTAGTAGAAAAAGGGCCTTTAGTCCCGGTTCCAGAGGGCCTTTAGTCCCGGTTCTGGAACCGGGACTAAAGGTCCCCCCCTTTAGTCCCGGTTCTGTTACGAACCGGGACTAAAGGCCCTCCACGTGGCCGCTGGCTGGGCGGGGGCTGGAGGACCTTTAGTCCCGGTTGGTACTAAAGGAATTTTTTCGAAAAAAAAATTCAAATTTTTTTTCAAATTTTTTTTTTGAATTTTTTTGTTTTTAAATTTTTTTCCGATTTTCAAATCTTTGAATTATTTGACAATTTAACTTTCAGGTTCTATTCCCCCTAGTTTCCAAGTCTGCACTTGTTGTTTTCCTGACAATAGTAAGCCATCAATCCTGTTAACCCTTAGGTCTTGATGTCACATGATTTAATTTTTTGAATTCCAAACAATTATTAAAATAAACAACAATGATTAACAAACAACAATGATTAATTTAAAAACTAAAAAATACTTCAAAAAAATGAAAAAAATTTAAAAAAATTCAAAAGTTCTCAAAAAACAAAACAAAAAAACCAAAATAATAAAAAAGTTCAAAATAAAATAAGTAATAATAATATTGAATTTCAATGAAAATAAAATAAGTAATATTATTATTATTATTATTATGCCGTTTATTCATTTAATATGGCATAATTAATATCTTTAAATCTGTAAATCAAAATTCGACAAATAATATATCCATTATTATCAGAAAAATGTGACCATGATGTCACACGCTTCACCGTTTGAGTTTGAAACTATTATTCTAAAAAACAATAATTATTTAGTAGTTTGACCATAGTTTGACCACTGTTTGACCAGAGTTTGACCACATTTCATTTTTTTAAACTTATATTAACTGAAGAATTTTTGTGTGTTCAATATGAACAATTCAAAGCCACATCCTCAAATTTCAATCATTTCTGACTTCATTTGCTATTTTTCATGCATTTAATGATTTTTTGAGCTAAATTAGCCCGAAATTGAAAAGCACTAGAAATGAACTCTGAAAAGGTTGAAACTTGGCATGGTATCATCATTTCACCCAAATAGCTTGTGCTAAAAAGTTGAGAGGGTTATGGCAAAAACTGGATGCACTTTGTGTACAAACTGGACCATCTCTTTCGAAGTAACAGGGTTTCAGACGAAAACTCAGCTGTTACAAAGACATTTCATTTTTTAAATCTTATTTCAACTCCAGAATTTTTGTGTGTTCAATATGAACAATTCAAATCCACATCCTTAAATTTCAACCTTTTTTGACTTTATTTGCTATTTTTTTCATTCATTTAATGATTTTTTGAGCTAAATTATCCTGAAATTGAAAAGCACTACAAATGAACTCTGAAAACCCTAAACCCGGGACTTAAAACGTCTAAAACTCTATTCTAAACAGTAAACATTAAAGGGTCAAACTCTAAAACATAACCCTAAACTTAGAAATCTAAACCCTAGCCCTAAACCCTAAAAATGTCTAAAACGTCCAAAAACTCTATTTTCCCTTTGGAATTTGGTGATTTTAAAAATTTGTCGAAACGGAAAACTTGTTGTTTCATCGGACAAAACTTTTTTTCTGCAAATTTTGATATATTATTTGTATTTTTCTGAATTACAATGATTTAGTTATGATTTTTCTAACATTAATGTGGTAAAGGGGTTTAGGGTTTAGGGGCCCCCCCTTTAGTCCCGGTTGGTATCTCCAACCGGGACTAAAGATAGAATTTTAGTCCCGGTTGAAGACACCAACCGGGACTAAAGGGCTGGGAAAAAAAATTGAATTTTTTTTCCAGTCCCGGTTGGTATCTCCAACCGGGACTAAAGGGGGGGGGGGGGCTTTAGTCCCGGTTGGAGATACCAACCGGGACTAAAGGGGCTGGCACCATTCGAGGCCGGTCGCAGACCCTTTAGTCCTGGTTGGTGTCTCCAACCGGGACTAAAGGTCCCGTTCGAACCGGGACTAATGCCACCTTTGGTCCCGGTTCGTGAGTGAACCGGGATTAATGCCCTTATCCTGCCTCAACCAAAGCCCTGTTTTCTACTAGTGATAGAAGATATCAAGTATTTCATTTTTCTTGAGAGGATGATCAGGCAAAGCATTAAGTAATTGGAGAAGCCTCCCCCAAGCTTGCGGGAGACTCTCTTCTTCAATTTGCACAAAGTTAAATATTTCCTTTAAAGCAGCTTGTTTCTTATGAGCAGGGAAATATTTTGCAGAGAAGTAGTAAATCATAACCTGGGGACTACGCACACAACCAGGAGCAGGAGAATTAAACCATAACTTAGCATCACCCTTTAATGAGAAAGGAAACAACTTAAGAATATAGTAATAGCGAATTTTTTCCTCATGAGCAAATAGGGTGGCTATATCATTCAACTTAGTAAGATGTGCCACAACAGTTTCAGATTCATAGCCATAGAAAGGATCAGATTCAACCAAAGTAATTAACTCAGGATCGATAGAGAATTCATAATCCTTATCAGTAACAAAGATAGGTGAAGTAGCAAACTTAGGATCATATTGCATTCTAGCATTCAAAGATTTTTCTTTCAGCTTAGCTAACAGCTTCTTAAGATCTTCTCTAACATTGCAAGCAAAGAAGTCTCTAGCAGTTTCTTCATCCATAATAAAACCCTCAGGTACAACAGGCAATTCATATCTAGGGGGAGAATCATAATCTTCAGTTTCAATAATATCATCAGTTTCAGCAATTTCATTCTCTCTAACCCTAGCAAGTTGTTCATTAAGAAATTCACCTAGTGGCACAGTATTATCAAGAAAAGAAGTGGTATCATCATAAGCATCATGCATAGCAGAAGTGGCATCATCAATAACATGCGACATATCAGAATCAATAGCAGGTGTAGGTGTCGCAAGCTTACTTAAAACAGAAGGTGAATCAAGTGCAGAGCTAGATGGCAGTTCCTTACCTCCCCTCGTAGTTGAGGGATAAATCTTGGTTTTGGTATCTTTCAAATTCTTCATAGTGATCAATAGATATAAATCCCAAGTGACTCAAAGAATAGAGCTATGCTCCCCAGCAAGGGCGCCAGAAAAAGGTCTTGATGACCCACAAGTATAGGTGATCGCAATAGTTTTCGAGGGTAGAGTATTCAACCCAAATTTATTGATTCGACACAAGGGGAGCCAAAGAATATTCTCAAGTATTAGCAGCTGAGTTGTCAATTCAACCACACCTGAAAGACTTAATATCTGCAGCAAAGTATTTAGTAGCAAAGTAGTATGGAAGTAACGGTAACGGTGGCAAAAGTAACAGTAGCAGTTTTGTAGCAATTGTAACAGTGGCAACGGAAAAGTAACTTAGCAAAGATCAATATGTGAAAAGCTCCTAGGCAATGGATCAATGATGGATAATTATGTCGGATGGCATTCATCATGCAACAGTTATAACCTAGGGTGACACAAAACTAGCTCCAATTCATAAATATAATGTAGGCATGTATTCCGTATATAGTCATACGTGCTTATGGAAAAGAACTTGCATGACATCTTTTGTCCTACCCTCCCGTGGCAGCGGGGTCCTATTGGAAACTAAGGGATATTAAGGCCTCCTTTTAATAGAGTACCGGACCAAAGCATTAGCACTTAGTGAATACATGAACTCCTCAAACTACGGTCATCACCGGGAGTGGTCCCGACTATTGTCACTCCGGGGTTGCCGGATCATAACACATAGTAGGTAACTATTGACTTGCAAGATAGGATCAAGAACACAAATATATTCATGAAAACATAATAGGTTCAGATCTGAAATCATGGCACTCGGGCCCTAGTGACAAGCATTAGGCATAGCAAAGTCATAGCAACATCAATGTTAGAACATAGTGGATACTAGGGATCAAACCCTAACAAAACTAACTCGATTACATGGTAAGTCTCATCCAACCCATCACCGTCCAGCAAGCCTACGATGGAATTACTCACGCACGGCGGTGAGCATCATGAAATTGGTGATGGAGGATGGTTGATGATGACGATGGCGACGGATTCCCCTCTCCGGAGCCCCAAACGTACTCCAGATCTGCCCTCCCGAGGAAGAACAGGGTTTGGCGGCGGCTCCGTATCGTAAAACATGATGAATCCTTCTCTCTGATTTTTTTCTCCCCGAACGTGAATATATGGAGTTGGAGTTGAGGTCGGTGGAGGTCCAAGGGGCCCAAAAGGTCGGAGGGCGCGCCCAGGGGGGTAGGGCGCGCCCTCCACCCTTGTGGCTAGGGTGTGGGCCCCCTTTGGTTGATTCTTTTGCCAATATTTTTTATTAATTCCAAAACTTATCTCCTTGAAGTTTCAGGTCATTTCGAGAACTTTTTATTCTGCACAAAAATAACACCATGGCAATTCTGATGAAAACATTGTCAGTCCGGGTTACTTCCATTCAAATCATACAAGTTAGAGTCCAAAACAAGGGCAAAAGAGTTTGGAAAAGTAGATACGACGGAGACGTATCAGTGACCCGGCCCTTGGGGGCTACATTGGTTGAAATTTTATGAGCATAACACAGTTACAAGTCCTAGGTTGCTACAGGCAAGACAACCCGGCACTTGGGTTCTACACATGTGAAGTACAAAATGTTCAGTTTATGACTGGCGACTTAGATGAACAACCCGGGTTTCTCCAGAGTTGCAACATTTATATTGAAGCAAGTCTTAAGTTATCACTACATTCTCCTCTTAAGACTTGGGGGCTATAAGTGATATGCATTTAAGGGAGGAACGTCTTCAAGTTCTCAGTTTCGAGCAAACCAGAAAGCGAGCACCAAGTCATCACAAGATTGACCCGGGCTGGGAAAACCCGGACTGTGAGGATTCATCTTATAAGGATTTGGGTTGAAAAACTCAGGAAGACAAATTACATAACCCGGCGTCAGCAACAATTATGACCCGGCGTCTATAATAATCATGACAAATTATGAAGACATTTTATAAGCAAACAAATTATCAAGACAAGAAAAACCTAGCATATGCAAGGAAGGAGAATAAAACATAGACAATCTCAACATGAAGAGAGGTAATTTAGCAACATAAAAATTTCTATGACCATATTTTCCTCTCTCATAATAATTACATGTGGGATCATGTTCAAATTAAACAATATAGCTATCACATAAAATATTCTCTACATGATCCACATGCATGCAAAGTTGACACTCTTTGAAAATAGTGGGATTATCATAAAATAAAGTCATGACCTCTCCAAACCCACTTTTATCAAAAAATTCATAAGATTGATCATTCTCCAAATATGTGGGATCTAGAGTTGACAATCTTCCAAACCCACTTTCAATATTATTGCAAACATTATTATGGATCTTATATTCATCATGGGGCTTAAATAAATTTTCAAGATCATAACAAGAATCACCCCAATCATGATCATTTCAACAAGTAGTGGACATAGCAAAACTAGCATCCCCAAGCTTATGGTTTTGCATATCATCAACACAATTGACATTAATAGAATTTATAATAACATCATTGCAATCATGTGTTTCATTCAAGGAGCTATCGTGAATCACTTTATAATTTTCTTCTTTCAACACTTCATCACAATTTTCAGATTCACGAATTTCAAGCAAAACCTCATAAAGATAATCTAGTGCACTCAACTCACTAGCAATAGGTTCATCATAATTGGATCTCTTAAAAAGATTAGCAAGTGGATGAGGATCCATAAACCTTTGTTTCTATTTTTCAATAAACACACAATTTTACCAAGCGAACAAGCAAACAAACCAAGTAAGACATAAGGGCAAACGAAAAGAAGGCAAATAAAAAGGCAAACGAAAAGACGAACGAAAGAAGGGCGAAGAAAAGGCAAATCTTTTTGAAAATCGTTTTAGAAGTGGGGGAGAGGAAAACGAGAGGCGAATGGTGAATAATGTAATGCAAGAGACGAGAGTTTTATGATGGGTACTTGGTATGTCTTGACTTGGCGTAGATCTCCCCGGCAACGGCGCCAGAAATTCTTTCTGCTACTTCTTGAGCTTGCGTTGGTTTTTCCCTTGAAGAGGAAAGGGTGATGCAGCAAAGTAGAGATAAGTATTTCCCTCATTTTGAGAACCAAGGTATCAATCCTGTAGGAGACAACGCACAAATCACCGAATACTTGCACAAACAATCAAACAACTTGCACCCAACGCGATAAAGGGGTTGTCAATCCCTTCACGGTTACTTGCAAAAGTGAGATCTGATAGAGATAGATAAACGATAAAGTAAATATTTTTGGTATTTTTGGTTTATCGATTGGAAAGTAAAAGATTGCAAAATAGTAGATCAGAAACTTATATGATGGAAAATAGAAACTTATATGATGGAAAATAGACCCGGGGGCCATAGGTTTCACTAGAGGCTTCTCTCAAGATGGCAAATAAAACGGTGGGTGAACAAATTACTGCCGAGCAATTGATAGAAAAGCGCAAAGTTATGACGATATCTAAGGCAATGATCATGAATACAGGCATCACGTCCGTGTCAAGTAGACCGACTCCTGCCTGCATCTACTACTATTAATCCACACATCAACCGCTATCCTGCATGCATCTAGAGTATTAAGTTCATAAAGAACGGAGTAACGCATTAAGTAAGATGACATGATGTAGAGGAATTAACTCAAGAAATATGATGAAAACCCCATCTTTTTATCCTCGATGGCAATAATACAATACGTGCCTTGCTGCCCCTACTGTCACAGGGAAAGGACACCGCAAGATTGAACCCAAAGCTAAGCACTTCTCCCATTGCAAGAAAAACCAATCTAGTTGGCCAAACCAAACCGATAGTTTGAAGAGAATTACAAAGATATCAAATCATGCATAAAAGAATTCAGAGAAGATTCAAATAATATTCATAGATAAGCTGATCATAAATCCACAATTCATCGGATCTCGGCAAACACACCGCAAAAAAAGTATTACATCGAATAGATCTCCAAGAACATCGAGGAGAACATGGTAATGAGAATCAAAGAGAGAGAAGAAGCCATCTAGCTAGTAGCTATGGACCCGTAGGTCTGTGGTAAACTACTCACGCTTCATCGGAAGGGCAACAGAGTTGATGTAGAAGCCCTCTGTGATTGAATTCCCCTTCGGTAGGGTGCCGAAAAAGGTCCCTAGATGGGATCTCACAGTTACAGAAGGTTGCGGCGGTGGAAAAGTGTTTTCATGGATGCCTCTGGTGGTTTGGAGATATTTGGGAATATATAGGCGAAAGAATTAGGTCAGGAGGGTCACGGGGGGCCCACAAGGGTGGGGGGCGCGCCCTCCGTCCTTGTGGCCACCTCATGGCTCCTCCGACTTCATCTCCAAGTCTCTTGGTTGTCTTCTGGTCCAAGAAAAATCATCGTGAAGGTTTCATTCCGTTTGGACTCCGTTTGGTATTCCTTTTCTGCGAAACTCAAAAACAAGGAAAAAACAGGAACTTGCACTGGGCTCTAGGTTAATAGGTTAGTCCCAAAAATAATATAAAATAGCATATTAATGCCTATAAAACATCCAAAATAGATAATATAAAAGCATGGAACAATCAAAAATTATAGATACGTTGGAGACGTATCAACTCACTAAGTGACCCGCCTGGA
The DNA here is from genome assembly GCA_011799875.1 of Thinopyrum elongatum. Classification (NCBI taxonomy): domain Eukaryota; kingdom Viridiplantae; phylum Streptophyta; class Magnoliopsida; order Poales; family Poaceae; genus Thinopyrum; species Thinopyrum elongatum. The sequence goes on from CM022303.1 coordinate 130,840,337, forward strand.
TTTCTCCACTCACTGATGACCCGGCTGAGCCTGGCGACTCATGGGTGACCCGGCAGGCGGGTCAGATGAATGACAAGGCCCAAGGCCCAAAAGGCGACTTATGAGAAGACCGGCTCTTGGTATGATGTCCGGTGGGCCGGCTTGAGAAGGAAGGCATAAGGAGTATTTCCCTTACAAGGGAAGCAAGACTAGGATTCCACTTGTAATAGAATAGTCCTAATCCTACTAGGACTCCACATGTAACCCGCCCCTCCAAACTTATATAAGGAGGGGCAGGGCACCCCAAGAGGGACAAGTTAAGACAGACAAGTCAATAGCTCTCGAGACAGAGGTAGCGAAACACCGCCCTTGTAATCGTGAGCATCATCATCATCAATATCAATGAAGCAGGATGTAGGCTTTTACCTCCACAGTGAGGGGTCGAACCTGGGTAAAAACCTTGTGTCTCTCGATCCCGTTCAACCCCGTTCAAGCTACCACTTAGATGCGTTGGCCTCACGACTAAGTCCTCACACTAGGACATCTGCCATAACAAGACCACGACAAAGGGGCAATGCAGTATTGCCACTAAAATAAACTGAGCTCTTTTCCTGGTTCATTGCTTGACCAGAAATATCATCATAGATCCGAAGAATATCAGTGAGTCTCTCTGCACTTGGGGTTTTTCAAGTGAGAAAGATCAAACTGTCGTCAACGAATAGGAGATGATTAAACTAAGGTGCATGAATACTAACCCGAATGCCTCTATCGATGTGTGGACCGCCATAATTATTTAGCAAAGATGGCCCTGGGCACATAAGAGGAACAAATATGGTGGTATTGGATCCCCCTCTCGGAGACCTCTTGATGGAGTAAAGTACGGGAAAAGCTCACCATTAACCTTTATCGTGAACCTGACGGAGGTCACACAATTCATCAGTATCTAGATGAAACGATCATTCACTAGTAGAAAAATGACTTTACGTTCGCATCATTAGTCCCGGTTTGATTACGGCCCAGGACTATTGTGACCATTAGTCCCGGTTCCAACGGCTAGGGCAGGGGCATCATTAGTCCCAGTTCGTTTTATGCCTCTAGTCCCGGTTTGTGACACAAACTGGGAATAAAGGGGTGGTGGCAGGCTGGGCCCCCCACAAGCCCCTTTAGTCCCGGTTCGTGTCACAAACCGAGACTAGAGGTTACCCTCTAGTCCCAGTTTGTATAACCAATCGGGACTAAATAGATCACTATATATAGTGCTTCGTCCAGCCCGAGCCCAAGCTCTCTGTTTCACCTTTCTCTCCTTTGTTCTTCCCCTTGCTCAAGCTCACCTCCATTTTTGCCAAAGATTTGTCAAGATTTAAAGGCACCCCATCCATCCAAGTGTTCACAAAGGTTAGCAACTTTGTCCTTTCATCTCTCATTGCTAGATTAGCTCATGTAATGCTCTATAAGTATAGTGATTTGTGGGTTTTAGTTTGGGAGTAATTATATGTGGGAGTTATATTTGATTTATATGCAATTTGAGCTCAAATTAACTTCTTAGTTTGCATATGTAGGTGTGGTTTACTTAGTGCCTTCCCGTCCCCGTCCTAACCACCGTCGATCGCCCGCACCATCCCGTCACTGGCACCACCTTGGTGAGCCTCTTGTTCTTATCCTTTTTATATAAAAAAAAACATGTTTGTATGATTTAGATAGTTACTTGTATAATTTTCTTACTCGTATAGTTGTTTGTTATACATAGTAGCATGGTTTTGATATCCGTCCCTGTCGGCCCTCGTCCGGTTTATGATTTGGATGTGGTACATATATTCTCTTTTATAACTATTTGTTGCATTTCGTGTTTATGACAATTATGCCCATCAAGTTGACATAGATATTTTTATCCAGGAGGTATGTGCACCGGAAATTGCAACCGACCCTCTTGTCGAGAAGTTAAATTTAGTTGAAAAAGAAAACGAGTATTTGAAAGAAAAATTGAAAAGAATTGAAGAAGAGAAGATGAAGCTAGAGTTGTATGTTGCCGATGTCGTCGATGATCACAAGATCAAGATGGATGCAATGCGCTTGAAGATTAGAAAGATTAGAAAATGTGCCGTTAATCAAGAGGCTTGGTATCACTATGTTGTTGGATCAATTGTTACCTTAGTTGCGATCTTGATCGCATTTGTTGTTGCATTTAAATGCTTTAGCTAGAGAGTTTGTATGTTGTTTTATGAGAATAAGTGTGTATGAACTTTATGTATGAAGTTGTATTAATTTGGTCCTTTCGGTGTTGTGTAATGAAGATGAGCCGACAATGGATGTACGATGACTGACGCTCTCCCAAGTTCATTGATGGCGTGTGTACTTTTCTGCTTGCAGCTGAGGCAAACAAGCGGCCGGATGGTTTCATGTGTTGTCCATGTGGTGTCTGTAAGAATGATCACAATTACTCTAACTCAAGAACCATTCACATCCACCTGTTTACGTCCGGTTTCATGTCCGGCTATAATTGTTGGACCAAGCACGGAGAAAGAGGGGTTCTAATGGAAGAGAGTGAAGAAGAAGAGGATGATGACAGCTATCCTGGCCATGGGTTCCCTGAATACGATGGTACTACAATGGGGGAAGAAGCTGAAGAAGAGGCATCAGATAAACCCGCTGACGACCTTGGTCGGGCCATTGCTGATGCAAAGAGAAATTGCGCAAGTGAAAAGGAGAAGATGAAGCTGCAGCGCATGTTAGAGGATCACAAGAAATTGTTGTACCCAAATTGCGAAGATGACAAGAAAAAGCTGGGTACCACATTGGAATTGCTGCAATGGAAGGCAGAGAATGGTGTATCTGACAAGGGATTTGAAAAGTTGCTGATAATGTTGAAGAAGATGCTTCCAAAGGACAACGAATTGCCCGACAGTACGTACGAAGCAAAGAAGGTTGTCTGCCCTCTAGGATTAGAGGTGCAGAAGATACATGCATGCCCTAATGACTGCATCCTCTACTTCGGTGAGTACTAGGATTTGAATGCATGCCCGGTATGCGGTGCATTGCGCTATAAGATCAGCCGCGATGACCCTGGTGATGTTGAGGGTGAGTGCCCCAGGAAGAACATTCCTGCCAAGGTGATGTGGTATGCTCCTATAATACCACGGTTGAAATGTTTGTTCCAAAACAAAGAGCATGCCAAGTTGATGCGATGGCATAGAGAAGACCGTAAGAAAGACGGGAAGTTGAGAGTACCCGCTGACGGGTCACAGTGGAGAAAAATCGAGAGAAAGTGGGAGGACTTTGCATATGACGCAAGGAATGTATGGTTTGGTTTAAGCGCAGATGGCATTAATCCTTTTGGGGAGCAGAGCAGCAATCATAGCACCTGTCCTGTGACTCTATGTATCTATAACCTTCCTCCTTGGTTGTGCATGAAGCAAAAGTTCATTATGATGCCAGTGCTCATCCAAGGCCCCAAGCAACCCGGCAACAACATTGATGTGTACCTAAGGCCGTTAGTTGAAGAAATTTTACAGCTGTGGGACAAAAACGGTGTACGTGTGTGGGATGAGCACAAACAGCAGAAATTTGACCTGCGAGCATTGCTATTTGTAACCATCAATGATTGGCCTGCTCTTAGTAACCATTCAGGACAAACAAACAAGGGATACCACACATGCACGCACTGTTTAGATGATATCGACAGTATATATTTGGATAAATGTAAGAAGAATGTGTACCTGGGACATCGTCGATTTCTTCCGATCAAGCATCTCTTAAGAAAGAAAGGCAAGCATTTCAAAGGTGAGGCAGATCACCGGAAGAAGCCTCGCCACTGTACTGGTCATGATATACTTGATATGGTCAAGGATTTAAAAGTAATCTTTGGAAAGGGTCCTGGCGGACAATCTGTTCCGAATGACGCTGACGGACACGCACCCATGTGGAAGAAGAAATCTAAATTTTGGGACCTACCCTATTGGAAAGAACTAGAGGTCCGCTCTGCAGTCGACGTGATGCACGTGACGAAGAATATTTGCGTGAACCTGCTAGGCTTCTTGGGTGTGTATGGGAAGACAAAAGATACACCAGACCTTAAGCCGATTGGTGTTCCTGAATCGCGGCATGAGGGCAGACTGGGTGGAAAAGGCACGCTAGGAAAGGGCCAAGTAATATGTATGGACGGGCATTCTTGGGCGCAAGCACACTACACAGTTCTACAAAATTCTGCCATGGTGGCTCCGTATATCGAGGAACACAAGAATATTCTACGCTCCAAACACCCGGAGCAGTCTGACGACTGGATTATGCGTGAACAAACGGGGACTTTTGGCGGTTGGTTGCAGACACGTCTCATGCATGACGACATTGCTGCAGATGAGCTGTACTTGCTGGCCAAGTTACCATCTTTGACTATATTGACTTTCAAAGGGTACGACATAAATGGGAATACATTTTACACAATCGCCCAAGATAAAAAGAGCACCAACCAAAACAGTGGTGTCCGCTTTGATGCAGCAAACACCAATAGGCCAAAGGACACATATTATGGTTACATAGAGGAGATACGGGAACTTGACTATGGACGTGGTTTGAAGGTCCCTTTGTTTCGATGCAAATTGGTCAATCTGACAGGAGGCGGGGTAATGGAAGACCCGCGGTACGGAATGACAATAGTGGATCTCAACGACCTTGGGTACGCAGACGAACCATTCGTCCTAGCCAATGATGTGGTGCAGGTTTTCTATGTGAAGGACATGTCTACCAAGCCGAGAAAAAGAAAAGATAAGGAAGCGAATACATCATACGATGAGCCAAAGCGCCACATAGTTCTTTCTGGTAAAAGAAACATCGTGGGAGTGGAGGACAAGACAGACATGTTAGAAGATTATGAAAAGTTTCATGAAATTGCTCCCTTCACAGTGAACACTGACCCAAGCATCCTGTTAAATGATGAAGATTGTCCATGGTTACGGCGCAAAGGGACACACACGAAGAAAAAGTTTAATACCCCAAGATCCCACTCTGGGATGTGACCGGCATCACCGTCATCACTTTCTTCTCTAGTGAGTTTCCAGACTTATATATCTGGAAAGTCCCACTTCGGACAAACCGGAGGGAATCTTTGTAATAGTTAGGGTACTTATGTGTTTTGGCATTTGAAACTCGAAGAAATATTATGTCCAAACAAAATATTTCATGCATTATGTAGGACTTCATTTGCTATTTTTTTGAGCTAAATGACCCTGAAATTGAAAAGCAGTACAAATGAACTCTGAAAAGGTTGAAAGTTGGCATGGTATCATCATTTCACCCACATAGCATGTGCTAAAAAGTTGAGAGGGTTACGGCAAAAACTGGATGCACTTCGTGTACAAAATGGACAATCTCTTTCGAAGTATCAGGGTTTCGGACGAGAACTCATCTGTTACAAAGGCATTTCATTTTTTAAAACTTATTTCAACTCCAAACTTTTGGTGCATTCAACATGCACCATTCAAAGCCATATCATCAATTTTCAACCCTTTCTGACTTCATGTGCTATTATTCATGCATTTCCTGATTTTTTTAAGCTAAATGACCCTGAAATTGAAAAGCACTACAAACGAACTCTGAAAAGGTTGAAAGTTGGCATGGTATCATCATTTCAGCCACATAGCATGTGCTAAAAAGTTGAGAGGGTTACGGCAAAAACTGGATGCACTTCGCATACAAAATGGACAATCTCTTTTGAAGTATCAGGGATTCAGACGAAAACTCCTCGGCTACAAAGGCATTTCATTTTTTTAAACTTATTTTAACTCCAGACTTTCTATGCGTTCAATATGCACCATTCAAAGCCACGTCGTCAATTTTCAACCCTTTCTGACTTCATTCGCTATTTTTCATGCATTTACTGATTTTTTTGAGCTAAATGACCCTGAAATTGAAAAGCACTACAAATGAACTCTGAAAAGGTTGAAAGTTGGCATGGTATCATAATTTCACCCACATAGCATGTGCTAAAAAGTTGAGAGGGTTACGGCAAAAACTGGATGCACTTCGTGTACAAAATGGACAATCTCTTTTGAAGTATCAGGGTTTCGGACGAAAACTCATCTGTTACAAAGGCATTTCATTTTTTAAACTTATTTTAACTCTAGACTTTCTGTGCATTCAATATGCACCATTCAAACCACGTCATTAATTTTCAACCCTTTCTGACTTCACTCGCTATCTTTCATGCATTTAATGGATTTTTTGAGCTATAAAACTAAGAGCTAAACAAAATTAGTTTTTGATTAAAACACCCATTTAATATAACCTAAAAATTACCAAATTGAATATAATGATAAAATACACTAATATTAAACAGTAGGAAAAAGAATCACTGAAAAATCTATTTTTAAAGTAAAGTTATTCACAAACTAGTGATTCACACAAATTTCAAAGAATTCAAATTTAAACTATTAAATTTTGAAAACTACAGGCACTAACGGAAAGTTTATAATTTTTGTGACCTAAAGCAAAAACATTCACTTAAAAACTCTAAATATATGGCTGTAAGTAGAAACAAAAGAACATAAATAAAGCAAAAAACAAAACAAAAAACTAGAAAAAGACCTTTAGTCCCGGTTTCCACCACGAACCGGGACTACAAATTAAAAAAAAAACAAAAAATGCCCGCCTACTAGGCCACCACGGCCTGCTTACGACCAGAAACCCAACTACTAGTTGGGCCAGGATGCAGGCCCGCGGGGCGAGTAGGCCCAACAGGGCCGAGAGAGGTCCGTTAGGCCCACAGGCCTGCTTTAGAGAGGAGCTCGAAGGAGCAGCCGTGGCGGGGCTTATAAACAGGTCCCGGTGCCCTTCGCTTGGCGAGGTGGGACGAAACATCCATCACACCGCGGCGTGCCAGCACGAGGCCTTTAGTCCCGGTTGGTGGCACCAACCGGGACTTAAGGACCCCCTTTAGTCCCAGTGGTGGCACCTACCGGGACTAAAGGCCTGGGCTTCCCGCCGCTTGGCATGGTGAAAATTCACCTTTAGTCCCGGTTGGTGCCACCAACCGGGACTAAAGGTCTCTGCATATATAAGCAACGCTAGCAAATTTTCAGATCATCTGCTTTCTCTCGACGCCGACCACTACAGAGGACGCCGCCTGCCCTGACGCCGTCGCCTCCCCCGACGCCGGAGATCGTCGCCGCCCCCGACGCCGGCCGCCCGCACCTCCTCCTCGTCGCCGCTCGCGCCTCCTCCCCATCGCCGCTCGCGCCTTCGATGATCCTCCCAGACGCCGCCCGCGCCTCCTCCCTGAGCGATGCCGCCCATGCCTCCTCCCCCGGCCAAGCCCCGTCAACACCGCCCGTGCCCTCCTCCCCAATCGAGCCTCGCTGTCACCTCGACCCCGCTGTGAGCTCGCCGCCCCTCGATCTTCGGCGATTTTTTTCCTTTTTTTTCATTTTTTGGAACTGTTAGATTCATGGATGCATGGATGTGTTTTCATAAGAATAGATATGTTAAATGGATGAATAGAAATGTTAGGTTTTTTGTGTAGATGAATTAGTGTGGTAGTATGTAATTTTTGTGTGTAGATGAATGTTAGATGGATATGTAGATGGATAGATGTTATATATTGCATAGGAATTTTAGATGGATATGTAGATGGATGAATAGAAATGTTAGGTTTTTTGTGTAGATGGAAATGTTAGGTTTAATGTACTTTGTTTTCATAAGAATATATATGGAAGTTAATTAAAGGGATGTTAAATGCTAATGAGTTGTAAAAGTTTATTAAATATGAGTAGCATAATAAAAGGATAATTATTGCATAGGAATTTGTTTTCATAAGACTTTGTTCTCAACGTCGATGATGCCCGGCCCGCATCCTCGTTGTCGTCTCGGAGGCGACAACCTGCTTGAGAGGCGTCATGTCCGGGACTAGGCTCTGCCAGGCTGGCACTGGGAGGTGCTACCTTCCGGGGCGCGCAACTTGGTGAGGAACCGGGCTCCCATCGTTGACCCAGAGCTTCTTTGGTGGTGGTCGCGTGGGCTACTTTCGGTGCGGAGGCAGCCGGCCCCCGAGGAGGTGGTACATCACCGTGTCAGGGAGGAGGACGAGCACGTCCATCGCTACATGGTTGCATTGGACGTCAGGTTCTCCAATACCTGGCAGGTTCTTCAGGGATCTCACCGGAGCTATGATCCTTTGATGGTTCCTTCTCTTTGGGTGTCCACCGCCCGCGCCTCAGGAACCGCGAGTGAACTAGATTATTCGATACTATTTGATCTATATTAGCTAGTGATGTTATATGATAATATTCGAGATGTATTAGTGATAATACTCGAGATGTATTCGAGATTATATTCGATAATATTCGAGATTATATTCGATAATATTCGATGATGCATATTGTCTGGATTATTCGAGATGTATTAGTGATATTATTTGAGATCCATATTATCTACTATGATTCAGTTTTTCCTTATTGATTGCATTCTAATTTGAATACTAAATTGTTTTATCTTTCTTCTGGATTAGTTAATATAAGCTATGGATGATACCGGCAGAGCCAGAGAAGAGATCATGTTCAACATCATACGCTCCCCGAGCCCAGATCAGAATGAACCTGAAGATGATGGCTCGCAATATCTGAACGATTCTGGTGAGGGACTATTTGATGAAGACGAACGAAGAGACGAAGGCCGCACAAACAATGATGGCGAAGGAAATGTTCTTCAATTAACAAAGACCGGCGAGGAATATATATATAAGGCCTCTGGTGATCATTACATGTATTAATTGATTTGTATATATATATATATATATTAACAAATCGATCTTTCTTCTTTTAGCCCTCCGGATCGAGCAAATCTTCTACAAGCAGGGCAGTACGAGGCCCGGCCAAAAGGTTGCAGGCTGGCATAAAGTACAACATCGATGCGATCAAACCATCACTACTAGGGAAATGCTTATAGGTAGGACATCAATAGTAGCGCTGGAAAATAGAAAGCGCTGCTGCTAATTAGCAGTAGCGCTGTTTTGGTGTAGCGCTACAAGTAACGCTTTAGCAGTAGCGCTGGAATAGGTAAAAGCGCTACTACTAAGTGGGACCCAACGAGCCCACCGACGCTAGCTGTAGTAGCATCGCTGTCCAGAATACAGCGCTACTACTAAGATTTTAGCAGTAGCGCTTTATTTGATAGCACCGCTACTGCTAATGGGCCCCACTTAATAGTAGCGCTTTTCCTGGAAAGCGCTACTACTAAGTACCATAGCAGCAACGCTTTCTAGGAAACAACGCTACTGCTAGTTGCGGCTGGTGCCACCTTTTCACCCCCCTCTCCCCCTCCTCCCCCCTTTGCCCTCTCCCCCCTCCTTTCCCCTCTCCCCTCTCTAAGTTAGTTTTCCACCATTGTTACCCTTCTTCTCTATTCCTCCTACCTCTCTTCTCTTCCCATTAATGCCCCCCTCCACCATAATTCTCCTCCATAAATGGCCTTCTCATCTCTATCTAGCTCCCTCATTTATTTGGCTCTCCCTCCATTCCATAGATATAGATCTAGCTAGCTCATCTCTCTCCCTCTCCATTAGTTAGCTAGAGTCATCTCTCCTCCCCAACAACTAGATCTAGCTAACTATTTAGCCATCCACACTTTTAATCCCTATAGGTAGCGAAAGGTCTCATCTAACCATGCTCGGTCTCTCTCGGGAGATAGATGAGTAAAAAGTTGTGCATTTCAAGAATGGAAATATGTGTGTTTGAGATATGGAGAGATTTGTGTGAGTGACATGCCCCCGAGTTGCTTATGTTTTGCCGAAATGTCGATTTATTTCCGTTTCGGAGAATTTTGAGCAAACTCGATATGTCCTATTTTTAGGCAAGGTCATGCCAAATTTTTATATGACTTTGATGCATCCATGCATTTTGTTTATAACCCTTTTGCTTGTTATACCATGCAGTCGGTCATGAAGGTGAGTGGATGGAAGGTGGAGCAATACTTGCAATCCGTGGTGATGGACATGTATGCAAATAATCGGACTAGGATTAGATGTCCGTCTACAAGATGTAAAGAAGGAGTCCTTTTGGACCCTTTTGATCGTGGCAGTTTGAAGGCACACCTGCTGATGAATGGTTTCATGGATGGCTATACTCGGTGGATAAGTGAAGATGATGATGAGGACGTCCACATGGTAGGGAATAACGACATGGGGCTAGACGAAGAGATGACCGATCGACACGAAGACGATGGCGCCGGACATGGCAGCGGGGAAGAGTCCGGGCATGGCGGAGAAGAGGCGGCGGTCATGCCGCAGTCTTCGACGCTACTAAGTGCAGTCCTGCAGGACCCTCATGTTCGAGACATCCCTCGCAAGAGTACGACTAGCGAGAGAGCTGCTTCTAGAGAGGAGGCCAAGCTGGCGCAACTTGAAGTAGACTCGAAGACTCCATTGTATGACGGTTGCGATCCCGAGGTGACCCGCTTGAGTTTCACGCTCGAACTTCTAAAGACGAAGGCCAAAAACAAATGGACAGACAAAAGCCTCGATGAGCATTTGAAGTATCTACATAATAAACTTCTTCCCGCGGGGAACCTGTGTCCTACTAGCGTCAAGGAGGCCAAGAAAATCGTTTGCCCTTTTGATTTGCCGCACATTAGATACCAGACATGCATCAACGATTGCATCATTTATTGGGGGGAGCACGCGGAAAAAACCAACTGTCCAGTGTGCAATGCTTCTCGATACAAGAAGGTAGGAAAGAAAGCTCCTCAGAAAGTTGTATGGTACTTTCCGATCACTCCCCGTCTGCAGCGGTATTTCGTAGATCCTAAGGAAGCAAAGCTCATGCGCTGGCACGTGGAGAGGAAGAAGCCCGGCGATGGAGATGATCCGAAGCTGAGACACCTCGTAGATGCTAGCCAGTGGAGAGCATTCAACGCCGTATATGGATTTGCTGCAGAAGATCCAAGGAACATCATGCTTGGTGCGAGTATCGATGGCATGAATCCGTTTGGAAACCAGAACACCAACCACAGCACATGGCCCGTCTTTGTATGGATGTAGAACCTCCCCCCATGGAAGTGCATGAAGACAAAGTACATACACATGAGTATGCTGATTCAAGGGCCGAAACAACCAGGAAATAATATTAACCTGTATATGGGGCTTCTGAAAGAGGAGCTAGACATGTTATGGAAAACACCGGCATGGACATGGGACGCCAGCAAAGGAGAGTATTTCTATATGAGAGCCGCGCTAATGACGACGGTGCACGACTATCTCGGTTACGGGTACACCTCAGGCCAGGTGTGCCACGGATACTGCGGATGCATGAGGTGCATGGATGATACAACGTCTCAGCAGCTTACGTCAACGAAAGATGGCAGGTCTGGGAAAATCGTGTACATGGGGCATCGTAGATGGCTCGAGAAGGATGACCCGTGGAGAAAGCGTGGAGATCTATTCAATGGGTTGGCTGAGCATCGAGGACCTCCATGTAAGAGGAGCGGCGCCAAAATCAACGAGCTGTTGAAAAACTGGGAATAGTGCCCCGCGCCGGGAAAGATGAAAAAGGCGCCGGAGTCGCTGCTGAAGGTATGGAAAACGAGGTCTGTTTTCTGGGACTTGGAGTACTGGCCCAATCATGACACGCCTCATTGCCTTGATCAAATGCATATCACGAAGAATGTCCTCGAGAGCTTTCTTGGCACACTGATGAACATGCCGGAGAAGACCAAGGATGGGCCAAAGGCAAGGAAAGACTTGGAAGATTTGAAGATCAGGAAAGATCTCCACATGTCACCCCATAAAAAGTCGACGGAGGAGACGGAGATGGAGGAGGGGGAAAGGGGCAAAAAATTCAACAAGAAGGAGGAGAATTATTGCCCCCCTTCTTGCTTCACCTTAAGTGCGAAGGAGATCGATCAATTCATCAAGTGCCTTACGGGAATCAAAGTCAGTTCCGGTTACTGTGGGAAGATAAGCAGATTTCTAGACACCAAGTAGAAAAGGTTCAACGGGATGAAGTCTCATGACTGTCATGTGATGATGACGCAGATACTCCCGGTTGCCATTAGAGGGATAATGGACAAGCATGTCCGTGACACGCTTACTGGTCTCTACAACTTCTTCGACGTTATCTCTCGAAAGTCCATCAATGTGAAGCAGCTCCGAAGGCTACAGGAAGAGATCGTTGTCATACTATGTGAGCTTGAGATGTACTTCCCGCCCGCGTTCTTTGACGTCATGGTGCATCTGTGTGTCCACATCATGGATGACATCATCGACCTCGGGCAGACATTCCTTCACAGCATGATGCCGTTCGAGAGGATGAATGGGGTCATCAAAGGATTCGTTCATAACATGTCCCGTCCCTATGGGAGCATCGTCCAGGGGTATCTGATGCATGAGTGCATCTCCTTTTGCGAGAATTATATAGGCGTCGGAGACCCTGTTGTTGGTTTGCCCGTCAAGAAGCACGATGGGAGGCTCGGAGGAGAAGGTCATAACAACAGCCGGAGGGAATTGCACGTGGACTACTCAGATCGATGGAACGACTTTGAAAGGGCTAACTTAGTAGTGCTACAACACCTAGATGTGGTAGATGATTATGTGACACGGCACAAAGAAACCATCGCAAAGAAGTACCGTGATAAGGGGATGCTCAAGACGGATGACGAAGTTACTGTAGAGCACAACACCACTTTCTTGCATTGGTTCAAAGAGCAAGTTCTTGCTAATCCCCCGGAAGTGGGCAGTTTGGATGGATTGCTCATACATGCCTTAGCACATGGCCCCGCGCCCAAACACGCGACCTATCAGGCATACGATATCAACGGGTACACGTTCTACACGGAGGCCAAAGACATGGACAATGATTACCAGAACTCAGGGGTGACGATTGAATGCGTGACCGACGCCAACAGCACAACTGAAAGATTCTACGGAAGGGTCGAAGAGATCTGGGAGCTTGACTACGCTGGAATGCACGATGCGACAATGTTCCGTGTTAGATGGGCTAAGGACGTCGTAAGATAAAACAAATATTTCACTACCATATCTATACCCGACGTGAAGAGCGCTACCGTGAACATTAACGCCATCGCCAAAACTGAGCCATGGGTACACGCTAAGCACGTGACACAATGCTTCTTCATAACCGACCCGACCAATCCCAGCCGTGTTGTCGTGAGGAGAGGCAAAAGGAGCATCGTTGGAATGGATGGAGTCACCAATGAGGAAGACTATGACCAATACGGCAACCCGATGAGGGAAGATGATTGTGATGCCCCCGACTCAATCGTGCACTAATCATACACGCAAACATGCACGATCAAGCACAGGGACTCACGGGAAGATATAACAACACAACTCTAACACAAATAAACGGAGATCCACAATATTACAGACCAGGGATCACGAAGATCCGAATACATAAGTTAGTCATACAAATAATATCTGAGTACAGACATAGTTAGACAAGTTTTTGCCATAAGAAGGCTAGCACAAACAACGACTCTAGATCGAAAGGCGTAGGCCTCCTGCCTGGGAGCCTCCGATCCTACTCCTAGTCGGCTGGCTTGATCCAGTAGTATGTGCCGTCTGGACCCTCCTGGTAATAAGCTCCTGCTGGGACATCTGGCTCCGGGGCTCCATCATCTGTTGTATCATCAAAGGGGGTATGGGGAAAAAGAAGTAACAAAGCAACCGTGAGTACTCATCCGAAGTACTCAGCAAGCAAGGATCTACACTACATATGCAACATTATCAAAGGGGAAAGGCTGTATATGTGGACTGGGCTGCAGAAATGCCAGAATAGAGAGAAGGCCTAGTCCTATCGAAGACTAGCATCTTCAAACATCTTCACGAGCCACCATCTTGCAGCAATAGAAGAGAGTAGAATAGCATTTTATTAAGAAAACATGTTGAAGTAAGCCTAGAGATCCTTCCTCGACTCCCAGCGAGAAAGCGACCCCGAAGCTTCAATTAAGTAATCAAGTATCCAGTTCAAGTAGTAGATCGGGATATACAAACTGAGCGTCCTTTACCGTAGGACCGGCTATCGATAGATTATTCATCCCTGCAGGGGTGCACTACTGTTACCCAACACGCTCGATCAACTCTGGTCAGACACACTTGCTGGGTAATGCCCGGCCTCAGAAGATCAACACGAAGCAGCGCCCTACCTAGGCTCAACAGAGAGGTCAGCACGCCGGACTAACCTATGCACCCAGAGGTCTTGGGCCATCGCCCTGGGCACCCTGCACGTTGCGAGACTGGCCGGGGTGCAGGCACGACACTGAACTCGTCAGTGAAGTATCCAGCCCATTCCTGACAATCAGCCCGCACGGTGAACCGTGACGTCTGAAGAGCTTTCGGGAGAAACGTACGACGTAGAGGGCCCCATAAACCATAATCCCGCATGGTGGTAGTGCGTATAGGGCACCTCGACCCACTCAGATCAAATACCCAAATCCGATAGGCTCATTTAGTAACACGCGGAGACAATCAGAGTTTCTGAAGCTCCGCCACAATATCACACTCGGGCGCCCTTCCGTCACACCCGACATCATAGATCCCATGCGGGCACCCATCAGGGTCGACCCGCCTGTAACAAGGTCAAAGTAACCGTGTGGTCATAACATCAAGGGGGAAACCACAAGGAATCACCCTCGGTGGATTCCACTCGATGAAATCATCAAGGTGAACGTATGAGGCATCACCCTCGAGGTTCACACTGAGGGGTTGCACGACATAGTCGTATCGGAAGTGGAGAAGGAGGAATCACCCTCGATGACCATGATCGAACAGCTACACTGCAGAGTATTCATCAGGAGTGTGTTACGAGGTATCACCCTCAGCACTCGATAGTAACTATGCAGAGTCGTACAACTAAGGGGGTGAAGTGAGGTGTCGGTCTCTGGTCGATGATCACATTGATCGAGTCGTCAATGATCAAGCAGGGGCAACAAGGGTAAGGTGGTGGGGGTCACTGATGGTTCACTACCAACCTATACTAAACAGTTTAACATAGGCAGGTAAGGTAGCAATAAACAAGTTACAAAAGTAGGCTATGCATCAGAATAGGAACAAACAGTAACAGTAGCAAAATCTAATGCAAGCAGGAGAAATGGAATGAGCGATTTCTGAATGCTCAAGGGGGGGGGGGGCTTGCCTGGTTGCTCTGGCAAGAAAGAGGGGTCATCAACGGGCTGCTCGTCTGTAGCGTAGTCGTACTCCGCTGCAATGGCGTCGGTCTCGGCGTCTATCGAGAGAGAAGGAGGGGGAGAGAAACAATAAATTCACGGCAAAAATGCAAACAATATGCATGACATGTCTAAATGATATGTCGGGGTGTTCTACAGCCTAACTAAATGATTTAGTTAATTTAGGAATTTATTCGGATTTATTTAATTAAAGTGGGGCACTATTCATTTACTGAAACCGGTCTAAAAGTTCCATGTTCATCTAGCTAGGGGCATCTGACAGGAATATGGAGGGCGTATTCAGATTCGTATCAAAATTCTGAGCAACTTTCATATATAAATTATTTTCATCGGAGTTACGGATTATTTTATATGATTTTTTTCAAAGTTTAAACAATATTCTGAAATTACATATTTATTATTAATTCGAATTATCCAGAATAGTAAATGATGACGTCAGCATGACATCAGAGTGACGTCAGCAGGTCAACTGGGCGGTTGACCAGTCAAACCAGATAGGTGGGTCCAGTGGGACCCACATGTCATTGACAGGGGCACTAACAGAGGGGTTAGACTAACTAAATTAGGTTAGTTAGCAGGTGGGCCCAGTAGTCAGTGGGCGTTTAGTGTCTTAATTAACTGACTAATTAATTAACAGCTTATCTATTTATTTTTATTCATTTATTATTGTGGGGCCCGCATGTCATAAACACAGGGGCAGCCATGTCGGCGTTGACCCAGGTCAACAGGGTTAAAGGAGCCCGCAGGGCCCCACAATCAGTGGCCCAAAGGCGGGGCCCACCGGCCATGTCGGCGCGGCGGCCGGAGACGCGCCGGCGACCTTTTCCAGCGGCGGAGCGATCGGGAGGGGGTCGGATTTCGTCCCCCGACCACCAGAACGAGCGCGGACGGGCGGAATCGAACGAGCGCGAAGAGGCGCATCGCGTGGTGGTCGTGGCCCGACCGGAGACGAACTAAAACGACGGCGGCAAGCACCGTGGTGATCGCCGGAGTTCAACCAAAGGCGAGATTGGCAAAAGACGCTACGGGGAGGGCATCTAACGGCACGAACGGCTTCACCGGGCTGCCCTGAGCAAGCTCGTGGCCTCGGGCGAGCATGACAGCGCCTAGCACGACGAGAGCGATCTACGCGGCGGAGCTAGCTTCGGCCGGTGGTGGCAGCTGCGGCAACGGGGCGCAAGCGAGCGAATGAAGAGGGGAAGGAGGAGCGTGGGCTCACAGTGGGTCGTAGGGAACTGGCAGCGAGCTCGGGAAGGGCTCGACGGAGGGGAATCGGCGCCGGAGATGAAGACGACCACGCGGGGAAGAAGAGGTTGGGGAGGTCGAAGCAGTGGCGACGAGCTCCAATGCGCGGCATCAGGTGATGTAGATGACGACAACGAGGCCGTAGGATATGGAGGAGCGATGAACGAGGCACGGCGGCCGCGGGATCGATGGTGGCGACGGCGGGAGGTTTCGGTCGAGCTCCCGCATGAGCAGAGGAGGGGACGAGGGGGAAAACGTGGGCGCGCTAGGGTTCGGGGAGAGGGCGAGGCGCTCGGGCGCGGCCATATTGGCGACGGGGAGCCGTGGGATCGACGACACGGCAACGAGCGCCGGTCGGTTGTGCGCGCGCTAACGCGTGCGCGAGGGGGGGAGACGACCCGGCTGTTGGGCTGGGCCGGCCACTGTAGCGCAGGCTTAAGTGCACAGTAATGTAACACCCCATGTACTTTGCCACAGTAATCACTTTTGATAATGACAAGTCAGCAAGTTTAACAGTGCATGATCATCATGAGCATCATATTGCATTTCAACTCCTAAGTCAAAATCCAAATTTAAATGAATGTGGGAAATAAAAGTTGTTCAACAGAGAAACTAAAATGTTCATTAAATAATAAATATCCCAGAGACCATTCTAAAATTGTAACCAACATTTATTACATTAATTAAGTAACCCAAACCTCCTCTAACAGTGGCTGAAAATAATATTTAATAACCTTTTAATTAATCTAGGTCAAATATGAAATGATGTTTTGCCCAAACTAGTTTTTGGTGTTAGGGTATAATGCACTGATATTTATGGACTAGCTCACACTTTTTACAAAATTCATTTGGGTGCTCAAACATTTTGCAAACAGAAAAGAAAAGAAACAGAAAAAGAGAAAAAGGAAAAGGCCTAAACGCGCTACTGTGCACTTAGGCCTATCGCTACAGCGCCGGCCCAGAGCCCACCCCGCGCTGTCCCCCACCTCCCGCACTGCTCCTCGCCTCGCTGTCGAGCACCTCACGTGCGCGAGCCAGGCCCACCCTCCGTGCGGTTGACAGTGTGCCCGCGCTGGGGATAAGAGCAGCTCCCCACTCTCCTTGGCAAACCCTACCCACCATTCCCCCCTTCCTCCCTCGTTCCCCACCTCGCCCGACGCCGCCATGATCGGCCTCCGCTGAAGCTCGCGGCCACCGTCTCCCGCTCGCTCCGCCGACGCGTCCTACAACTCCGCCTCGTTCGTCTGCTTCGATTGCGCCTCGTCATCACGCTCGGGATCGACCTCGCCTCTCCTTCTCGGTCGCCGGCGCCCACCGTCGTCTCCATCGACGTCTGCTGCTCCTAAGCTCACACGGGCCTTTCTTGGCCGCTCGGTGAGCTCCTCCCTCCTTCCGTTACTTCTTTCCGCGGCCGCATTTGGCCCTAGGCCGCTCGCCGCCATGGCCGAGCCCCTGCCTCCGCCATTGCTTGTCGCCGGCGTTGTTCCGGCGACCAAATGGTCGCGCGCTACTGCCCAACTTGCTCGCCGCATCTCGTAGAGCCTTCCCAGCGCTTCGCTTCGTCCGTTAACACGACGTGGCGCGGTTCCCGTAGCTCACCCGAACGCCGTCGCCGCCGTTGTGGTCGTGCCGCTCATTTCCGGCAACCCCAGCTCCGGCCATTAGCACAGATCGACATGGCTCGGGCTCAGTTTTCGAACGCAAGAAGAATCGCCCGAAACGGTGCACCCTAGCCAAATCCCGAGCTCGCTGGAGCTCGACGCCGCGCTCGGGCTCGCCGAAGCGCTCTCCGGCGGCCGGTCCGACGTGGTACCGGTGGGTCCCGCCCTGTGCCACTGACTGTGGGGCCCCGCGGGCCCCTTTGACCCCGTTGACCTGGGTCAACGCTGACGTGGCCGCCCCTGTCTCACTGACATGCGGGCCCCACTCAATTAAACTAATTTAAATAAATAGATAATTAGTTAATTAGTTAATTAAAAACCTAAACAGACACTGACTGCTGGGCCCCACCTGCTAATTAACCCAATTAGTTAACTTAACCCCTCTGTTATAGCCACAGTGTATGACATGTGGGCCGCACCTGTTTGGTTTCACTGGTCAGCCAACCAGTTGACCTGCTGACGTCACCCTGACCTCATGCTGACATCATCAATTACTATTCTGGATAATTTGAATTTAAATAAATAATTAAATTCCAGAAATTAATAAAAACTTTAGAAATTCATATTAAATAAACCGTAACTCCAATGAAAATAATTTATATATGAAACTTGCTCATAATTTCGATACGAACCCAAATACGCACTCCGTATTCTTGTCAGATGCCCCTAGCTATATGAACATTGAACTTTTAGACCGATTTCGATAAATGAATAGTGCCCAACTTTAATTAAATAAATCCAAATAAATTCCTAAATTAACTAAATCGTTTAGATAGGCAGTAGAACACCCCGGCATATCATTTAGGCATGTCATGCATATTGTTTGCATTTTTGCCGTGAATTTACTGTTTCTCTCCCCCTCCTTCTCTCTCGATAGACGCCGAGACCGACGATGCTGCAACTGAGTTGGACTACACTACAGACGAGCAGCCCGTTGACGATCCCTCTCTCTTGCCAGAGCAACCAGGAAATCCCCCCCTTGAGCATCCAGATATCACCCATTCCATTTCTCCTGCTTGCATTAGATTTTGCTACTGTTAATGTATGCTCCTATTCTGATGCATAGCCTGCTGTTGTAACCTGTTCATTGTTACCTTACCTGCCTATGATAAACTGTTTAGTATAGGTTGGTAGTGAACCATCAGTGACCCCCACCACCTTACCCTTGTTGCCCCTGCTTGATCATTGATGACTCGATCAACGTGATCGTCGACCAGAGACCGACACCTCACTTCACACCCCCCCTTAGTTGTACGACTCTGCATAGTAACTATCGAGTGCCGAGGGTGATACCTCGTAACGCACTCCTGATGAATACTCCGCAGTGTAGTTGTTCGGTCGTGGTCATTGAGGGTGATTCCTCCTTATCCACTCCCGATACGACTCTGTCGTGCAACCCCTCAGTGTGAACCTCGAGGGTGATGCCTCATACATTCACCCTGATGATTTCGTCGAGCGGAATTCACCGAGGGTGATTCCTCGGGTTTCCCCCTTGATGTTATGACCACACGGTTACTTTGACCTTTGTTACAGGCGGGTCCACCCTGGTGGGTGCCCACTGGGGATCTATGTTGTCGGGTGTGCCGGAAGGGCACTCGAGTGTGATATTGTGGCGGAGCTTCAGAGACTCTGATTGCCTCCACGTGATACTAATTGAGCCTATTGGATTTGGGTTTGTGATCTGAGTGGGTCGACGTGCCCTATACACACTACCACCACGCGGGATAGTGGTAATGGGGCCCTCTGCGATGTACGTTTCTCCCGAAAGCTAATCAGACGTCACCATTCACCGTGCGGGCTGATCGCCGGGAATGGGCAGGATACTTCACTGACGAGTTCAGTGTCGCGCCTGCACCCCGGCCAGCCACGCAACACGCAGGGTGCCCAGGGCGATGGCCCAAGACCTCTGGGTGCATAGGCTAGTCCGGCGTGCTGACCTCTCTGCCGAGCCTAGGTAGGTCGCTGCTTTGTGTTGATCTTCCGAGGCCGGGCATTACCCAGCAAGTGTGTCCGACCAGAGTTGATCGAGCGTGTTGGGTAACAGTAGTGCACCCCTGCAGGGATGAATGATCTATCGATAGCCAGTGCTACAGTAAAGGACACTCAGTTTGTGTATCCTGATCTACTACTTGAACTGGATACTTGTTACTTAATTGAAGCTTCGGGATCGCTTTCTCGCTGGGAGTCGAGGAAGGATCTCTAGGCTTTGCTTCAACATGTTTGCTTAATAAAATGCTATTCTACTCTCTCCTATTGCCGCAAGATGGTGGCTCGTGAAGATGTTTGAAGATGCTAGTCTTCGATAGGACTAGGCCTTCTCTCTATTCTGGCATTTTTGCAGCCCAGTCCACATATACAGCCTTTCTCCATTGATAATGTTGTATATGTAGTATAGATCCTTGCTTGCTGAGTACTTCGGATGAGTACTCACGGTTGCTTTACTTTCTCTTTTCCCCATACCCCACCTTGATGATACATCAGACGATGGAGTCCAGGAGCCAGATGCCACCTCAGGAGCTTACTACCAGGAGGGTCCAGAGGGCACTTACTACTGGATCAAGCCAGCCGACCAGGAGTAGGATCGGAGGCTCCCAGGCAGGAGGCCAACGCCTTTCGATCTAGAGTCATTGTTTGTGCTAGCCTTCTTAAGGCAAAACTTGTCTAACTATGTCTGTACTCAGATAATATTTGTATGTCTGACTATGTATTCGGATCTCCGGTTCCCTAGTCTGTAATATTGTGGATCTCCGTTTATTTGTGTTTAGAGTTGTGTTGTGATATCTTCCCGTGAGTCCCTGTGCTTGATCATACACGTTTGCGTGTATGATTAGTGTACGATTGAGCCAGGGGCGCCACAAGTTGGTATCAGAGCCGACTGCCTGTGGGAAGCCCCCTTCCAATTCCTTGGTCGAAGTTGAGTCTAGAAACCGAAGAACTAATTTACTAACTTGGCTGTGTGGCTTACGGGCCCACGTCGCCAACTGGGTGGTATTAGGATCTTTTATTCCTCGTCTATACTCTCGGACTCTGATCTCTCTTCTATTCGGGTTAAATAAATTTTACTAATGCCGACACTTAAGATCTTGTAAATCCCGTCTACCCGCACAGGACTCAGATGTATGCTGGCATTGATTGGCCTGCTGTTGGAGGTGACACACCTACACGCGGACCTCTTCTTACAGCTCGAGACCGGGTTCTGCATCAGAGTGCACATGGAGCGCAGGATCCTTCCGTGATGAACATTCATCGTCCGCACTTGCATTTACCCCGTTTCAGTGGTTTTCCCCGACGTTGATGTAGCCTTTGCTATGTCTTGTTGTGTACTTCCTTACCGCGTGCCTGTGCGCCGCCTAGTATGTCTAGTTCTAAATTTGTGTCATTATGCTGTCCGCATGTACCCAACTCTGTGTATGGATCTGTATGTCTTAATTGACTACTGTTATGTATCTGTTACACTGCTTAAATTGTTGTCGAGTTACATCATGCTTGTCGCTAAACACTCGCAATTTCTTTTACTAAACTACCCCCTGTCGATACTTAGCAGGATGGTTAGACCAGGTGGTCGTGGTCGTGGTACCCCTGAACGCCCACCACCGCCAGACTATATGGCAGCTATGATGCAACAGTTTGAGCTTAACCGTCAGTTCATGACTGGAATCATGGCTCAGTTTCTGCATCAGAACAACCAGAACCAGAACCCTCCTTCAATAACACTGACAGAGTTTATGCGACTCAACCCCACTCAGTTCCGCAACTCTGACAAGCCACTGGATGCTGATGACTGGCTCCGCGACATCACTCACGAGATGGAGTCTGCTAATGTCGCCCCTGCCAACTTCGTCATCTTCGCGACCTTTTTCTTCAAGGGCCCCGCTGCTTAATGAAGGGACATACACAAGCGTACACTGCCTGTTGGAACAGTGGTTACCTGGTATGAGTTCCAGGCTGCTTTCCGTGCCCGTTATATCCCTCAGGCAATTATGGAACGAATGAAGACCCAGTTCCGCAACCTCACCCAGGGCAACAAGACTGTCGAAGCTTATCAGCGGGAATTTCTTGACCTCTCCCACTATGCTGAAGAACACATCGCCACAGATGCCCGTAGACAGGAGAAGTTCCGTAATGGACTACACCCAGACATCGAGCTTGCACTTGCTGCTCAAGACTTCAATGACTTTTCTACTCTTGTGAACAAGGCTATTGTGGTTGAGACCGCTCAGATGAAGCATAAGGACTCGCAGAAGCGCTATCGTGATGTTGGCTCATCTTCGGGCTCAGCACAGAAGCGTCGAGTCTGGATTCCCAACAACGTGTTCCGTCCCAATGCCCCTGCGCCAAAGAACAACTATGCTGCACCACGTCTGCCTCCTCCCCCGCCGAGGCAGCCAAGAGCTCAAGCTATTCAAAACAATGCTCCTCTTCGTCCTGAAGATGGTCTGTGCTTTAAGTGCCGCAAACCAGGTCACCAGGCTAAAGACTGCCGCCAGACTCAGAATCAGTTGGCTTTTCCTTGTACTGGCCGTGGCAATGGTCGTGGCAACAATCAAGCCCGCAACTATAATACTTGGTCTGCTGCATATGGTCGTGGACACGCTTACAACATTGATATTGAAGAAGTCCAGGATCAACCTGCTACTGTGATGGGTACCCTTCTCGTCAACTCAGTACCCGCTTCTGTATTATTTGATTCAGGAGCATCGCATTCATTCATGTCAGAAGCATTTGCATTATCACATGACATTGCATTCCAAAAGATGAATCTGCCAGTAGTTATCCGCACTCCTGGTGGCCAGTGTCAAACCACTGTGATGGCACACAATGTCCCCGTTGAAATTAAAGGATTGGAGTTCCTTGTTTCGCCCATTATTCTGAAGTCTTCCACCATAGAACTCATACTCGGAATGGATTGGTTGAAAGCTCACATTGCTTCGATCAATTGTGCCACTAAAGTTATCCAACTTCTTCACCCCTCCGATGAGATAGTGAACTATACCGCCCGCATTACACGGGACGCTGAAGCTCAGATATATGTTCTGAATGCCTCACCTCTGGAAGGGATCGAGAACGTTCCTGTCGTTCGAGATTTTCCAGACGTCTTTCCAGAAGAACTTCCAGGAATACCCCCGGCTAGAGCTGTCGAGTTCGTCATTGATTTGAAACCTGGCACTGTCCCCATTGCGAAATGTCCTTATAAGATGCCTCCGCACCACCTTCTTGAGCTTAAGGAAGAAATCGACAAGTCACTTAGGAAAGGTTTCATCCACCCCAGTTCCTCTGCTTGGGGAGCACCTTCACTCTTTGTTAGGAAGAAGGATGGAACTAACCGATTGGTTCAGGATTACCAGCCCATTAACCAAGCCACAATCCAGAATAAATACCTACTACCCCGGATCAATGATCTTTATGATCAGCTTGCTGGATCCTCTGTCTTCTCGAAACTCGACTTGAGGTTGGGTTATCATCAGATCCGTGTTCGCGAAGAGGACATCCCGAAGACTGCCTTTGTTACTCGATATGGCTCTTATGAGTACATCGTCATGTCATTTGGATTAACAAATGCTCCAGCAACTTTCTCCCGGTTGATGAACTATATCTTCATGGATTACCTCGACAAATTCATCGTGGTTTATTTGGACGATATCCTTATATATTCCAAGAATGAAGAAGAACATGCTGAACATCTTCGGCTTGTACTGGATAAGCTACGAGAACATCAGTTGTATGCTAAATTCTCCAAGTGTGAATTTTGGTTATCTGAAGTGACCTACCTGGGTCATGTGATTTCCAAGAATGGCATTGCTGTTAACCCCGAACGAGTTCAGGCTATTCTTGATTGGACTCCCCCGAAGAATGTTAAGCAAGTTAGAAGTTTTCTCGGACTCGCTAGTTATTTCCGTCGATTCGTTGAGAACTTTTCTAGGATTGCAAAGCCATTGACGAATCTGCTCCACAAATGTGTTAAATTTGAGTGGACAGAAAAATGTCAAGAAAGCTTTCAGACACTCAAAGATAAGTTAACATCTACCCCAGTACTAGCACCACCGGATTCCCAAAAGGATTTCGTGATATACTATGATGCATCTCGTCAAGGATTAGGCTGTGTCCTAATGCAAGAGCGTAAGGTGATTGCTTATGCCTCTCGACAATTGCGTCCTCATGAAGAAAATTATCCAGTGCATGATCTTGAACTTTCTGCGGTTATTTATGCCCTAAAGCTATGGTGACATTACCTTCTCGGTAATCGTTGCGAGATATACACGGATCATCAAAGTTTGAAGTATTTATATACTCAACTAGATCTGAACCTTTGTCAACAAAGATGGCTTGAAACAATTGCCGATTATGATATGAATATCTCATATACCCCTGGCAAGGCTAACGTAATGGCCGATGCTTTGAGTCGCAAGGCTTATTGCAGCAACCATATGGTTCAGGAAGCACAACCTGTTCTTTATGAAGAGCTTCACAAATTGAACCTCCATATTGTTCCACAGGGTTATCTCAATACCCTGGTTGTTGAACCAGATTTAGAACACATCATTAAGACTATGCAACGGTATGACTCTGAAGTTGAAAGGATCAAGCGATACCTCGAGCAAGGAAAGCCGTCGGAATTCTATCTTGACGATGATGGGATCCTATTCTTCCAACACCGTCTCTTCGTACCCAAGTTCAAGGATGAGAGAGAACACGTTATGAAAGAAGCTCATGACACTCCTCTGTCAATTCATCCTGGTAGCACAAAGATGTACCGTGACATTTGTCAGAGATACTGGTGGCCTAATATGAAGCGAGACATTGCTTGTTATGTTTCTGAGTGTGACGTCTGTCGCCGCATTAAAGCAGAACATCAAAGGCCTGCTGGAACTCTGCAACCCCTTGAAATTCCTGAATGGAAATGGGACAAGGTCCAAATGGATTTCATTACTGGTTTTCCCAGATCTCAGAAGGGCCATGATGCTATTTTTGTCGTCATAGACCGATTCTCAAAGGTTGCTCACTTTCTGCCAGTTAAGGAGACAATCACTGCTAGTCAGTTAGCAGACTTGTATGTTTCCCGAATTGTGTCACTCCACGGTGTTCCGTTGGAGATCAGTTCTGATCGTGGCAGCCTCTTTACCTCCAGATTCTGGAATAGTTTCCAAGAAGCTATGGGAACTCATCTGTCTTTCAGCACCGTTTTTCACCCTCAGTCACAGGGTCAAGTCGAACGAGTTAATCAAGTGCTCGAAGATATGCTTCGAGCTTGCGTAATCTCTTTCAGTAAGAAGTGGGAGGAATCTCTCCCGTATGCCGAATTCTCTTACAAAAATAGCTATCAAGCTAGTTTGAAGATGGCACCGTTTGAAGTTCTATACGGACGTAAGTGTCGAACCCCTCTGAATTGGTCAGAAACTGGGGAATGCTCACTCGTCAGACCAGACATTGTTCAGCAAGCTGAAGAACAAGTCCGCATTGTCCGTGAACATCTGAAAACTCCTCAGTCTCGTCAGAAGAGCAACTATGATCGAAAGCACCAGGAAATGGTCTGTCAACCTGGCGAGCAAGCTTACCTTCGCGTCACTCCGTTGAAAGGCACTCATCGGTTCGGAATCAAAGGCAAGTTAGCTCCTCGCTACATTGGCCCGTTCCGTATTCTCGCCCGTCGAGGAGAAGTGGCATATCAGTTGCAATTGCCGCCAAGTCTTTCTCAAGTACATGATGTTTTTCATGTATTCCAACTCCGTCGCTGCTTCAAGGATCCTATTCGAGCTGTGGATCATGAAATGCTTGAATTACGGGAAGATCTGTCTTATCCAGAACATCCCATCCGTATTCTTGATCAAGCTGAACGCCGGACTTGCCAAAAGTCAATCAAATTCCTCAAGGTTCAGTGGTTGAATCATTCTGAAGATGAAGCCACTTGGGAACGCGAGGATCATCTTCGCGAAGAATACCCCGCTTTCTTTCAGTCTTCCTCTTAATTCTCGGGATGAGAATTCTTGATAGATGAGGAGAATTGTAACACCCCATGTACTTAGCCACAGTAATCACTTTTGATAATGACAAGTCAGCAAGTTTAACAGTGCATGATCATCATTAGCATCATATTGCATTTCAACTCCTAAGTTAAAATCCAAATTTAAATGAATGTGGAAAATAAAAGTTGTTCAACATAGAAACTAAAATGTTCATTAAATAATAAATATCCCAGAGACCATTCTAAAATTGTAACCAACATTTATTACATTAATTAAGTAACCCAAACCTCCTCTAACAGTGGCTGAAAATAATATTTAATAACCTTTTAATTAATCTAGGTCAAATATGAAATGATATTTTGCTCAAACTAGTTTTTGGTGTTAGGGTATAATGCACTGATATTTATGGACTAGCTCACACTTTTTACAAAATTCATTTGGGTGCTCAAACATTTTGCAAACAGAAAAGAAAAGAAACAGAAAAAGAGAAAAAGGAAAAGGCCGAAACGCGCTACTGTGCACTTAGGCCTATCGCTACAGCGCCGGCCCAGAGCCCACCCCGCGCTATCCCCAACCTCCCGCACTGCTCCTCGCCTCGCTGTCGAGCACCTCGCGCGCGCGAGCCAGGCTCCCCCTCCGTGCGGTCGACAGCGCGCCCGCGCCCGCGCTGGGGATAAGAGCAGCTCCCCACTCTCCCTGGCGAACCCTAGCCACCATTCCCTCCTTCCTCCCTCATTCCCCACCTCGCCCGACGCCGCCATGATCGGCCTCCACTGAAGCTCGCGGCCACCGTCTCCCGTTCGCTCCGCCGACGCATCCTACAACTCTGCCTCATTCGTCTGCTTCGATTGCGCCTCATCATCACGCTCGGGAACGACCGCACGCTCGGGATCGACCTCGCCTCTCCTTCTCGGTCGCCGGCCCCCGCCATAGTCTCCATCGACCTCTGCTGCTCCTAAGCTAACACGGGCCTTTCTTGGCCGCTCGGTGAGCTCCTCCCTCCTTCCGTTACTTCTTTCTGCGGCCGCATTTGCCCCTAGCCCGCTCGCCGCCATGGCCGAGCCCCTGCCTCCGCCATTGCTCATCGCCGGCGTCGTTTCAGCGACCAAATGGTCGCGCGCTACTGCCCAACTTGCTCGCCGCATCACGTAGAGCCTTCCCAGCGCTTCGCTTTGTCCGTTAACACGACGTGGCGCAGTTCCTGTAGCTCACCCGAATGCCGTCGCCGCCGTTGTGGTCATGTCGTTCATTTCCGGCCACCCCAGCTCCGGTCATTAGCACAGATCGACGCGGCTCGGGCTCAGTTTTCGAACACAAGAAAAATCGCCCGAAACGGTGCACCCTAGCCAAATCCCGAGCTCGCCGGAGCTCGACGCCGCGTTCAGGCTCGCCGGAGCGCTCTCCGGCGGCCGGTCCGATGTGGCACCGGTGGGTCCCGCCCTGTGCCACTGACTGTGGGGCCCCGCGGGCCCCTTTGACCCCGTTGACCTGGGTCAACGCTGACGTGGCCGCCCCTGTCTCACTGACATGCGGGCCCCACTCAATTAAACTAATTTAAATAAATAGATAATTAGTTAATTAGTTAATTAAAATCCTAAACAGACACTGATTGCTGGGCCCCACCTGCTAATTAACCCAATTAGTTAACTTAACCCCTCTGTTATAGCCACAGTGTATGACATGTGGGCCCCACCTGTCTGGTTTGACTGGTCAGCCGACCAGTTGACCTGCTGACGTCACCTTGACCTCATGCTGACGTCATCAATTACTATTCTGGATAATTCGAATTTAAATAAATAATTAAATTCCAGAAATTAATAAAAACTTTAGAAATTCATATTAAATAAACCGTAACTCTGATGAAAATAATTTATATATGAAACTTGCTCAGAATTTCGATACGAACCCAAATACGCCCTCCGTATTCTTGTCAGATGCCCCTAGCTATATGAACATTGAACTTTTAGACCGATTTCGATAAATGAATAGTGCCCAACTTTAATTAAATAAATCCAAATAAATTCCTAAATTAACTAAATCGTTTATATAGGCAGTAGAACACCCCGGCATATCATTTAGGCATGTCATGCTTATTGTTTGCATTTTTGCCGTGAATTTATTGTTTCTCTCCCCCTCCTTCTCTCTCGATAGACGCCGAGACCTACGACGCTGCAGCTGAGTTCGACTACACTACAGACGAGTAGCCCGTTGACGATCCCTCTCTCTTGCCAGAGCAACCAGCCAAGCCCCTCCCCCCCTTGAGCATTCAGATATCGCCCATTCCATTTCTCCTGCTTGCATTAGATTTTGCTACTTTTAATGTATGCTCCTATTCTGATGCATAGCCTGATGTTGTAACCTGTTCATTGTTACCTTACCTGCCTATGATAAACTGTTTAGTATAGGTTGGTAGTGAACCATCAGTGACCCCCACCACCTTACCCTTGTGGCCCCTGCTTGATCATCGATGACTCGATCAACGTGATCGTCGACCAGAGACCGACACCTCACTTCACGCCCCCCCTTAGTTGTACGACTCTGCATAGTAACTATCGAGTGCCGAGGGTGATACCTCGTAACGCACTCCTGATGAATACTCTGCAGTGTAGTTGTTCGGTCGTGGTCATCGAGGGTGATTCCTCCTTCTCCACTCCCGATACGACTCTGTCGTGCAACCCTTCAGTGTGAACCTCGAGGGTAATGCCTCATACATTCACCATGATTTTTTCGTCGAGCGGAATTCACCGAGGGTGATTCCTCGGGTTTCCCCCTTGATGTTATGACCACACGGTTACTTTGACCTTTGTTACAGGTGGGTCCACCCTGGTGGGTGCCCGCTGGGGATCTATGTTGTCGGGTGTGCCGGAAGGGCACTCGAGTGTGATATTGTGGCGGAGCTTCAGAGACTATGATTGCCTCCGCGTGATACTAATTGAGCCTATTGGATTTGGGTTTATGATCTGAGTGGGTCGACGTGCCCTATACGCACTACCAGCACGCGGGATAATGGTTATGGGGCCCTCTGCGATGTACGTTTCTCCCGAAAGCTCATCAGACGTCATGATTCACCGTGTAGGCTGATCGCCGGGAATGGGCTGGATACTTCACTGACGAGTTCAGTGTCGCGCCTGCACCCCGGCCAGCCACGCAACGCGCAGGGTGCCCAGGTCGATGGCCCAAGACCTCTGGGTGCATAGGTTAGTCCGGCTTGCTGACCTCTCTGCCGAGCCTAGGTAGGGCGCTGCTTCGTGTTGATCTTCCGAGGCCGGGCATTACCCAGCAAGTGTGTCCGACTAGAGTTGATCGAGCGTGTTGGGTAACAGTAGTGCACCCCTGCAGGGATGAATGATCTATCGATAGCCGGTACTACGGTAAAGGACGCTCAGTTTGTGTATCCCGATCTACTACTTGAACTGGATACTTGTTACTTAATTGAAGCTTCGGGATCGCTTTCTCGCTGGGAGTCGAGGAAGGATCTCTAGGCTTTGCTTCAACATGTTTGCTTAATAAAATGCTATTCTACTCTCTCCTATTGCTGCAAGATGGTGGCTCGTGAAGATGTTTGAAGATGCTAGTCTTCGATAGGACTAGGCCTTCTCTCTATTCTGGCATTTTTGCAGCCCAGTCCACATATACAGCCTTTCTCCATTGATAATGTTGCATATGTAGTATAGATCCTTGCTTGTAGAGTACTTCGGATGAGTACTCATGGTTGCTTTACTTTCTCTTTTCCCCATACCCCACCTTGATGATACATCAAACGATGGAGTCCAGGAGCCAGATGCCACCTCAGGAGCTTACTACCAGGAGGGTCCAGAGGGCACTTACTACTGGATCGAAACAATCGACCAGGAGTAGGATCGGAGGCTCCCAGGCAGGAGGCCAACGCCTTTCGATCTAGAGTCGTTGTTTGTGCTAGCCTTCTTAAGGCAAAACTTGTCTAACTATGTCTGTACTCAGATAATATTTGTATGACTGACTATGTATTCGGATCTCCGGATCCCTGGTCTGTAATATTGTGGATCTCCGTTTAGTTGTGTTTAGAGTTGTGTTGTGATATCTTCCCATGAGTCCCTGTGCTTGATCGTACACGTTGGCGTGTATGATTAGTGTACGATTGAGCCGGGGGCGCCACAAGTAACTCTTTAGGCCTTTTCCAATTTTCCTTATTCTTTTTTTCTTTTTCTTTTCTGCCTTGCAAATAGTTTGGCACCCAAATGAATTTTCTAAAATATGTGACCTAGTCCATAAATCACAGTTCAACATATCCTATCACCAAAAATTGGTTTGGGGTATTTATCATTTCATATTAATTTTGGATTAATAAAAAGGTTACTAAATATTGTTTTTAGCCATTGTTAGAGGATGTTTGAGTAACCTAATTAATCCCATTGATGTTGGTTACAATTTTAGAATTGCCTCTAGAATATTTGTTATCTAATGAACATTTTAGTTTCTGTGGTTGAACAACTTTAATTTTCCACTTTGAATTTAATTGAAGTTTGAATTAGGAGTTGAAATGCAATATGATGCAAATGGTGATTATGCACTGTTAATCAAGCTGGCTTGTCATTATCAAAAGTGATTACTATGGCTAATGACATGGGGTGTTACAATTCTCCTCATCTATCAAGAATTCTCGTCCCGAGAATTAAGAGGAAGACTGAAAGAAAGTGGGGTATTCTTCACGAAGACGATCCTCGCGTTCCCAAGTGGCTTCATCTTCAGAATGATTCGACCACTTGACCTTGAGGAATTTGATCGACTTCTGACGAGTTCGATGTTCAGCTTGATCAAGAATACGGATGGGATATTCTGGATAAGACAGATTTTCTCGCAATTCAAGCATTTCATGATCCATAGCTCGAATAGGATCCTTGAAGTAGCGACGGAGTTGGGATACATGAAAGACATCATGCACTTGATAAAGATTTGGCGGCAATTGCAACTGATATGCCACTTCTCCTCGACGGGCAAGAATACGGAATGGGCCAATGTAGTGAGGAGCTACCTTGCCTTTGATTCCGAACCGATGAGTGCCTTTCAACGAAGTGACGCGAAGGTAGGCTTTCTCGCCAGGTTGATAGACCATTTCCTGGTGCTTTCGGTCATAGTTGCTCTTCTGACAAGATTGAGCAGTTTTCAGATGTTCACGAATGATGCGGACTTATTCTTCAGCTTGTTGGATAATGTCCGGTCCGACGAGTGAGCGTTCCCCAGTTTCTGACCAATTCAGAGGGGTTCGACACTTACGTCCGTAAAGAACTTCAAATGGTGCCATCTTCAGACTAGCT
Organism: Thinopyrum elongatum; assembly: GCA_011799875.1. Taxonomy (NCBI): domain Eukaryota; kingdom Viridiplantae; phylum Streptophyta; class Magnoliopsida; order Poales; family Poaceae; genus Thinopyrum; species Thinopyrum elongatum. The sequence goes on from CM022303.1 coordinate 130,871,660, forward strand.
TGGTAGCTATTGTTGTAAGAGAATTCGGCATACGGGAGAGATTCTTCCCAGTTCTTACCGAAGGAGATGATGCAAGCTCGAAGCATATCTTCGAGCACTTGATTAACTCGTTCGACTTGACCCTGTGACTGTGCGTGAAAAGCGGTACTGAACGACAGATGAGTTCCCATAGCTTCTTGGAAACCTTGCCAGAATCTGGAGGTAAAGAGGCTGCCATGATCCGAACTGATCTCCAACGGAACACTGTGGGGTGACACAATTCGGGAAACATAAAAGTCTGCTAACTGACTAGCAGTGATTGTCTCCTTAACTGCTAGAAAGTGAGCAACCTTGGAGAATCGGTCAATGACGACAAAAATAGCATCATGACCCTTCTGAGATCTGGGAAAACCAGTAATGAAATCCATTTGGACCTTGTCCCATTTCCATTCAGGAATATCAAGTGGTTGCAGAGTTCCAGCAGGCCTTTGATGTTCTGCTTTAATGCGGCGGCAAACGTCACACTCAGAAACATAACGAGCAATGGCTCGCTTCATATTAGGCCACCAGTATCTCTCACAAATGTCACGGTACATCTTTATGCTACCAGGATGAATTGACAGAGGAGTGTCATGAGCTTTTTTTCATAACATGTTCTCTCTCATCCTTGAACTTGGGTATGAAGAGACGGCGTTGGAAGAATAGGATCCCATCACTATCAAGATGGAATTCCGATGGCTTTCCTTTTTCGAGGTATCTCTTAATCCTTTCAACTTCAGAGTCATACTTTTGTATAATCTTAATGCTATGCTCAAGATCCGATTCAACAACCAGGGTATTGAGATAACCCTGTGGAACAATATGGAGGTTCAATTTGCGAAGCTCTTCATAAAGAACAGGTTGTGCTTCCTGAACCATATGGTTGCTGCAATAAGCCTTGCGACTCAAAGCATCGGCCATTACATTAGCCTTGCCAGGGGTATATGAGATATTCATATCATAATCGGCAATTGTCTCGAGCCATCTTTGTTGACGAAGGTTCAAATCTGGTTGAGTATATAGATACTTCAAACTCTGATGATCCATGTATATCTCGCAACGATTACCGAGAAGGTGATGTCGCCATAGCTTCAGGGCATAAATAACCGCAGAAAGTTCAAGATCATGCACTGGATAATTTTCTTCATGAGGACGCAATTATCGAGAGGCATAAGCAATCACCTTACGCTCTTGTATTAGGACACAGCCTAATCCTCGACGAGATGCATCACAATATATCACGAAATCCTTTTGGGAATCCGGGGGTGCTAGCACTGGGGCAGATGTTAACTTATCTTTAAGTGTCTGAAAGCTTTATTGACATTTTTCTATCCACTCAAATTTAACACCTTTGTGGAGCAGATCAGTAAGTGGCTTTGCAATCTTGGAAAAGTTCTCAACGAATTGACGGCAATAACTAGCGAGTCCGAGAAAACTTTTGACTTGCTTGACACTCTTCGGGGGTGTCCAGTCAAGAATAGCCTATACTCGCTTGGGGTTAACAACAATGCCATTCTTGGAAATCACATGACCAAGATAGGTCACTTCAGATAACCAGAATTCACACTTAGAGTACTTGGCGTAAAGCTGGTGTTCTCGAAGCTTCTCCAATACAAGCCGAAGATGTTCAGCATGTTCTTCTTCATTCTTGGAATATATAAGGATATCATCCAAATAAACCACGACGAATTTGTCGAGGTAATCCATGAAGATATAGTTCATCAACCGGGAGAAGGTTGCTGGAGCATTTGTTAAGCCAAATGACATGATAGTGTATTCATAAGAGTCATATCGAGTAACAAAGGCAGTCTTTGGAATATCCTCTTCGCGAACACGGATCTGATGATAACCCAACCTCAAGTCGAGTTTAGAAAACACAGAGGATCTAGCAAGCTGATCATAAAGATCATTGATCCGGGGCAGTGGGTATTTATTCTGGATTGTAGCTTGGTTAATGGGCCGGTAATCCTGAACCAATCGGTTAGTTCCATCCTTCTTGTTAACGAAGAGTGAAGGTGCTCCCCAAGCAGAGGAACTGGGGCGGATGAAACCTTTCTTAAGTGACTTGTCGATTTCTTCCTTAAGCTCGAGAAGGTGGTGCGGAGGCATCTTATAAGGACGCTTCGCAATAGGGGTAGTGCCAGGCTTCAAGTCAATGACAAACTCGACAGCTCTAACCGGGGGTATTCCTGGAAGTTCTTCTGGGAAGACGTCCGAAAAATCTCGAACGACAGGAACGTTCTCGATTCCTTCCAGAGGTGAGGTGTTCAAAGCATTCAGAGCATATATCTGAGCTTCAGCATTTCGAGTAATTCGGGCGGTGTAGTTCACTATCTCATCGGAGGGGTGAAGAAGTTGGACGACTTTAGTGGCACAATTGATCGAACCAATGTGAGCTTTCAACCAATCCATTCCGAGGATGAGGTCTATGGTGGAAGATTTCAAGACGATGGGTGAGGCAAGGAATTCCAACCCTTTAATTTCGACGGTAACGTCAGGTGCTATCACGTCAGCATGACAATGACCTCCAGGAGTTTTAACGACTAACGGAGTATGCATCTTCTCATATCAAATGCCATGCATGAATGCAAATTTTCCAGAGATGAATGAATGTGATGCTCCTGAATCAAATAAAACAGACACAGGTACTGAGTTAACGAGAAGGGTACCCATCACAGTAGCAGGTTGATCCTGGACTTCTTCAATATCAATGTTGTAAGAGTGTCCACGACCATGTGCAGCAGACCCAGTATTATAGTTGCGGGCCTGATTGTTGCCACGACCATTGCCACGGCCAGTACGAGGAAAAGCCAACTGATTCTGAGTCTGGCGGCAGTCTTTAGCCTCGTGACCTGGTTTGCGGCACTTGAAGCACAGACCATCTTCTGGATGAAGAGGAGCATTGTTTTGAATAGCTTGAACTCTTGGCTACCTCGGTGGTGGAGGAGGCAGACGTGGTGCAGCATAGTTGTTCTTTGGCGCAGGGGCATTGGGACGGAACACGTTGTTGGGAATCCAGACTCAACGCTTCTATGCTGAGCCCGAAGATGAGCCAGCATCACGATAGCGCTTCTGCGAGTCCTTATGCTTCATCTGAGCGGTCTCAACCAGAATAGCCTTGTTTACAAGAGTAGCAAAGTCGTTGAAGTCTTGAGCAGCAAGTGCAAGCTCGAGGTCTGGGTGGAGTCCATTACGAAACTTCTCTTGTCTACGGGCATCCGTGGCGATGTCTTCTTCAGCATAGCGGGAGAGGTCAAGAAATTCCCGCTGATAAGCTTCGACAGTCTTGTTGCCCTCGGTGAGGTTGCAGAACTGGGTTTTCATCTGGTCCATAATTCCCTGAGGAATATAACGGGCACGGAAAGCAGCCTTGAACTCATACCAGGTAACTATTGTTCCAACAGGCAGTGTACGCTTGTGTGTGTCCCACCATTGAGCAGTGGGACCCTTTAGGAAAAAGGCCGCGAAGGTGACGAAGTTGGCAGGGGCGACATTAGCAGACTCCATCTCGTGAGTGATGTCGTGGAGCCAGTCATCAGCATCCAGTGGCTTGTTAGAGTTGCGGAACTGAGTGGGGTTGAGTCGCATAAACTCTGTCAAAGTTATTGAAGCAGGGTTCTGGTTCTGGTTGTTCTGATGCGGGAACTGAGCCATGATTCCGGTCATGAACTGACGGTTGAACTCAAATTGTTGCATCATAGCTGCCATATAGTCTGGCGGTGGTGGGCGTTCAGGGGCACGACCACGACCACCTGGTCTAACCATCCTGCTAAGTATCAACAGGGGGCAGTTTAGTAAAAGAAATTGCGAGTGTTTAGTGACAAGCATGATGTAACTCGACAACAATTTAGTAGTGTAACAGATACATAACAGTAGTCAATTAAGACATACAGCTCCATACACAGAGTCGGGTACATGCGGACAGCATAACGGCGCAAATTAAAAAACTAGACATGCTAGGCGGCGCGCAGGCACGCGGTAAGTAAGTACACAACGAGACATAGCAAAGGCTACATCAACGTCGGGGAAAACCACTGAAACGGGGTAACTGCGAGTGCGTACAACGAATGTTCGTCGCAATAGGATCCTGCACTCCATGTGCACTCTGATGCAGAACCCGGTCTTATCGAATGACAACTCGGAGAGAAAGGTTAAACAAAACAATGGAAAGGAAAATGATTATCAGACTAATCAGATCAATGACAGGGAAATCGCACAGATATCCAGCTCTCCGGGTAGACGGGATTTACGAGATCCTAAGTGTCGGCATTAGTAAAATTTATTTAACCCGAATAGAAGAGAGATCAGAGTCCTAGAGTTTAGAAGAGGAATAAAAGATCCTAATACCACCCAGTTGGCGATGTGGGCCCGTAAGCCACACAACCAAGTTAGTAAATTAGTTTTTCGATGTCTAGACTCAACTTCAACCAAGGCATTTGGAAGGGGGCTTCCTATAGGCAGTCGGCTCTGATACCAACTTGTGACACCCTCGACTCAATCGTGCACTAATCATACACGCAAACATGCACGATCAAGCACAGGGACTCACGGGAAGATATCACAACACAACTCTAACACAAATAAATGGAGATCCACAATATTACAGACCAGGGATCACAAAGATCCGAATACATAAGTCAGTCATACAAATAATATCTGAGTATAGACATAGTTAGACAAGTTTTTGCCTTAAGAAGGCTAGCACAAACAATGACTCTAGATCGAAAGGCGTAGGCCTCCTGCCTGGGAGCCTCCGATCCTACTCCTGGTCGGCTGGCTCGATCCAGTAGTACGTGCCGTCTGGACCCTCCTAGTAATAAGCTCCTGCTGGGACATCTGGCTCCGGGGCTCCATCGTTTGATGTATCATCAAAGGTGGTATGGGGAAAAAGAAGTAACAAAGCAACCGTGAGTACTCATCCGAAGTACTCAGCAAGCAAGGATCTACACTACATATGCAACATTATCAAAGGGGAAAGGCTGCATATGTGGACTGGGCTGCAGAAATGCCAGAATAGAGAGAAGGCCTAGTCCTATCGAAGACTAGCATCTTCAAACATCTTCACGAGCTACCATCTTGCAGCATTAGAAGAGAGTAGAATAGCATTTTATTAAGCAAACATGTTGAAGTAAGCCTAGAGATCCTTCCTCGACTCCCAGCGAGAAAGCAATCCCGAAGCTTCAATTAAGTAATCAAGTATCCAGTTCAAGTAGTAGATCGGGATATACAAACTGAGCGTCCTTTACCGTAGGACCGGCTATCGATAGACTATTCATCCCTGCAGGGGTGCACTACTGTTACCCAACACGCTGGATCAACTCTGGTCGGACACACTTGCTGGGTAATGCCCGGCCTCGGAAGATCAACACGAAGCAGCGCCCTACCTAGGCTCAGCAGAGAGGTTAGCACGCCGGACTAACCTATGCACCCAAAGGTCTTGGGCCATCGCCCTGGGCACCCTGCGCGTTGCGAGACTGGCCGAGGTGCAGGCGCGACACTGAACTCGTCAGTGAAGTATCCAGCCCATTCCCGACAATCAGCCCGCATGGTGAACCATGACGTCTGAAGAGCTTTCGGGAGAAACATACAACGTAGAGGGCCTCATAAACCATAATCCCGCGTGGTGGTAGTGCGTATAGGGCATCTCGACCCACTCAGATCAAATACCCAAATCCGATAGGCTCATTTAGTAACACGCGGAGACAATCAGAGTTTCTGAAGCTCCACCACAATATCACACTCGGGCGCTCTTCCGGCACACCCGACATCATAGATCCCATGCGGGCACCCATCAGGGTTGACCCACCTGTAACAAGGTCAAAGTAACCGTGTGGTCATAACATCAAGGGGGAAACCACAAGGAATCACCCTCGGTGGATTCCACTCGATGAAATCATCAGGGTGAACATATGAGGCATCACCCTCGAGGTTCACACTGAGGGGTTGCACGACAGAGTCGTATCGGAAGTGGTGAAGGAGGAATCACCCTCGATGACCATGATCGAACAGCTACACTGCAGAGTATTCATCAGGAGTGTGTTACGAGGTATCACCCTCAGCACTCGATAGTAACTATGCAGAGTTGTACAACTAAGGGGGTGAAGTGAGGTGTCGGTCTCTGGTCGACGCTCACATTGATCGAGTCGTCGATGATCAAGCAGGGGCAACAAGGGTAAGGTGGTGGGGGTCACTGATGGTTCACTACCAACCTATACTAAGCAGCTTAACATAGGCAGGTAAGGTAGCAATAAACAGGTTACAAAAGCAGGCTATGCATGAGAATAGGAACAAATAGTAACAGTAGCAAAATCTAATGCAAGCAGGAGAAATGGAATGGGCGATATTTGGATGCTCAGGGGGGGGGGCTTGCCTGGTTGCTCTGGCAAGAAAGAGGGGTCGTCAACGGGCTGCTCGTCTGTAGCATAGTCGTACTCCGCTGCAACGGCGTCGGTCTCGGCGTCTATCGAGAGAGAAGGAGGGGGAGAGAAACATTAAATTCACGGCAAAAATGCAAACAATATGCATGACATGTCTAAATGATATGCCGGGGTGTTCTACTGCCTAACTAAATGATTAAGTTAATTTAGGAATTTATTCGGATTTATTTAATTAAAATGGGGCACTATTCATTTACTGAAACCGGTCTAAATGTTCCATGTTCATCTAGCTAGGGGCATTTGACAGGAATACGGAGGGCGTATTCAGATTCGTATCAAAATTCTGAGCAACTTTCATATATAAATTATTTTCATCGGAGTTACGGATTATTTTATATGATTTTTTTCAAAGTTTAAACAATATTCTAAAATTACATATTTATTATTAATTCGAATTATCCAGAATAGTAAATAATGATGTCAGCATGACATCAGAGTGATGTCAGCAGGTCAACTGGTCGGTTGACCAGTCAAACCAGACAGGTGGGTCTAGTGGGACCCACATGTCATTGATAGGGGCACTAACAGAGGGGTTAGACTAACTAAATTAGGTTAGTTAGCGGGTGGGCCCTAGTAGTCAGTGGGCGTTTAGTGTCTTAATTAACTGACTAATTAATTAACCGCTTATCTATTTATTTTTATTCATTTATTATGGTGGGCCCCGCATGTCATAGACACAGGGGCAGCCACGTCGGCGTTGCAACGGGGTCAAAGGGGCCCGCGGGGCCCCACAGTCAGTGGCCCAAAGGCGGGGCCCACCGGCCACGTCGGCGCGGCGGCCGGAGACACGTCGGCGACCATTTCCAGTGGCGGAGCGATCGGGAGGGGGTCGGATTTCGTCCCCCGACCACCAGAACGAGCGCGGACGGGCGGAATCGAACGAGCGCGAAGAGGCACATCGCGTGGTGGCCGTGGCCCGATCGGAGACGCACTAAAACGACGGGGGCGAGCACCATGGCGGTCGCCGGATTTCGACCAAAGGCGAGATCGGCGAAAGAGACTACGGGGAGGGCATCTAACGGCACAGACGGCTTCACAGGGCTGCCTTGAGCAAGCTCGTGGCCTCGGGCGAGCATGACAGAGCCTAGCGCGACGACGGCAATCTACGCGGCGGAGCTAGCTTCGGCCGGTGGTGGAATTTGCAGCAACGGGGCGCGAGCGAGCGAATGAAGAGGGGAAGGAGGAGCGTGGGCTCACAGTGGGTCGTAGGGGACTATCAGCGAGCTCGGGGAGGGCTCGACGGAGTCGAATCAGTGCCGGAGATGAAGACGACCGCGCGGGGAAGAAGAGGTTGGGGAGGTCGAAGCAGCGGCGACGAGCTCCAATGCGCGGTGTCAGGCGATGTAGATGACGACGACGAGGCCGTAGGACATGGCGGAGCGATGAACGGGGCACGGCGGCCGTGGGATCGACGGTGGCGACGGTGGGAGGTTTCGGTCGAGCTCCCGCATGAGCAGAGGAAGGGACGAGGGGGGAAACGTGGGCGCGCTAGGGTTCGGGGAGAGGGCGAGGCGCTCGGGCGCGGCCATATAGGTGACGGGGAGCCGTGGGATCGACAACACGGCGACGAACGCCGGTCGGATGCGCGCGCGCGCTGACGCGTGCGCGAGGGGGAAGACGACCCGGCTGTTGGGCTGGGCCGGCCACTGTAGCACAGGCTTAAGTGCATAGTAACTCTTTAGGCCTTTTCCAATTTTCCTTATTATGTTTTCTTTTTCTTTTCTGCCTTGCAAATAGTTTGGCACCCAAATGAATTTTGTAAAATATGTGACCTCGTCCATAAATCACAGTGCAACATATCCTATCAGCAAAAATTAGTTTGGGGTATTTATCATTTCATATTAATTTTGGATTAATAAAAAGGTTACTAAATATTGTTTTCAGCCACTGTTAGAGGATGTTTGAGTCACCTAATTAATCCCATTGATGTTGCTTACAATTTTAGAGTTGCCTCTAGAATATTTGTTATCTAATGAACATTTTAGTTTCTGTGGTTGAACAACTTTTATTTTCCACTTTGAATTTAATTGAAGTTTGAATTAGGAGTTGAAATGCAATATGATGCAAATGATGATTATGCACTGTTAATCTAGCTGGCTTGTCATTATCAAAAGTGATTACTGTGGCTAATGACATGGGGTGTTACAATGATGATGACGATGAAGCATACATGAAAAGAAGAATCAATACTACATTACCTAAGAAAGATTGTACTCCATGGTGCCGGAAAAGTCACAAGGAGGGGCTCAATTATTCGACAACGAACAAGAAAGGGAAGAAGCTCAATGTGAAAGGTCGTCGACGCAGCTGAGAAACCATCATTTATATATATGTATCTATTTTGTGTACGCACTTAAGTAACCGTTATCGGTCAAATGATGTATACATCGTATCCCCTTCAATTACCACCACATGCATGGTTCCGGTGATATTCGCGCAGTGTGGGAGGGAGACGCCGTCGTCGGGAGAAAAACAAAAAAAAACAAAAGGGAGAAAGCAATACAAAAGAAAAAGAAAAGTAAACAGAAAAGAAAAGAAAAATAATAAAAAGAAAAGAAAACTAAAAACTAGAAAAGGAAAATAATAAAAAGAAAAGAAAAATAGCGGTAGCGCTGGATTGGGAACCAGCGCTATAGCTAAGTTAGCTATAGCGCTGGATCCGCTATGTGGAGAACCGGTTGCTCCTAAAAAGAATGCGGACAAATTTAAGCATCAGTGTGGAGTTATTGTCAGGGACCAAATCCCGATCTCCGTTCAAGAATGGAATAAGCCAAAGGGAGATCGAGGAGTTAGTTTTGTCTCTGAAAGAGCAAAAGATCTGCTATGGGAATCGCTCATGTCACATTTCACCCTACCAGAGCATTTGACAGATGCAGAACGGGAGAAAGTCAAGAAGAGTGCTCTTAAGAAGATGGCCGTGTGCTTCTGCAACCACAAGAAAAGAATATGGGGCAAGTACGAAGCAGAAGGAAAGCAGACTCCAGAATTCAAGGGAACACTGGAGAAGGCAAGAGATCACTGGGACTCTTTTGTGAAGTTCAAGGAATCGGAAGCAGCACTGGAACGGTCCAGGATAAACAAGATTAATGCTGCGAAAAAAAAGTTTCACCATAATCTAGGGCCAGGTGGCTACCAGGTCGGCCGGCCTAAGTGGGATCAATCTGAGGAACATATGATTGCTGCAGGGGTCACTCCAGTTACATTGAGTTGGCCCGACAGGTGCAGGACTTGGTTTTATGCACATGGGGGAAAGTTGGACCCAAAGACAGGGCTATTTATGGAGCGGGCAAATCTTAAAGAAGCCTCCGACGCTTTACTTGTTGCAATAGAATATGCTCAAACGGGGGTGTTCAAGCCCGAGAGAGAGAACGATGAGCTTACGCGCGCCTTGAAGAATCCTGAACACCCAGGACGAACACGAGGTAAAGGCCTTGTTCCGTGGTTTGAGAGGTTTGCGGATTGGAACGCCACTTACAGAAGCCGTGCGAGAAAGAAGAAGCAGGAGGAGGAGCAGAAGAAGCTGGAAGCAGACCGCCTTCAACAGGTAGAATCAAAGCACGCAGAGTTGGAACGCGCTTTCATGTGGCAGCAGGAGCAGATTGACTCACTTAGCCAGGAAAGGGCGTCTCAGCGGCAGCAGCAAGCAGATCCATCATTGGATAGCACCATCCCATCTATGCCGAAAAACAGCGTGGGTTCCACCCCGGCCGATGATGCACTGTTGGCTAGATACCCCATGGATGATATCGAACATTCGACACCTTGTGAGCTACACATGAAACTGAAGAACATATCCATGAAGGTGGCGGACGGCTATGCTTTACCAAATCTCCCTGAAGCAACCTTCCATGGCAACCCGATTCCAGCTGGCTATGCTCGTGTCGGGGTGGATGAAGTGATGTCGGGATATGACAAGCTAGAGCTTGACATTCCTGGAGGTGAGGACGAGCGCCACTGGGAGACGCCATATGTCGTATCATTCTATGGAGAAAGGATTGCATCGTCTTTCCAAGGCCACCGACTCCTCCTCCAAGTCTGCCGCGTCAGCCGACTCCACTGCCCCACCCCGGGACGGAGCGCGGCGCTAGTCCGCCACCGCGTCAGCCGACTCCACCGTCCCACCCCGAGACGAAGCGCGGCGCTAGTCTGCCACCGCGTCAGCCGACTCCACCGCCCCACCCCGAGAGGAGCCCATCAGCGCAAGTCCGCCATATCGATCTCTGGTGCGTCAGCCTTCTCCAAAGCGTAAGAGAGCACCAAGCAAGAAAGCCTCTCCTCCTGCCAAAAAGAAGTTGGCTTATGAGAAGACTGACGAGGAAACCAATGCCACAGTGGCTGCCGAAGTGAAGGCCCATTTTGCACCGAAACCGCCCCCGTCGGCAAAGGAGAAAATACCTGAGGAAGTCACAACACTTTGTGGATATGGCTCAACCGGCTGTGAAGATAATGGACTCAGACTATGAGCGCTCTATTAAGAAGTCATATCGTGCACAAAAAGATAAGGAGTCGAGCTCGAGCCAAGCAGGAAGTAATAAAAGCGGGAAAATTGTTCCCCAACTGGGAGAACAGGCAGTGCAGTCGAGCCCCCCGCTCATTGTACAATCACATGTGAGTACCGCCGATAAGCTGGAAATAACCGACGCTCATAGACAAATGGCTAAAGATGCCGGTGTCACTGTTGAACAACTCCTAGGCATCGAGGTTCTCCCCGGGTTTGAAGAGGAGGAACTAGCATGGAAATATGTCCCCGGCCAACCTCTGGTCAGGCCTGAGGAGGTCCCGCTTCTATCAACGAGAATGCGCAGATTGCATGACTGGTACATGAGAGAAGTAAAGAACGGGCGAGAGAACCTCATGGTGAAAGTCAAGGCAGAGCATTATTTCCATGAAAAAGATTTGTGGGTTGAGATAAAAGAAATGTTTCAGTTATTCAATCAAGACGCACTCGACAAATCTCTCATCAGATGCTATTGTCTGTAAGTAATTTCCTTCTGTAATTTAAGTCTCTAGTTGTGCTAGTTCATTGCCTGTAATTATCCTCACTATATTTTTTTCTGTGGTATTATGCAGAATGAAGATTTATGAAATGAAAAGAGATGGACACTATGGCATTGGGTTCATTGACCCAAATACCGTTAATGAAGGTGTGTGGCAAATCAGCAAAAAAGACACAGAGAGAAGCTTGCTAGAGTTTTTGAAGCAACTAAATACCAAACCAGAAATACTACTTCCTTACAACTTCGGGTGAGTGTCGTTACTGTCTTGTACTACAAATTTTGTTTTGCTTACTAGATGTTAATAAGTGTAGTTGATGAGTTATGCACATGCCCTCTTAATTATACAAACGTGTCTGCATCATGCAATTTCCACTAGATCCTGCTAATCATTGAAGTTGACGAGGGAAAAGTACAAGTACTGGACTCACTACTTAAAGAACCTAAAGAATACTCAAATGTGAAGGAGATGTTCGGCAGGTAATTTCAATCATTATCGCACTATGTCGGCCTCTTTAGTTCATTTCCTGATATCAACTAATTAATAACTTCTTTATTCATTTTCTTTGCCGGCGGGCAGGGTTTGACAAAAGTTCATCAAACAGGTTCAAGGCCCATGGAAACAAGAGCTGAAATGGGTGCGACCCACGGTACGTAATTAAGTAGTACTAGCTACGTCCGCGCATCTCTTTAATTCTAGTTTCAATACCATTATCATGCTTGATTAATTATTATCTAATTGTATTTTATTCTTGTAAAGTGCATGAGGCAGGTGTCGGAGAATAATTTATGTGCATTCTACGTTTGTGAGAACATTCGCTTTATGACAGAAAGGAGCAAAAGTGGAAGAAATTTTTTCGTATAGAAACACAATTCACAATTCTTTTTATCATGATCTAATATATATACACACAACTAATATATTCATATTGATCTCCTTTTTTAATAAAGATGCAAGAGATGCGGGATAAGCTCATACCAACGGACCACATACGAGCACTTCAAGAGGAAATTGCGGGATTTTTGATTGACCAGGTCGTAGATCCCGAAGGAGAATACCATTACACCTAATGCCTGCCTGTAATGATCTGCAAATTGTAGGAGAAATTGTATGTACCAAATTGTATATATATATATATATATATATATATTTATATATAGAGTAGCACTATTATGATCATGGGAACAGAATATTATTCTGATAACAATCATCCCTATATAAGAGGCGAGGGGTGTTCCCGAGATCGAGATCCAGAGAAAACGAAGTGTCGGTCCATCCCTAACCTCCCCCACCCCGATCTAAAAATCCCCACTACCGCGAGGCTCCACCCCAACCCACCTCCATCCCCTGGCTTCAGCTCGCCTCCCGCCGATGGCCCTCCCAGCCCCGACGCGCCTCTCGTCATCGTCGCCCCGGCACGCCTCCCACCGCCAGCGCCCATCCCCCGACGCGCCTCTCGCCGCCATCGCCCCGGCACGCCTCCCATCGCCAGCACCCATCCCCCGACGCACCTCTCGCCACCGTCGTCTCGGCCCCGGCAAACCTCTCTCCATCCCCAGATCGCCTCCCACCGTCGCCCTCCATCCCCACCACGCCCCCACCACCGGACCTCCGCCGGCGACCGCATCCCCTGGCGCGGCTGCACATGACCGGGATCCCCCATCTCCCAGCAAACCTCGCTGGTGCACGCCGCCTCCCTCGCCCCGTCCGATCCACCCCATTGGTGTTCACACCCCGACGCCGCCGGCGAGAGCCACCACTCCCTGTGCTCCTCTCTCATCCAAGTTCACGCAGCCCCGATTCTCTTTGTGTTCTATTGCAGGTTGGGGGCGGTGTGAACTTCGAATGGATCAGTGGTTGGACCATCAGTAGTTAACTGCACCAACGCGACTGATGCCACCTCGCACGCGTTCGTCTTCGTCGACGGCGGTCAGCACCTCCAACGCAAACCGATTCAGCGCTGTCTATGCACGGCTCGGCTCCTACGCTCTACTGCCGCCACGGGGCCCAGTGTACCTCCCGTCCTCTGCTTTTTTCTTCGTGCGCAACTGTCTGTCTCGTGTCGCCGCTTGACCCTGCTACTGCTGGGAATACGCTGTCCCATGACGCCCTGTACTCAAGCTGTACCCGTGCTCTCTCTGGTCTCACGCACCATCCCTACGGCCACGAAGCTTCCCTCAGACCGGCCACCATGCATCAAACTGAACTGCTGAGTTCCTTCCCCCCAAAGTCCAGCAGAGCTTACAGTAAAGAGGCTTACCCCGATCTCCTCCGTTACTTAACAATATGGTGTGCTTTCTGATGGAACGGACTCGCAGTAAACTAGGCATAAAATCTCATGTCTATGTAGATATAATTAGTGACCTTAATCACCCTATGTGTGTAGCAATCGCTAGCTTCAAAACAGAGGCATGTGTGTGTTCGTGCATGTAGGTTCAAGAAGATGCAGCCAACGAGATAGTGGACAAAAGTAGAAGCGATTTAAGCTGGGCCATGGGTGAGACGAGATAAGTTGGGCCCAAATAAAGTTGATTTTACGGCCATGTTGACCAATATGATTTTAGATTTAGAAAATATACATGGTGGAAAATAAATCAGCGGACTATAGTTATGCCAACTGTTCTGACATATAGAATGCGAAGTCAAAGCTCAGAAAAAACAAGAACACAAAAGCATCATTAAAAATTGTTCTTTTCACGATCTGTTTGACAAAGTAACCAGAGGAAATGCACTTATAATTTTCTTTTTGAAAAGTTCAGGATCGCATCCCAGAGAAGTTCAGTAAAAAATGGTTGCACACAAAAGAGACACCGAGGGATTCATCAAAAAAATTGCAAGTTGTTGTCAGTGGTGTTTCAATAGTTATGTGTGCATTTTTAGTTTGCTAAATTTTTTGTTTTAGTTTGCTAGAATAAAAAAGGGATATTCACGATTTTGTAAAAAATCCTTGAAGTTCAAATTTAAAAAATGCATGATGTTTATTAAGAAAACTATGATTTTTTCCGTTACAAAAAGAAATAAAACCAAGAAGTCGAAAACAAAAAAGAGGATCAGTTCGATGATTATACAAAATTCAGATTTCCTCGTTATTAAAGAATGGAATCAAGAAGTTTAAACTAAAATAACGCAGTAGTTCGATGTATATAACTTGAAAAATCTAAATCCGCTGACAAGAAGATCATAGGAAGTTCCAAAAAAAAATTAAAAGAGCACTTAGAAGCAGATATTTCATCGGTCATAAAAACAAAAAAAATTGGGATTTTGAATTTTAAAAAATTGAGGAGTTCAAAAAATAATAATAAAGGACTTTCATCATTTCTAAAATTAAAAAAACACTAGAAGTTCAATTTAAATGACGACCGGTCCAATATTTATTACACAATAGGATATTTCTGTTACTAAAAGAAATAAACCAAGAAGTCCAAATTAGAAAAATAGAGAAGTTTGATATTTGTAAAAAAACTCAGATTTTCCTTGTTACTAAAGAAAATTAAGAAGTTAAAATTAAAACAAAGGAGTATGTTCTATGTATACGAAAAACTCAAATTCTTTCCGTTCAAGAAAAATAAATGTGTGAAGTTCAATTTAAAAAAAATGTTTGTGCTTAATTAAAAAGATATTTTTTATATGAATAAGACTAAGAAGTTCAAATTAAAAAATAGAGAAGGTTCGAAGTATATAAAAAACTCAGATCTTTTCTAGTTGCTAAAGAATAAAATGAAGAAGTTCAAATTAAAATAAAGGGACAGCTAAAAAAATTTAAAAATATTTTCCCCGTTTTTAACAAAACTAGAAGTTCAAACTAAAACAACGCAGTGGTTCATTGTTTATTTAAAAATCTACGATTTACCATTTTTCAAAATCCCAGATATACATTATTATTGAAGAATCAACCATGAAGTTCAAATTGAAAGAACATGCAAATTCGATGTTTGTCTGAAAATGAAAAATAAATCTTTACTCAAAAATAAATATGTGAAGGTCAAATTAAAATAAGATTGAAGTTCAAAGTATATTAAAACCTAGGACTTACAAGTTCAAAAAACAAAAAGACCGAACGTCATTTTGGCCATTTTTAATGACAACTCATGAACAACGACGAATTTTGGAAGAACTCTCTACGTGCCAAAGTTTCTCCTATTTAAACTCTCACCAACAGGATATCATAAGATCTATTCCGTTAAAAAGGTTTAAATTTTGGTCTATATCGTTCGAGAAAATAAGTTTCAACATATTCAAAAAAAGATCCTAAAACAATTGCGAATTAGAAAAACTGCTCAACACGTAAAGTTGCACCTTTTCGATGGCTTTTCTAACGGTATGTCTTTTGCTCAATTTCAATGAGTGTTTTAGGAGTTGTGGTAAAAAAATAGAGAGAAGATCAAAGTGAAAACAACCAATGGTTCAACTACTACATGGAGTGTGTTTCATATAAAAAAAGAATAAAAAAGGCAAAGTCTAAAATGACTTTTGGTAGAAGTTCACGTGGTCGGCTCAAGAAGTTCAAAAATTCTTGTAAGGAAGTTCACGTGTATTTACTTGTGCAAAAACACACACAAAAATGTTGTTTTTTGTGTTTTAAAATAATTCTCTCAATCCATACAAATTTGAAAACAAAAATGGCTCTACATGAAAGATATTCCTCCTATTCAACGACTTTCCAAGGGTATATCATATTCTTATTCCAAAAAAATTTGGTTAAAACAAATTAGTGTATGTTGTTCGAAACAAAAGTTAAACCGTATTAGAAAATATGCGTCTTCTCAACATGTTTCTAATGGTATATCATTTGTGGAAGTCCGACGAAACGGGTGAGGAATTACGAACAAAAATACGTGACCGAAGTTCAATGTGAAAACAGCGAGCAGTTCAACTACTATACGGAATGCGTTTCAGACGAGAATAAAAGAATACAAAACTAAAAGCCTAAAAGGTTTGTTGCAAGAAGTTCACGTGCTCCACCCTGCATGGTTCAAAAATTATATTACGAGAATCCGACCTTCAATTACATGTTAAAAAAGAGAGGCAAAAATAACATCGCGTTTGCCATTTTTAAAACTGCTCTCAAACGGCAACGAATTTGTAACACATGTCTACATGAAAAATTCGATCTTATTCATAAACTTTCCAACCGTATATTATATGCTACATTCCGATGAACGGTTTAAAATTTTCATGTATACTGTTTAAAACACATTTTTATGTATTTCAAAAAATTCTTTTGAACCATCGCGAGCATGAAAAACTGATCAACACGGGAAAGTTGCGTGTTTTCAACAGCTTTCCATTGGTATATCATTTGCTCAATTCCGGTAAGTGGTTGGGGAGTTATGGGTAAAATAACAACACGTGAAAAACAGAGTGAAGTTCAAAAAGAACTGCTCCAGAAGTTCAACCTCTTCACGAAGTGCATTTTCGGAGACTCCTTTTTTCCGATGAAGGCATAATGCATGATCTCAGAAGTTCTGATTGATAACTGCCAGAAGTTGACGTACTACATGGTGTGCATTTTGTATTAAAAAAATAATGAAAATGCAAAGCCTAAAGTTTTGTTGCTAGAAGTTCAAGTGCTCGGCCCGAGAAAGTTCAAAAATTCTTGTGAGAGAGGTTGAACAAAAATACGTGACAGAAATTCAAGGTGAAAACAATGAGAAGTTCAACTACTGCAAGGAATGCATTTCAGGTGAGAATAAAAGTATAGAAAAATAAAAACTTAAAAGGTTTGTTGAAAGAAGTTCAAGTGCTCTGTCCGGGGAAGTTCAAAAATTCTTGCGAGAGAGGTTCACCTTGTATTTCCATGTTCAAAAACACAAAAAATAAATTAATTCTCTCAATCCACAAAGAAGTTCAATTATTATTTGTTAGCAATTTGATTTCAAAAAGAAAATAAAAATTCAAATTATAAAAATGGAAAAAGTTAATGTACTACATGGTATGTGTTTAATATGAGAAAAAGGAATTAAAAGGCAAGGTCCAATTTTGTTGTTGTTATAAGTTCAAGTCCTCGGTCAGAGAAAGTTAAAAAAATTATTGTGAGAGAGGTTTGTACAAAAGAAATATCATTTGTGTAACACTGACAAATGGATGAGAAAAATTACAAACGAAAATACGTCACAGAAGTTCAACGTGAAAACAGCAGAAAGTTCAACTACTACACGGAATGAATTTCAGATGAAATTTTTTTAAAACGTCGCGAGTATGAAAAAATGATCAACACGGGAAAGTTGCTTGTTTACAACAGTTTTCCATCGGTATATCACTTGTTCAATTCCGGTGAGTGGATGGAGAGCTACGAGCAAAAAAAGCACGTGAAAAACGGAGTGAAGTTCAAGTAGACATGCCGAGAAGTTGAAGTTCTTCACGCGGTGCATTTTCGAAGAATCTGTTTTGCGATAAAGGCAGACCGCATGATCTTGCCGTTTTCGAAATTACTTGAAAACGGCTAGGAATCAGAGAAAACCATCTACATGAAAAAGTTTCGCATTTTCCGTAGCTTTTCAATAGTATATTATTTTCCTCATTCCGATAAAGTTTGTAGAAATTACGGCCAAAAAACGTTTTGAGTCATTTTCAAAATTGACTTTAAACCGTAAGGAATTCTGAGAAACAATATATAACAAAAAGTTTCGCATTTCCTCAAGCTTTTCAACGCCATATCATTTGCTGCATTCGGACGTACGGTTAAAAAAATTAGCTCAAAAATACGAACTCGATGGAACTTGTACCGTTTTCTAAATTACTTTTAAATCGTTCAAAATTAGAAAAAACTTTCAACATGAAAAAGTAGCGCATTTTCATAAGCTTTCCAATGCCATGTCATTTGCCTCAAACGGATTAACCGTTTTCAAATGGCGCCAAAAATACGAGCCCGGCTATTCGGTTTGCAAAATTTTACGATTTTCAAAATTACTCTTTAACCATAGGGAATTAGAGAAAACTTTCAACATGTGGAAGGAGCGGTTTTATAGCAGCTTCCAACGCCTTATTATTTGCCTCATTCCGATAAACGGTTTAGAAATGCGATCGAAAATACGATTCACGTTTTTTGTATGAAGAAAAAACAGTTTTCAAAACTGCTCTTAAACCTCTTACATTTTGCCAAAATTTTAACTTGGGTCATGATACTCATGTCCATAGCTTTACAGCGGTATATCGCAAGCCCCATTTGGGCAATGTTTGCAGAAGTTCAACCTAGCACTGGGGGAAGTTCAGGTCGAACAATTCAGGTAGTAAAATTGCAACAGACGCATGTTCATCACGACCCGAGAGCAAAATCCGCCAATGAGCGAGATTCCTATTTAAAACAGGCATTTAGTTGCTAAAAACCGTTTGCAGATTACACTTACATCACATAGAACACAACTGACCAGAATAATTCGCGCGGGGAGACACGGTTGCAAGATAGCCCGAAGGTCGGGTTCCTACAGAGGGGAGTTCAGGTTGTGTAACTCAGGAAGTTCAGGTTGTGATCAGAATAATATTCTGATCCCGTGATCAGAATAGTGTGTGTGTGTACGAGAAATTCTATGATATATGATTGGTCGTACGAGAAATTCTATTATATATATATGACGTGTACAGTATGTAGTAGCAGTGGCACTTGACGACTGCAGTAGCGTAAAATATGTTTGAAATGAAAAACAATTAAATGGAAAACATAAAACGAAAAGGAAAAATAAACCATAAAGCATAAATCACAAATCCTAATACCCTAAACCCCTAAACCTCTAGTCCTGGTTGGTGTCACCAACCGGGACAAAAGGTCCCCTAGCCTCCGGCGCGGGCTCGTGCCACGTGGTGAGCCTTTGGTCCCGAGTCGTGGCCAACCGGAACTAAATGGTGGAGGCCTTTAGTCCCGACTTATTAGTCCCGGTTGGTGAACCGGGACTAAAGGCCCTTATGAACTGGGACTAATGGCCAATTCTGCATTGAAACCAAGTTTAGAGAGCATAGTTTCAAGATAATGCCATTCCACTCGATCGTAGGCCTTAAGCATGTCCAATTTGACTGCAAAACATGAGTTCTTACCTTTTTTTTCGCCTCTTGATCGCATGTATACTTTCGTAAGCGACAAGAACATTGTCTATAACTGAATGACCCGGGATGAAAGCGACCCGGGATGAAAGCACTTTGCTCTTCCCCTATCACCTCATCCAGAATATTTCTGACACGATTTGCAATAGCTTTCACTGCAATTTTATATAGAACAGGACAAAGAGCAATCGATCTAAACTGGGATATTTTCTGAGGATTACGAACCTTAGGGATTAGCGTGATTGCCGTATCGTTCAGCCCCTAGGTAGTTCTCCATTATTCAAAAAAATCCAACACAGCCTTGGTGATATCCTCTCCTAGAACATCCCAATGCCATTGGTAGAATCCTGTTGGGCCTTTGACGGTGCCATATCGAACAAAGCTTTTTTTTACTTCCTCGGCTATATAATCTTTCTCAAGTAACTCATTCATGACATCAGTAACACAAGGCTCAACACAGTCAAGCAGTTCATGCATGGGTCTGAACCCCTGGGTTTGATATAACATGTGATAGAAACTGCTGATTTCTGACTTTACTTCCTCCGGCTCAACACAGACCTGCCCATTTGCCTTTTCTAGCGAAATAATGCGGTTAATTCTTTTCCTATGGGCTTCCTGCGCTTGGAAATAACCCGTGTTTCGGTCACCCTCCCGAAGCCACCGCGAACGTTGTTTAAGCCAAACTTCCTCCCGGAGTGCCTCACGTAACTGTGTCGCTAGTCGCTACGGCCTTCTCTTCCTCTGACGGTCCACGACCGATCGAGGCAGCTCGCAGACGGTCAAGGCGCTGCTGGAGTTTACGTACCTTTTTAGAAAGGTTACCAAATTCCCTGTCTCCCCACGGCCCCAACTTGTCCTGAACTTCTCCAAGAGCATTGATAATGCCTTGTAGACCTTCTCGGCCGGCCCCAACATGCCACAAATCGCGAACTCTAGAGCATCATATTGCGGGTGAGACTGCACGTGGTCTCTCTCTCTCTCTCTCTCTCTCTCTCTTGACGCTCTCTTGACGTGGGTGCACAAGAGGTGCACGTACGTACGTCACGTGCGCAAGACAAATACGTATGGAGTATAATATACCCGGCCGGACTCCTCTAGCCCATGTCGGACTCCGAATCGCTCGCGGCACAGGAGCTTCGGTACATATATATACCCCGGGCCGGCGAGGAAGCAATCGATCCATCCATCAATATTCGGGGCACACATGGCGTGGACGCGCTACCACGCCTCCTCGATGCATCCTCCTGCAATCCCGGCTCGCCGTCTTCCCAAATCCGGCGCCGACGACGCCATCCCTCCTCCTTGGGTCCTACTCGACGACCGAGCATACCTCGCCGGCGAATCTAACCACACCACGGCTGTCTCCCGCACACGGCACGGCGACGAGATCCAGGCCACCTTCTTCCTCGCCGACCCGCCGCTCGTCTCCCACTTCTCCGTCTCGTGCGCCGTCGAGTTTGGCTGCGAGCCCAGGATCCTCTACACGGAGGCCAACCTCGTCCTCCTCACCTTGGTGCTCGGCGACCCCTACAACGCCATCGACCCCCGGAAGAACGACTTCTACGTCTACGAGGTGGACGACGCCGCCGCCGGCGGCCCTCCCGCACTGACGCTGCTTCCGCACCCCCCGCCCGACTTGTTCCCCTGCCCGTGGGAGAGATGCTACTACTTCCATGACCGCCAGGTAGGGCTCCTGCGCTACCGCAGAAACTCCGACGACGGCGGCGGCGGCCGTCCCAGAGCCTACGACGCCTACATCGTCGCCGCGCTCTGTACACTGCTAACGTTCCCGGCGGAGTTTGGCCTTTACACCTACGTCTCCGACACCAAAGTGTGGAGCAGCAAATCAGCCTCATTCCCAGACGGCGGCAAACTGCCCCGAGCCGCCATTCGCTGTGACAAGGTTATCACCATCGGAGGAGAAGCAGGCACCATGGGCTGGGTCGATCTCATGCGGGGTATCTTCCTCTGCGATGTGCTCCCACTTGACCACCACGCCAAGGCGCTTCGCTACATCCCTCTGCCGGAGCCCATCCGGCCAGACGACACCATCGACGAGTCTGGAGGCATGTACCGGGACATCGCTGTTGTCGGCAGCCGCATCAGGTATGCCGAGGTGCAGATGCACGTCAGGCCGGGCTCGGCCGGCCCGAAAGGCTCCTTCACCATCGACGGTTGGACGGCCGTCATATGGAGCAGGCCGGCCAATTCCCGCAAGGAGTCGGCCCCCTGGCGCAAGGACCATGAGGTCCGTGCTCACGATGTTTCTTATTACGTTGACGGCGAAAATAACACGGTGCCAGGCTTTGAGTTGCTCCCGGCTGTGGTGGATCACCAAGGCAACCCGCAGCCGACCTTGGTGGGGATTCACGTTGGCCATCCCAAGCTCAGCTTGTGCGTCGGTGACAGCACCCTTTACTTGATGGCCAAGGTCAACCGCTGGTACCAGAAGGCGTGGGTGATTGCTGTTGACATGAAGAACAAGAGGCTGCGAGGAGTGGCCGATTTTGGTGGCGCACCAAGGCGCGCGTCATTTCACCATGCCTATCGGCAGAGTAGGATCTCGGAGCATCTCAATTTGATTGATTGATGTATTCTACCATCACTTGCGTGCGTATCTCGGAGCATCTCAATTTGATTGATTGATGTATTCTACCATCATTTGCGTGCGTGCGTGCATGCGTTGTTGCCTGATATAAGGCATCAGAAGTTTCTTGTGATGCTGTTGTATGACGACAAAAGGAAGAAGGTAAATATTCATCAAAAGTATGTCCGTAAAAGGAGGCGATATGAAAGATGACTCATTTCTTTTTACAAGTTGGGTTCGTCAGGTTGAATTACACTGTACTCACTCTCGAAATAGTCTGTCGCCCCCCCCCCCCCCCCCCCCCTATAAATAAAGGCACAAACGGCCGAACCAATACGTAGTGGTGAGAAAACCATTATACAAGCAGGTCAGAACGAAAAATAAACACCGGGCGAGTGGCACAGGTGCCACTAACTCAATGCCAAACATGAAAGGCAGAAGAGGCCGCCCCTAACAAACTACAACCAAGACAACTGAAGAGAACCGGAGCCGTGCCGCCAAGAGAAACCACCATGCCACGACACTACCGGAATTTGCCCAAATCCCGACGGCACCTGTCGGCATACATGGAGGTATCCCGACGGCCTAGGTCAAGCCGTCGGCGTAGAGAAGCCGTCGGCATACGTCAACATATGCCGACAGGTCCCGTCGGCATAGCTCGGTCGTTGGCAATACTGGCTCTATGCCTACAGTGGCCGTCGGCATAGACGTCGGCCCGGCTACCCGGTGGGCGACGGGCGTTTGACGGCGTCATATCTACGCCGACGACTCTAACGGGGGCCGTCGGCATAGGAAGTGACCCATGTCATCGATCTGAGCCCCTCGTCGGTCCGTGGGGTGGCATAGATATGCCGACGGCCTCGCCGTCGGCATAGGCCTGACCCACGGCCTCTACCACGTCATCGATCCGCGGCCTCTGCCACATCATCAAGCCCGGGGCATAGCTATGAGCGACACGTGTCACCTATGACGACGGCCTAGCCGTCGACATAGTTTTAAATATACGCTGATGGGTAGGCCGTCGGCATAGGCAACACGTGGCGCCCACTGGCGCGTCCTGGCATGTAGATATGCCGACGGCCTAGCCGTCGGCATCTATTTGAATCTACGCCGACGGTTTATCCGTCGGCACATGTGGACACATGGCAGCCTCAGGGTGCTTCCTGGCACGTAGGTATGCCGACGGCTAGGCCATCGGCATAGATTCAAATATATGTCGACGGCCTACCCGTCGGCATACGGGTGCCACGTGGCTCCTTCTGGTTGGGCAGTACTTGACGACGACGTCGTCAGCCGCCGTCAGGCGTGGAAGTTTGCCAACGGCGAATCTATGTCGACGGTCGTACGAAAGCCTTCGACATAGGCATCTATGCCAACGGATTTTCTATGCCGACGACATCCCAGGGTACGCCGATGGAAATGTTGAAGACGGCCCTATGCTGACGGTGGCCGTCGACATAGGCCTATCCCGACGGCTTGGGCCGTCGGCATAGTCGGTCATTCTAGTAGCATGAGGACCCAAACACGTCGAGCCATCTCCGAAGAGGGCTGACTCAACATCGAGACAACCACCTCGCTTCGGGCCGTGGAGCGCCACTCCTGCCAAGAGAGGGAAGGACTGAGAACGAAGACCACGAGGACACGTCTATAGGATAGGCGATCATCGGAACCACCCCTCACAAGAGACAAGGATGCACTATGCTAGAGAGAAGGCAAACCCGACGCCATAAGCCATATGCAACCGAGAGGAACCGAGGGTTCACAACGTCGCCCTCAAGAGGGTGATGACACCATGCGCCATCGTCGTCGAGTCTGAGAGATAGGCTAGGATTTTCACCCTGAACCCTTGACACCTTGGGGGACCCATAGCAACGCCCCCAACAGGGAAGTGACATCTGTAGGTGCTGTCGTTGCCGGCGCTGGAGCGCAGAGCTTTTGCTTGGACCCACACAAGTCTCACATGCGGACTCAAGGTTGCCGACCCAACCCATGAGGCGGAGTCATGACCTTTCGCGCTAGGCCTCCAGATCCAGACAAGGGGATCGCCATTGGAGAAGCCACAACAACACCAGGGCCACCCGCTGCCCCTCCCCTTGCTACCCACATAGCCAAGAGAAGGCACCACCACCACTGACACGTTGCCCGCCATAGAGCCACCCGTGCAGCCTCACCATCCAAGCCCGCCGCCCCGACATCCAAGACGGACCCATCATCACCATCGAAGCAACATGACGACACAGAACCAGGCAGCCGGACATGGACAACGCCAGAGCGGGACCATCGTCGGTCAGGACTGGACATCCACGATGCCGATCCACACGTAAGGAGCCCCACCTCGGCCAAGAGCGCGGATCATTGGGGTCAGCCAACATCGTCGCCGTGACAACCCAATCAGACGGGCCGCCGGAGTGGTGGGCCTCCACGGGCCGGATCTGGTCCAGCCCTCGAGGCCCTCTGCAACCTAAACCCAGATCCACTAAACCACCGGCCGCCGGAGACACTACGCGTCAGTCGCCGCTGGCCATGGCCTGACCCGAGGCCCCAGTAGCATGTCAGTGAGGAGGGCGCCTCGCGTCACCTGAAGAAGCCAGCACGCCGTAGTGCCGGAGCCTCCTGCCTGAGCACGCCGGGGAGTGACCCACCACCGCCACCACAAGCCCCAGATCGCGGCTCGCCGTCGCGCGCCACGCCCAGTCCTGTCGCCGCACGCCAGCCCGCACACACGCCGTGGCGCCACCAACCACCCCCGACTGCCGCCTGCACCAGATCTACGGCACAGGCCGCGCAGCCGCCGCGCCACCACCAGCACACCCCGCCACCTCACCACCACCTTCAAGGTCGCGCGCCTCCGGGACACGAGCTGGCCGTCGCGCCGCCAAGCCCCGGTGAGCTCAGCGTCCCTGCCCGAGCCTACCGTCCCGCTCCGGCCGACCATGCGCGAGGAAGAGAGATGCCCCGCCGCCAGCCACAACGCAAGGCTTTGTCCTGGCAGATCTGGCTGGCGGCGGCGGGCGAGGTGGGTGGGTGTGGAGAGGAGAGGGATAGGAGGGGGGAGGTTGCGGCACCGCCACTCGTGTCGCCCGTGGGGGACGGCGCGGGTTCTAGGGGTCAATTATAGTGTACTAACTAGTAAGAATAGTTCTATAGAAAGGAAAGTGAAATTTCTTCCATTGGGAACTTTCTTACTGTTCTTATAGATTTTACTGTGTGTCGTAGAGATGCACTCATCAATCAGTCGATGTTTCATTTTTGTGTGTGTTGGCAGCTCCAAAGTGTTGGATTTTGATTTATTTATTTTAGTCAAACACATGCATATGTGTATGTTCCAACTTGATGTGATCCAAACCGGTACATGTTTTGAAACAACAATCTATTAGTTATTTTGAACCATCCAATCTATAACCTGGGGATTTTTTCTCGACGGGTACAAAGAGTCACATGAAACGACCATGGATGCTACTGCCACATGGAACCTCTAACAAGAAGCCCACGATACCTCCGCATTACTGTTCCAGTGGACAAAACCCAAGGGCAACTGCTGAGTTATGGAAGCGGCTGCTGAGGGTGATGCACTAGTTCCTGTGCCTGAAAAAGATGCTAGATTGTGTGTAAGCTTGTATGCGAAGGACGCAATAATTTTTGCAAACCCCATGAGGCAGGAGGTGGGTGTACTGTTGCAAATCCTGGAGCTTTTTGGAAATGCTACAAGGCTTCACATAAACCGTGCAAAGGCCTCGGTGGTGCTAATTCGTTGCCAGGATCTGAACCTTGACCTCATCCTGCATAATTTTGGAGGGTGCGTGCTGGACTGCCTATCACCTAACGGGGGCTACCGATCACAGTTGGGCGCCTGAAAAGATCACAGCTTTCGTTCAGTTTTTATCGCATCAAGGGGAGGATGGCATGATGGAAAGGGAAGCTCATGAACAAAGCTGGTCGGAGGGAGCTGACAAGATCGGTGCTCAGCGCAATCTCTATCTTTGCCATCACTATGCTGCATCCTCCTGTGGGCTTCTTCAAAGACATCGACAAGGTGACAAGAAAATTTCTGTGGGCACAGGAGGAAGACATCTCCGGGGGAAAATGCAAGGTAAACTGGATCAGGGTGTGCTCCCCTATCAACCGGGGAGGCGTGGGGATGTTAGACCTCGAAAAGTTCAGTCGTGCGCTAAGGCTCAGATGGTTATGGTTTGCTTAGAGATTGCCAAACAGGCCTTGGGTAGGCACGGAGGTGCCATGCGATCTAGATCACGACATGTTCGCTGCAGCAAAGGAGGTAACCATTGGGACGGTAAAACTGCCTCGTTCTGGAACTGCTCCTGGCTATTCAATGCACCTCCCAGACAGGTTGTCCCAAAGCTTTTTGAGCACTCCACAAAAAAAGAACAGAACGGTCAAGGTGGCTCTCGAGAACAATTGCTGGCTTCCGGACATTGGAGCCTCTACAGCCGGCTCTCTATATCCGTCTCAAACGTCCGGGCAGGCCGTCCGATCAGTGACCGGTCAAAAAAAATCGACCCAACCGAAGGCTCTCAAACGGGTCTCAAATGCCCGGGCTGACCGGCACCCCTCGTACCCGTCATAAATGTAGGGCGGATATGAGGTGGCCCGAGCGCATCCGCCACGTCAGCCCGGTCCATCACTGGCCCACCCCGACCCCATAAAATCCCCCATCTGGAATAAACCCTAGTTCACTCCGCTCCGCTCCCCGATGCTCCAGTTTCGCGAATCCTCAAATCCCTAGCGCCGGCGAGCATGTCCAGCACTGGAAGCTACTCCGACGGCAGCTCCAGAGACGAGGAGGAGCTGGAGCTCCGTATCGCGCTCGAGCGCTCGCGGGTCGATATGGGCGGCAGCTCCGTGTCCGGTGCGACGCCACCTGTCGCCGCAGCGCCGACGCTGGTGCCGGCCCTTCCCGCCCCGCGCGGGATCTGCGAGGCCGGCCCAATCTGCTCCGCCCGCCCGACGGCCTCCTCCACCTCCGGTCGCTTCTCCACGCGGCCAGCGGTGGGTTGTAGTGCCCGCTCCGCCGGCGCCGCGGATGCGGACTCCAGAGTCGGATGCACGCACCGCCCGCCGCGAGAGGAAGACGACAAGGGAGATGGGGAGCGGGTCCCACGTGGTTGCGTAGTCTGCCCGCCGCCGCCGCGTGATGCCGGTGCCCGACGATGAGGACCGTCTCCTCGAGTGGTTGTGCCGTCGGTCACTTACTGGGGCGGAGACAAAGGCCAGACGGCTCCGGAGGATCAACACCAAGCAGCTCTGGCTCGACATTGAGCAATCCGAGCAGGAGGCGGCGGAGGCAGCGGCAGAGGCGGCGAGGGTGGCCAAGCTCAAGCGCAAGCAAGACCGCACCGTCCGGCGCTTGCAAGGCTACATTGTCATCTCCTCCTCCTCCTCCTCCGACGACAACGACGACGACGGGTTCGACGGCTACGACGTGGACCCACCTCCTGCCGCGTAATCCTACAGCTGCGCTGGCGACCGGAAGGGTAAAGGGCCGAGGAGGAAGTGGTGAAGCTCGCCCTCTCATGTTTATAATCTAGTTCTAGTTCTAGTATGTACTTATAACGTGGCGGATCATTGAAATGTGCCCGTTTGGTGATGTTTATGTGAATTATGCCCGTTTAGTTCTAGTTCTAGTAGTTCATATGTACGTTTCCTGTCGATTTTGATCGTTTGGTGATCTACGTAGTAGTTGCGTGAATTTGTATGGATATAGGATTCGGAATATGAGATACGCGGGTGTGGAGGCGCGGATTTAGGGAGTGCCCGGTCAGTGTCTGCGGCGTGCCCTGGGCGCGTCCGCGGATGTATAGGGAGCCGGATTTGCCATGTCCGGCTGTAGATGCTCTTAGGCACAACCTCAATGACAGTGTAGTCCTTGATTTCCTCAAAGTTTAGAGCCAGCTGCAGCTGGGAAACAGGGTGCCTGACACCATCATTTGGAGGCTAAGTGAATCTGGCTGCTACACTGCCTGCTCTGCTTACCTGCTCCAACTCTTGAATTGCTCTCAGAACTCCTTCTTGCTGGGATCGTCGCAGTCTTTGCTTCACCCCAGTCCTCCGGCTCAGACTCGACGGGGATCACCGTCGAGGGACCGGCCTCGTCCTCCTTCTTCACCCCTTTCTTCTTTTCCTTGGCCTCGCGCTTTCAGAAGAACTCACGCTCGCCCTGGAGATGCTCCGGATGCTCCCTCGGGAACCTCGCCATCGCCGCGTCGTCACTATCGCCAGGAGCAACGCGAATCGACAACTTCTTCTTCTTCGTCCCCTCCATCCGGAAATTCTTCGGCGCGAGGAACTCCACATCCGCCCGGATCTCGATCTCCGGAATGTTGAGCTATGTTTGTGTCAAAACCGGCGGATCTCGGGTAGGGGTCCCGAGCTGTGGATCTTGGATCAATGGGGAACAAGGGATGAAGGACATGATGTTTACCTAGGTTTGGGCCCTCTCTAGGAGGTAAAACCCTACGTCCTGCTTGATTTTATTGAAGTGTATAGGATGATTACAGAGTCGATCTACCACGAGATCAGATGAACTAAATCCTAGGCGAGTAGGATGATGGTTGTTGTTCTAGCCTCTACGGACTAAACCCTCTGGTTTATATAGACACCAGGGGTACTAGGGTTACACATGGTCGGTTACAATAAGGGAATAAACATGTTGAATCTTCTATCTTCACTTGGAGGACACACCAAGACTTTGAGGGTTTCCTGTCCGGACACGGAGTCATCTTATAGCTCGGCCTTGTGGTAGTCATACAACGGCCCACCTGTCCGGCCCATAAGAAGTAGGCTGGCAGCCCGAGGACCCCCTAGTCCTGGACTCCCTCAGTAGCCCCCGAACTAGCCTCCAACACCGGCGTCTCATATCCTGCATCTGTAGTCTCCGGCTTGCTTGCAAGTTCTTCTCCCCCTGTGTGTTCGGAACCGTCGCGAGCATTCGATGCGCGGTTCGAATACTGCCTTTGCCTGACAACTTTCGGCGAAAGGTCACGGCCGGTCACAAATGCTAAACCGTCGTGAGCATTCGATGCGCGGTTCGAGGCAACTCCTTCATTGGCATGTCTCATCAAGGTGGGGATCGTGCCCCGCTTTGTAAGGGATATGATCAATGATTTCGATTATCCCATTCGCGCATAATGTCACGAGTATATCGAGAAGTGGCGAGGCCTGTGAAGACACACAAGTATAGGGGATCAATTTTAGTCCTTTCGATAAGTAAGAGTGTCGAACCCAACGAGGAGCAGAAGGAAATGACAAGTGGTTTTTAGCAAGGTATTTTCTACAAGCACTGAAATAGTCGGTAACAGGTAGTTTGATAGCAAGATAATTTGTAACGGACAAGTAACGGTAACAGTAAATAAAGTGTAGCAAGGTAGCCCAATCCTTTTGTGGCAAAGGACAGGCCAAAACGGTCTCTTATAATAAGCAAAATATTGTCGAGGGTACATGGGAATTTCATCTAGTCACTTTCATCATGTTGGTTTTATTTGCGTTCGCTACTTTGATAATTTTATATGTGGGTGGACCGGTGCTTGGGTGCTGTTCTTACTTGAACAAACCTCCCACTTATGATTAACCCCTCGCAAGCATCCGCAACTACGAGAAAAGTATTAAGATAAAATCTAACCATAGCATTAAACATTTGGATCCAAATCGGTCCCTTATGAAATAGCGCATAAACTAGGGTTTAAACTTCTGTCACTCTAGCAACCCATCATCTAATAACAACTCCACAATGCATTCCCTTAGGCACAAAGATGGTGAAGTGCCATGTAGTCGACGTACACATGACACCACTAAGGGAATCACAACATACATATCATCAAAATATCGAACACATATCAAGTTCACATGATTACTTGCAACATGACTTCTCCCGTGACCTCAAGAATTAAAGTAACTACTCACAAATGATATTCATGCTCAAGATCAGAGGGTTATTAAATAGCATAATGGATCTGGACATATAATATTCCACCAAATAAACCATATAGTAATCAACTACAAGATGTAATCAACACTACTAGTCACCCACAGGTACCAATCTGAGGTTCCGGTACAAAGATTGAACACAAGAGATGAACTAGGGTTTGAGAGGAGATGGTGCTGTTGAAGATGTTGATGGAGATTGGCCTCCCAAAGATGAGAGGGTTGTTGGTGATAACGATGGCTTTGATTTTCCCCTCCGGGAGGGAAGTTCCCCCGGCGGAATCGCTCTGCCGGAGGGCAAAAGTGCTCCTGCCCAAGTTCCACCTCGAGACATGGTGTTCCGTCCCGAAAGTCCTCTCCTTATTATTTCTAGGTCAAAAATAACTTATATACAAGAAGATGGGCACCGGAGGCGGGCTGGGCTGACCACAACCCACCAGGGCGCGCCTGGGGGGCCTAGTGCGCCCTGGTGTCTTGTGGTCACCAGGTGGCCCCCCTCCCGTAGTTATTTACTCCAGTATTTTTCATATATTCCAAAATAATTCTCCGTGAAGTTTCAGCTTATTTGGAGTTGTGCATAATAGGTATCTCTGACGTAGCTTTTTCAGGTCCAGAATTCCAGCTGCCGGTATTCTCCCTCTTTATGTAAACCTTGCATTTTATGAGAGAAAAGGCATTAAAATTACTCCATAAAGCATTATTATGCATAAAAAATATTATAAATAACAGTAGGAAATCATGATGCAAAATGGACGTATCAACCCCCCCAAGCTTAGACCTCGCTTGTCCTCAAGCGAAAACCGATATCGAAAAACATGCCCACATGCTTAGAGAGAGAGGTGTTGATAAAAACAAAATACGGACATAGTAGCATCATGCTTATTATCATAACAACAACAAACTTTATCATAAAAACTTTTATCATATAACTTCTCATGAACAAGTAAAAATTCATCACAACATCGAAGTAAAAGCATAAACTCTATTGAAAATCAACAAACTATGTTCTCAGTCAACTTTGCAACTACAATTCATCATATTTTCAGGAAGGGTCTCGTATCGGAGCCTTTTGGCAAGTCCACATACTCAACCATCATTTAATCTTCTATGATTGCTAACACTCACAGCATACCCATTAGCAAAAAGTTTCAACCGGACACATTGGAAGATAGGGGCTTATAGTTTTGCCTCCCAACGTATTCACATCAAGGGTGATGTCAACAATAGTAACTCATGCTCACTCATATCCAACTAGATATATGTGCATAGATCTTTCCTCACCACATGATGCTTGCAAAAAGAGAAAATGAATAGGGAAGAATACTTTGACTCTTGCATAAAAGTAAATACATAAAAGTAAAAGATAGGCCCTTCGCAGAGGGAAGCAGAGGTTGTCATGCGCTTTTTGGTTTGTATGCCAAATCCCTTAATGCAGAAGAACATCACGTTATATTGCCCCTTATGATAGCAACCTTTATTATGCAGTCCGTCGCTTTTATTACTTTGCCATCACAAGTTCGTACAACGCTCAATTTTCTCTTACACTAAATGATCCAACACATTTAGAAGCAATTTTTATTGCCTTATTGCACCGATGAAAACTTACTTGAAAGATCTTACTCAATCCATAGGTAGGTATGGTGGACTCTCAAAACATGAGTTTGGGTTTAGGATTTTTGGATGCACAAGTAGTATCTCTACTTAGTGCGGAATTTTGGCTAGCAAAGATATTGAGCAAGCACCACATGTTGAAGGATCTATGACAATAATTAACTTCTATGTGAATATGAACAAACATAAATCATTACGTTATCTTCCTTGTCCAGCGTCAACAATTTTGACATATAATATTTAATGGGGGCTCACAATCATAAAAGATGTCCAAGATAGTGTATTTGCATGTGAATCTTCTCTTCCCTTATTAATTCTTTCATGAGTTGCATCATTGATCAATGCTATGTTTGTCAATCTCCAATAAATTTTACCACTTATACTTTTCCTTATGTGATGTCATTACTTACCATAAGATTAGCATATGATTTTTTTTTTCATTATTTCCTTTTATTTGATTGCAACATAAAAGTAAAGAAGCAAAGACTCAAACTAAACTTTATTATATAAATCTCACTCGATTACATGGATAGATGGATCACGAAACTAACACTCAAAAGGCAATCATGCTAAACTTTTATTCAACTAATTCATGATATAACTAAAGATCGAACTAAGATAAGTAAAGGCAATAAAATTGATGGTGATACGATACCGGGGCATCTCCCCCAAGCTTGGCAAAAGCCAAGGGGAGTGCCCATACCATGTACTCAAGTCTCCTTTGGTGGGGAAGATGATGATGGTGGTGGTGACGAGGTCCTCTTCTTCAGTTTATGTTTGAGGATGAAATTTTTCTCCTTCAAGCGCTCGATCTCCTGCTCAAGCTTTAGTATCTTTTCACATAATGCTTGCTTGTTTTCCTGCAGAAAATGAAAAGGGATAAACTGGATCTTAGGTTTCTTTGCTTTATTAGGGAGAATCGACTTTTTGAACTCCACATGCATCACTACTGGAATCAGAGAATTTGCCGCCTGTCAGTTCTTTGCCGTCCGCTAGCTGACAACAAAGAAGGTCTTTGCCGTCAGCTCACAAAAAGCAGACGGCAAAGAACTGGCTGATGGCAAAGATGCAGTTTGCCATCAGCCAATTCTTTGCCGTCCGCTAGCGGACGGCAAAGAGGTTGGGTGGGGCCATTTTAGGGCAACGCTGTAACGGCCCACCCCCCCTCCATCTTTGCCGTCCGCTAGCAGACGGCAAAGAGGTTGGCCCCATCCAAACTAACAGTAAACCCCTCCCTCTCTCTCCCCGACCCCACCCCTCTCTCTTCGCCCGCGCCCGCACTGTCGCCGCCCCACCACCCCGCCACCCGGTCACCCCCGCCGCGCCCCACCGCCCTGTCGCGCCCCGCACCACCCCACCGCGCCCCGCACACCCCATCGCCCCGCCGCCCGTCGCGCCCCGCACCACCCTGCCGCGCCGCCGCCCCGGCACCCCAGGCCCTGCCGTGGCCGCCCCAGGACGCCCCGCCCCCCCTCCTCCACGTCTCTCCACTCCCCCACTCTGGTGAGCCCCCTCCCCCTCTCTTTTTTCATTTTTTTCTCTGTTAGTGTAGTTAGATTTAGTTTACTTTTAGGTTTAGATTTAATTTAGTTGAGGTTTAGGTTTTTTTTGTTTTTTTAGGTTTAGGTTTAGGTTTAGATTTAGTTTAGTTTAGGTTAAGAAGAAAGAAGAAAGATGAAAAAAATAAGAAGAAGAAGAGGAAGAAGAGGAAGAAGAAGAAGAAGAAGAGGAGGAGGAAGAAGAAGATGATGAAAAAAAGAAGTAGAAAAGTAGAAAAAGAAAGAAAAGATGGAAAAGAAGGTCGAGGGGTCGAGGATCGCCGAGGGGTCGAGGGTCGCTGAGGGGTTGAGGTGTCGAGGGTCGAGGGTCGAGGGGTCGAGGACGAGGTGTGGAGTGGTCAAGGGGTCGAGGGTCGAGGGGTCGATGGTCGAGGATCTCCGAGAGGGGTCGAGGGGTCGAGGGGTCGAGGGTCGAGGATCTCTGAGGGGTCGAGGGTCGCCGAGGGGTCGAGGGCCGGGGACCGTGCGTCGCCATACCCGAGGGCGCCCGAGGACGAGCAGGTTAGGGTGTTCCTCGGCCTCCCACAGCAACAGTTCTCGGGGCCGATGGCGGTCGAACACCTTGGCGAATTTTTCTTGCAGCCTCTGCGATGAGGATTAAAAGCCAAGTGTTGATACTTGAAACACCCAAACTGACTCATGACAAAACATCAAAGCGTAGAAAGAGAAACCAAAGATGAAACAATGGTGGTCAGAAGAAGGGTTGTTGTGCTGTAGCAGAATGAATGGAAATGACCACAAGACACCAATGGCTTTCGAGTTCTTCACCATCATGCTCTCAAATTCGTTAAAAAAGCTGTTACAGAATATCATCCTAGTTGCACAACCTCTCACTATGTACTGTTTCGTCTTTTGTTTCTTTTTCTACGCCCTGATTTTTTGTCATGAGTCAATTTGGTTGTTTGAATTTTCAAAACTTGGCTTTTAATCCTCATCGCAGAGGCTGCCAGACAAATTCGCCAAGGTATTCGACCGCCATCGGCCCCGAGAACTGTTGTTGTGGGAGGTTGGGCATCGGCATCGCTTGTGGGACGTGGATGTAGTGTTCGATGCTGAGGATCGAGGAACGAGCAGTGCAAATCATTTTTTTACAACTTGGCGGTGGCATCCTGTTGTAAATATTTAGTTAGGTTGATGGCAAAAACAATAATGCTATGTTACTCATCTTTTTACAACTTGGCGGTGGCATCCTATTATTCATGTCGGTATTAAAAAAAATTATGTTGTACTAATTTCGTTTACTCTTTGTCATGGCAGGTGTTGAAAGATGGTGGGCACGGGTAAGGAGCGCTCCGAGGATCCTTCTTCGTCAGCGCGTGGTGGGAGTGGTACTTCCATTCCACCTGTACCTCTCCGGAGAGTGTTGTACGAGGGAATGGCTTCACCGGTGGGCGCTTCTTCGTCGGCGTCGTTGCCCACCGGGAGAGGAGGTCGGGGAGGGAGGAAGAGAGGAGGTCGGGGAGGACGTGGCTGTGGGAGAGGTAGGCATGCTCCTACGCCTTCCTCGCTGCCACCCCCAGCTGATTCCCCCCAGCACAGGACTGCTACGGTGGACACCTCTGAGGAGGAGGCTACGCGGACTCCGGTCCACAAGCCTTGGGTCGACGGGCCTTCGGCCCACGAGACTCCGGACCAGGGTATGTCCCAGCAGACGTCCGGATGGGGTGCCTGGATGGATCCGCCTGAGGGGTCGAGTGGCCATGCTCATGGTGGTGGGGATCCGGCTGATAGCGAGGGCGAGGTGGTTGAGGGGGCCACCGTCTACCAGCGTGGTTGTACACGGCTCCCGTCCGGTTGTACCATTTGTACAGAGGTGGTTGGTTTTCCCTGATGGGGAGAGGTAAGTGCATTTACTCTTTTTGTACCATTTGCCTTCAGGTTTCTTCAAATATCTAATGCGTTGGCCTTGTCATACTGCAGGGGTCGGCACCACGCTGATGATGTCCGCAGGCCCAACACCATCCTTGGTGTGCTTTGCCGGCAAAACTTCTCGGGGTTTGTCACGTTACCCGGTGAGGGTCAGCTTCCACAGCTAAGATTGAGCTGGGAGCACGACTTGGCTGCCCGGGCCCCACCGGAGAAGATGATCGACGGTGTCTTGTGCCACACGAGGGCAGAGATGGTGATCAGAAAGTTTTGGGTAATTTCTCCTTTGCACAATTAAAAATCTTCAAATAGCTAGTTATTGTACTAATCAATGTTGTCTCGTTTGATTGCAGACCTTCTACAGGTGTGAGGAGGGATACGAGGAGGCCGCGGCAAAGGTTATCGATGCCGAGTCCAGACGCCTACTACAAAACTTACGGCACGAGGCTCGGGTGCAAGCTGTTCGAGACTACTATACCTCGCGTGGTGTTAAGAAGCCCAAGGCGGCGTGCCGCAAAAAGTTTCTGAAGAAGGAGTAGTACATGACGGTAATTACCTATTCTTAAGGCCTTGTACTTAGTTTCCTTGATTTGATTTGTAGGCGTAGCGCTCAAATTTCTCTTTACTAACTTAGGTGCCCCCGAGATGGTGTGCGGATCAGATGGATTGTTGGGAGGTGTTGGTGGATGAGTGGTGCTCAGACCAATGGCTAGCCGTCGACAACAATTCCAAGGACCGGCGTGCCCAAATGGAAGATGTGCCACACCATCAAGGCAGCGCCAACTTATTTCAGTTCGGGCAGAACTGGGTATGTGGTTTGCTTCATGATTCACGCAATTCATTCTTCATGCTAGCTTAAGCCCTTTAATTACTAATTTACTCTGTTCCTCTCTTTTAGGCGAAACACAATAAGGCGGAGGTGCCAGAGGTGTACGACCTCTATGCCATGGCCCATACTGCCTCGTACAAGAAGGTCAAGGCATTCTCTGCGTTTGACATTGATCATCCAAAGAACTTCACCAACATCTCCTCCCACAACAAGCTCGTGAGGTATAGAGATGTGGGGAAGGCGACGAAAGGGGAGGACTTTAACCCGAGCCAGCAGTTTGATCCAGAGCTGGTGATGTTATCTAGTGGCAGGAGGTCCCATGGCTCGATAGCCATTGGAGATGGACTTATACGTTGTCCTAGCACTCTCCCAGAGATCAAGGCACGCTAGTCGAGCTCCGCTCCTGAGATGAGGCCTTGTCAACGGCCAGTCGAGCTCGCCTTTGAGGTTAGTTATACGGACTCAGCTATCTTTCCTCCATTACATTGTGTGTGCGGCCATGGATGATTACAATGCTAACGAGGAGTGGTGTTGCAGGCTGCTCTTCAGAGTGAGAGAGATAGAACCCAGGCTCTTCTGGTGGAGAGGGACCAGCAGGCAAAGGAGAAGCAGCGGGAGTTGAAGGAGAAGACGGCAAAGATGTTGGAGGAGGAGAGGGCACGGAATGACATGCAGAACCAGGCCATGTACGAGCTCCTCGTGGTAAGTTTCTACTGCATATTAGCCAAATCATTCACGTCATGTTCGTTTCATTACTAACTAGTATGACTGACTCGTCAAAACCAAATGTGCAGTCTGTGTGCGAGAAGGCCGGTCAGACCCCTCTGCCGATGCCAGAGATTGCTCCGGGGACCACGGTGAGTTTAATTTGAATGGTCATTAGTTACTAGTCTTAACATTTGAGTGTCATCATGCTAACGAGACATTGCAAATGATCTTTGGTGCAGCGTAACTCCAGACAAGCATCGCACGATCCTTCTCCAGGTGGTACCGACACGAGCCACCCCGGTGCTTCACCTCCGTGATGACGGTAAGTTTTCTATAGTCTTTTGCTTAACAAATACATAATGACCTAGACTTAGATTTATTTTCTCCAATGTGCTTACCATAATGACCTAGACTTAGCTTACTTCGCCCCAAAATGATCCATTTTACCTAAGTTAGCTCTAAAATGATCTACACATAGCTTTGTTTCCTCCAAAATGACCTAAGTTAGCTCTAATATGCTAAGTTAGCTCTAATATGCTTAGTTACCTAGGTTTGCTCAATAATGACATACACTTAGCTTACTTATTTCAAAAATGGCATAATTAGCTTACTTAGGTCAAAAATGGCATAACAACCTTGGTAACCTCATAATTGTCATATACTTAGCTTATTTTCCTCCAAAATGACATAATAAGCTTAATTATCTCCAAAATGATCAATTTTACCTAAGTTAGCTGCAAAATGACCTCAGTTAGCTCTAAAATGCTAAGTTAGCTCTAATATGCTTAGTTACCTAGGTTAGCTCAATAAAGACCTATACTTAGCTTACTTCTGTCAAAAATGGCATAATATGCTTAGTTAACTCAAAAATGGCATAATTAGCTAGGTTAGCTCCAAAATGATCCATTTTACCTAGGTTAGCTCCAAAATGATCCATTTTACCTAGGTTAGCTCCAAAATGATCCATTTTACCTAGGTTAGCTCCAAAATGATCCATTTTACCTAGGTTAGCTCCAAAATGATCCATTTTACCTAGGTTAGTTCCAAAATGATCCATTTTAGCTAAGTTAGGTTCAAAATGATCCATTTTAGCTAAGTTAGCTCATAAATGCTCCATTTTACCTAAGTTAGCTCATAAATGATCCATTTTACCTAGGTTAGCTCATAAATGTCATTTTTACCTAAGTTAACTCTAAAATGATCCATTTTATCTAAGTTAGCTCCAAAATGATCCATTTTAGCTAAGTTAGCTCATAAATGTCATATACTTCTTATTCTTATTGTTCTTCTTCTTCTTCATTTTCTTCTTCTTCTTCTTCTAACTTTCTTATTTCCCATTTTGTAGATTTCATTACTTCACGGAAGCTTGCATTGATGGACTGCTTGTTTTCCCTTTCTGTTTTCATTTTGGAACAATGTGGAACTTGTAATATGCATGGATGAACTATGTATTGTGAACTTGCTATGTATTGGATATCTCATATGTATGTGGAACTTGCTATGTATGTGTTGGATATCTCATATGTTTGCTACGAAATTGCCCTGTGAAATATATATATATATACTATATATCATATATTTGCTGTGGAAATGCTTGGATATAAGAAAAAACAGAAAAAAGAGGCAATGCAGGCTCTTTGACATCTGCCACCGATGGCAAAGGGCTCTTTGCCGTCTGCCGCAGATGGCAAAGAGGCCACATGGCAGCAACCTGTGCAACCTGGGAGCTGACCCATTTGGTCACTTTGCCGACTGTGGCAGACGGCAAAGGCTTGGGTAGTTTGCCGTCTGTGGCAGACGGCAAAGAGCGGGCGGGCATGACGCGTCTACTGATGTCACAAGGCAGACGGCAAAGGGGAGGGCATGTTTGCCGTCAGCTGGCAGATGGCAAAGCCTCCCGTTAGCCACCTACCGTGGCTAACGTCTATTCTTTGTCGTCCACGTTCTTTGCCGTCTGCCACCGATGGCAAAGGGGTCTTTGCTGTCCGCTAGCCAAAAGCAAACGGCAAATGAGCTGTTTACCGTATCTTACTTTGCCGGGCATGTTTGCCGTCCGCGGCTGACGGCAAAGCCCTTTGCCGTCCACTTTCCTGTCCTTTGCCATCTGCCATGGCAGACGGCAAATCAGCTGATTCCTGTAGTGTATGTCCCCAGGTTGAGGTAGTGGGGCTTCATCTTCATCTGAGCTTGTCTCTTCCGTTCCCTTGAAGTCATAATCTTCTTCCTCCGTGGTCCAGCCGTAATGCTCTACATCCCCATAAACCTTAGGGTCTACAATATAGTCTGTGACATAGCTCTCTCCCTCCGAATCTTGAGATGACATATTTTCAGACCTGTTAGGAAACATCATGAAACAAGAACAGAGGATTTCTCCGTGATACGGTGGTCAATACGTTCGGGAGGTATGTAAAGATTTTTTATCTTGGGAAACAAGCAAACGGAAGGAAAACGGAGTCGGGAAGGTCCCCGAGGTGGGCACAACCCACCTGGGCGCGCCAGGAAGGGCAGGCGTGCCCTGGTGTGTCGTGCCCTCCTCGGTTGCCTTCCTGGTTATTTCTTATTTTCCTAATTTTTATAATATTCCAAAACTGACAGAAAATATTTTGGCGGATTTTTCCGAGTCCGTTTACTTACCGAATCACGTACCTCCTCTTTTTCAGGATTCTGGAGTGTTCCGGAAGGTTTCTTTTATGTGTTCCTCCGGTGTCATGGTTTGGATAATGTTACTTTCAACATTAATAGGCGTACGTGAGATATAGTGTTTAATTCTTTGTCCATTGACCACCTTCGGGTTAGTACCTTTAACATTATTAATCTTGATAGCTCCAGAGCGATAAACCTCTTCGATAATATATCGTCCTTCCCATTTGGAGAGAAGTTTTCCTGCAAAGAATATGAAATGAGAGTTGTACAAAAGAACATATTCTCCAACTTTGAATTCCCGCTTTTGGATTCTTTTGGCATGCCATCTTTTAACTTTTTCTTTGAATAGTTTGGCATTTTCATAAGCTTGGGTCCTCCATTCATCTAGTGAGCTAATATCAAATAACCTCTTTTCACCTGCACGTTTGAAATCATAGTTGAGTTCTTTAATTGCCCAATATGCTTTATGTTCTAACTCAAGAGGCAAATGACAAGCTTGTCCATAAACCATTTTATATGGAGACATACCCATAGGATTTTTATATGTTGTTCTGTAGGCCCAAAGTGCATCATCTAATTTCTTAGACCAATTCTTTCGAGACCTATTGATAGTTTTTTGTAATATTAACTTTATTTCTCTATTGCTAAGTTCAACTTGGCCACTAGATTGAGGGTGATAAGGTGAAGCAATCATATGGTTAACATCATATTTAGCAAGCATTTTACGAAAAGCACCATGAATAAAGTGTGAACCACCATCAGTCATTAAATATCTAGGGACTCCAAACCTTGGGAAAATAACTTCTTTAAGAATTTTAATGGAAGTGTTATGATCAGCACTACTAGTTGGAATAGCTTCTACCCACTTAGTAACATAATCAATAACAACCAAACTATGTGTGTACCCATTAGAGGAAGGGAAAGGTCCCATATAATCAAAACCCCAAACATCAAATGGTTCAACAGCAAGTGAATAATTCATAGGCATTTTCTGACGCTTACCGATATTACCAATTCTTTGACATTCATCACAAGATAAAACAAACTTACGGGCATCCTTGAAAAGAGTAGGCCAATAAAAACCAAATTGCAATACCTTGTGAGCAGTTCTATCTCCCGCATGATGTCCTCCTTAGGCTTCAGAGTTACATTTCCATAGGATTTGTTCCTGTTCATGCTCAGGTACACAACGTCTAATAATACCATCTACTCCTTCTTTATAAAGATGTGGGTCATCCCAAAAGTAATGTCTTAAATCATAGAAGAATCTTTTTCTTTTGTTGGTATGTGAAACTAGGTGGTATATATTTAGTAATAATATAATTAGCACAGTCAGCATACCAAGGAGTATTATGAGAAACATTTATTGCAGCTAGTTGTTCATCAGGAAAACTATCATCAATAGGTAGTGGGTCATCAAGAATATTTTCTAACCTAGACAAGTTATCTGCTACGGGGTTCTCAACTCGTTTCCTATCAGTGATATGTAAATAAAATTCTTGTAGCAAGAGAACCCACCTAATGAGTCTAGGTTTAGCATCTTTCTTTTCCATAAGATATTTTATAGCAGCATGATCAGTGTGAATAATTACTTTGGAACCAACAATGTAAGATCTGAATTTATCACAAGCAAACACAACTGCTAAAAATTCTTTTTCAGTAGTAGCATAATTTCTTTGGGCACTGTCTAGAGTTTTGCTAGCATAATGGATAACGTTTAATTTCTTATCAACTCTTTGTCCTAGAACAACACCAACAGGATAATCACTATCATCGCACATAATTTCAAAAGGCAAGTTCCAATCAGGTGGTTGAACAATAGGTGCAGAAGTTAAGGCTTTCTTAAGTGTTTCAAAGGCTTCTACACAATCATTATTAAAAACAAATGGAACATCCTTTTGTAAAAGATTTGTAAGAGGCCTAGAAATTTTAGAGAAGTCTTTTATAAACCTCCTATAGAAACCAGCATGACCAAGGAAACTACAAATACCTTTAATATCTGTAGGACATGGTATTTTCTCAATTGCATCAACTTTAGCTTTATCCACCTCAATACCTCGTTCAGAAATTTTATGCCCCAAGACAATACCTTCATTCACCATAAAGTGACACTTCTCCCAATTCAAGACAAGATTAGTTTGCTCACACCTCTGCAAAACTCAAGGTTGCTTAAGCAATCATCAAAAGAAGTTCCTTAAATGGAAAAATCATCCATGAAAACCTCAACAATCTTGTCACAAAAATCAGAGAATATAGCAGTCATACATCTTTGAAAGGTAGCAGGTGCATTGCATAAACCAAAAGGCATACATCTATAAATCAGGGAATATAGCACTCACACTAGCACCCAAGTCACATAAACCATGGTAACAGTGATCTCCTATTTTAACTGAGACAGCAGGCATGCCAGCAACAGGTCTATGTTTATCTTTTCATCGGGTTTGGCAATTCTAGCAGCTTCATCACAGAAGTAAATAACATGCCCATCAATATTTTCTACCTGGAGATCTTTAACCATAGCAACACTAGGTTCTACTTTAATTTGCTCAGGAGGTTTAGGTGCTTTAATATTACTTTTGCGAACCGCATTTGATACCTTAGCATGTTCCTTTATCCTAACAGGGAAAGGTGGTTTTTCAATATAAGCAGTAGGCACAACTGGATCAACATTGTAAATAATAGTTTCATCTTTAGCTATTACCGGTTCTTTAATTTCTTCTTTAATAGGGGGTGATATTTAAACCACTTCTCCTTAGGGAGATCAACATGAGTAGCAAATGATTCATAAAAAGAGGCTACTATCTCAGAGTCAATTCCATATTTAGTGCTAAACTTGTGAAAAGCAACGGTGTTCATAAAAGATTTAACACAATCAAACTCAAGCTTAATACCTAACTCTTTACCTTCTTCGAGTTCCCAATCTTCAGAATTGCGTTTAATTCTTTCTAAAAGATCCCACCTAAATTCAATAGTCTTCTTCATAAAAGAACTAGTACAAGAAGTATCGAGCATGGATTGACCATCACGAGAAAGCCGAGCATAAAAATTTTGAATGATAATTTCTCTAGAGAGCAAATGATTGGGGCATGAATATAACATTGACTTAAGCCTCCCCCAAGCTAGAGCAATACTTTCTCCTTCATGAGGTAAAACATTATATATATAATTCCGATCAGGATGAACTAGATGCATATGATAAAAAAATTGGTGAAATTCCAATTTCAATCGATTCCGGTTCCAAGATCCAATATCATCGCATAGCCTATACCATGTCAATGCTTTTCCCTTCAAAGATAAAGGGAAAACCTTCTTCTTAGCTTCATCTCCGGATAAACCTGCAAGCTTAAATAATCCACAAATTTCATCCACATATATCAAATGCATATCAGGATGTTCAGTTCCATCTCCTGCATAAGGATTAGCTAGCAGTTGTTCTATCATACCCGAAGGAATTTCATAACCAATATTTTCAGTAGGTGCAGTAGGTTGAGGGGCAACTAATTGTGCTTCCGGTCGAGGTGAATATACCCCCAACAAGCCGCTCAAAGGATGGTTTTCCATAGTAACAAGTGATAATAAATTTCAGCACGTAGTAATAATTTTTCCTTTCCAATTTCCACTTACCAAGAGCGCTTCACCACCC
Source organism: Thinopyrum elongatum (assembly GCA_011799875.1). Taxonomy (NCBI): domain Eukaryota; kingdom Viridiplantae; phylum Streptophyta; class Magnoliopsida; order Poales; family Poaceae; genus Thinopyrum; species Thinopyrum elongatum. The sequence goes on from CM022303.1 coordinate 130,914,528, forward strand.
GGCAACGGCACCAGAAATTCCTTTTGATGCGGCTTGAAACTGCGTCGGTATTTCCCCAAAGAGGAAGGGATGATGCAGTATAGCTATGGTAAGTATTTCCCTCAGTTATAAAACCAAGGTATCAATCCAGTAGGAGAACCAAGCAACACTATGTAAACGGTACCTGCACACAAAGAACAAATACTTGCAACCCGACGCGTAAGAGGGGTTGTCAATCCCTCCTCAGTAAAAAGATAGATTGGTTTGTATGTGTTTCGATAAATAGATCTGAATAAAACACAAAATAAAATATGCAAATAAAAAGTGCGGCAAAGTATTTTTGGGTTTTTGGAATAATAGATCTGAAAACAAATGCGATGAAAAATAGATCGGAAGGCAATATGATAAAAGATAGACCCGGGGGCCGTAGATTTGGCTTCTCTCGAGAAAATAGCATATGGTGGGTAAGCAAATTACTGTTGGGCACAATTGATAGAAGATCGAATAATTATGACGATATCCAAGGCAATGATCAATATATAGGCATCACGTCCAAGATTAGTGGACCGACTCCTACCTGCATCTACTACTATTACTCCACACATCGACCGCTATCCAGCATGCATCTAGTGTATTAAGTTCATGGAGAAATGGAGTAATGCAATAAGAACGATGAGATGATGTAGACGAGATCTATTCATGTAGGAATAGCCACCATCTTGTTATCCCTAATAGCAATGATACATGTGTGTCTTGCTGCCCCTTCTGTCACTGGGAAAGAACACTGCAAGATCGAACCCATCACAAAGCACCTCTTCCCATGGCAAGAAAAATCGATCTAGTTGGCCTAACTAAACCAAAGATTCAAAGAAGAAATACGAGGCTATGACTAATCATGCATATAAGAGATCAAAGAAACTCAAATAATATTCATGGATATAGATCTGATCATAAACTCAAAGTTCATCGGATCCCAACAAACACATCGCAAAAAGGTTTACATCAAATAGATCTCCAAGAGACCATTGTATTGAGAAGCAAAAAGAGAGAAGAAGCCATCTAGATACTGCCTACGGACCCTTAGGTCTATGGTCGACTACTCACGCATCATCGGAGAGGCACCAATGAGGATGATGAACCCCTCCGTGATGGTGTTACATTGGATCTCATGGTTCTGGAACTTGCGACGGCTGGAATTGTGTTTCGTCGACTCTCCTAGCGTTTCTGGAATATTTTGGAATTTATAGGGCGAAGAGGCGGTGCAGGAGACCCCCATGGGCCCCACAACCAACCAGGGTGCGCCTGGGCTCCTGGGCGTGCCTTGGTGTCTTGTGGTCCCCACGGGCTTCTCCCATGTGCTTTCTTGGCCCCCAAGGTGTCTTCTGGTAAAAAAAACACCAAAAAGTTTTGTTAAGTTTGGACTTCGCTTGGTACTGATATTCTGCGAAGTAAAAACAAGCGAAAAACAGCAACTAGCACTGGGCACTGCTACTTCTTGAGCTTGTGTTGATTTTTTCCCTTGAAGAGGAAAGGGTGATGCAGCAAAGTAGAGATAAGTATTTCCCTCAGTTAAGAACCAAGGTATCAATCCAGTAGGAGGCACAAGCAAGTCTCCAATATATGCACCTACACAAACTAACAAACACTTGCACACAACGCGAAAAAGGGGTTGTCAATCCCTTCACGGTCATGAACAAGAGTGAGATCTAATAGAGATAGGTATAAAAGATAAATAAAAGAGCAAACTAAAGTAAATATAAATAAATTGCAGCAAGATATTTTTGGGTTTTTTGGTTTATAGATCTGAAAATATATGATGGAAAATAAACCCGGGGGCCATAGGTTTCACTAGAGGCTTCTCTCTTGAAGAAAACATACGGTGGATAAACAAATTAGTGTTGAGCAATTGATAGAAAAGCGCATAATTATGAAGACATCTAAGGCAATGATCATGAATATAGGCTTCACGTCCATGACAAGTAGACCGAAATGATTCTGCATCTACTACTATTACTCAACACATCGACCGACTCCTGCCTGCATCTAGAGTATTAAGTTCATAAGAACAGAGCAACGCTTTAAGTAAGATGACATGATGTAGAGGGATAAACTCAAGCAATATGATATAAACCCCATCTTTTTATCTTTGATGGCAACAATACAATACATGCCTCACTACCCCTTCGGTCACTGGGTGAGGACACCGCAAGATTGAACCCAAAACTAAGCACCTCTCCCATTGCAAGAAAAACCAATCTAGTTGGCCAAACCAAACCGATAGTTCGAAGAAAAATACAAAGATATCTTAATCATGCATAAAAGAGTTCAGAGAAGACTCAAATAATATTCATAGATAATCTGATCATAAATCCACAATTCATTGGATCTCAACAAACGCACCGAAAAAGAAGATTACATTGAATAGAACTCCAAGAATATCGAGAACATTGTATTGAAGATCAAAGAGAGAGAAGAAGCCATCTAGCTACTAGCTATGGACCCTTAGGTCCGTGGTAAACTACTCATGCTTCATCGGAAGGGCTGCAAGGTTGATGTAGAGGCCCTCCGTGATCGAATCCCCCTCCGACGGAGTGCTGGAAAAGGCCCCAAGATGGGATCTCACGGGAATAGAAGCTTGCGGCGGCGGAAAAGTATTTTTGGTGTGCCCTCTGGTATAGGGGGAATATTTGAGAATTTATAGTGCAGAGATTAGGTCAAGACGGTCCACGAGGGGCCCACAAGCCAGGGGGTGCCGCATCCCCCCTGGGGCGCGCCCCCACGGCTTGTGGATGCCTCGTGGGTCTTCTGGCCTCCTCTCCATGTCTCGTGGGTTTCTTACGGTCCAAGAAAAATCACCGTAAAGTTTTATTCCGTTTGGACTTCGTTTGATATTCCTTTTCTGTAAAAGTCAAAAACAAGGAAAAAAACAGAAACTGGCACTGGCACTGGGCTCTAGGTTAATAGGTTAGTCCCAAAAATAATATGAAATATTAATGCATATAAAACATCCAAAACAGATAATATAATAGCATGGAACAATCAAAAATTATAGATACGTTCGAGACGTATCAAGCATCCCCAAGCTTAATTCCTGCTCGTCCTCGAGTAGGTAAATGATAAAAACAGAATTTTTGATGTGAAATGCTACCTAACATATTTATCAATGCAATTTTCTTTATTGTGGCAAGAATATTCATATCCATAAGATTCAAAAAAAAAGTTTAATATTGACATAAAAACAATAATACTTCAAGCGTACTAATAAAGCAATCATGTCTTGTCAAAATATCATGGCCAAAGAAAGTTATCCCTACAAAATCATATAGTTTGGCTATGCTCCATCTTCATCACATAAAGTATTTCATCATGCACAATCCCGATGACAAGCCAAGCAATTGTTTCATACTTTCGATGTTCTCAAACTTTTTCAACTTTCACGCAATACATGAACGTGAGCCATGGATATAGCACTAGAGGTGGAATAGAATATGGTGGTTGTGGAGAAGACAAAAAGGAAGGAGAAAGTCTCACATCAACTAGGCAAATTAATGGGCTATGAAGATGCCCATCAATTGATATTGATGCAAGTGAATAGGGATTGCCATGCAACAGATGCACTAGAGCTATAAGTGTATGAAAGCTCAAAAAATAAACTAAGTGGGTGTGCATCCAACTTGCTTGCTCATGAAGACCTAGGGAAATTTGAGGAAGCCCATCATTGGAATATACAAGCCAAGTTCTATAATGAAAAATTCCCACTAGTATATGAAAGTGACAAAATAGGAGACTATGTATCATGAAGAACATGGTGCTATTTCAAAGCACAAGTGTGGAAAAGGGTAGTAACATTGTCCCTTCTCTCTTTTTCTCTCATTTTTTTTGTTTGGGCTTCTTTGGCCTTTTTTTATTTGGCCTTCTTTGGCCTCTTTTATTTTTTTAAAGTCCGGAGAGTCATCCCAACTTGTGATGGAATCATAGTTTCCATCATCCTTTCCTCACATGGGACAATGCTCTAATAATGACGATCATTGTCGGTGCAACAAACCTTCATGTATGTTGCCCAGATCGTACACAGGCGCAATGGCGAGGATACAATAGTGCCAAGCTCCCAGACGAGACCAAGACAGAGAGATAGCTCTTTGAGGAATCAACGGGAAGATCAAGAAGAGCAAGACAAGCCAAGGGAACAAGATGTCACTGAGAAAAAGACCTCCCTTACCGAGCAGGCGAGCCTGGTCAGGTCGAGGCCTCACCAAGAACAAGTCCCAAGATTTCCCCGGCAGGCTTGCCGGGGCCGCCAAGGGCAAATATCCCCACCAAGACTCCACCGCTCTACCGCACAGCAACGCAAGTCACTTATCAGTGTGGTGTCGAGCCCCCAAGTGATTAAGTGGCTGTCATTTGGCACGTGGCAGCCATTTGGAAGGGAGATTCCCCCTATATGACACCCGTCCAGAGGCGTGTCATGCAGACATGTGGAAGATGATTAAGTGGCGCGGTAGGCTTGCCGGGCTGCATCCTCAGCGTGACACCTAGTAGTGCATTTAATGCACTTTGTCCTAACTACCAGAGTTAGGTATGATAGCACTGTTGGCTATCTAATCAATAGATAATGCCTGATTTTCCACTGTGGTAACCCCTTATCCTATAAAAGGAGGGCCATGGCAACCTAAAAAAGGATTCGTACCATTGTACACTCATACACGCGTAGTTACTCTCCCCGAGGCGACCTTGCCGGGCTTGAGCGCTGCGTGACCACCACGGTCCTCTCTTCAATCCAACAAAGCAGGAGTAGGGTTTTACACTTCTCAGCGGCCCGAACTTGGGTAAAAACCACCAGCGTCACCCCTGTCGTGTTGTTCCATGGCTTCCGCTCTTTATGCTACGTGATCTTCCCCCCTGCCGAAACACAAGGGGCTGACGGCCCCATAGGTGATCGTGTTCCACCACGACATCTTTGGCGCGCCAGGTAGGGGGAAGCACTTGCGTGAACCCGAGGTCGTGATAGCGCGTCAATCTTCATCATCATCTTCTTCATCATTAGCTTCATTGTCCATGGTGCCCAAGAAAAATTCCGGCACAACAGCTCACCCTTCCACCTGGAAGGCCCCCTCGCTTGCAGCCACCGATACTATGGGTGCTGCGGCATCGTTGGGGGACGCGGACGCCATGGAGGACGTGACCGGCGCAAGCGGCGCTGTCATCATTCCTCCTGCGGCCGAAGCAGGAGCGGAAGACACTGGGGGAGGGCGGCATCAACAGCATCCAGACGGCCGTGTTCCTCGCGGCGCGGGTGGGGAGAATGTTCAGTCTCCACCTCCCCCACCGTGCGGGAGGGCGCAGCCGCATCGACAACGCCCACTCTGGCGCGAGTCGCGACCCCCTAGTTGTCCCTATTACAGGCACAACTACAAGACACACGCCTTCCCTAGGGCAGGGTAACCAAGACGAAGCACCAAATAGGGTCGTCAACCCCCAGGCACACCCTTCTCGCCACCGTGCCACCATGGTGGCTGGCTCGCGGCGATGAGAGCTCGGCGCCGTCACTACCGGTACCGTCAGGAGTCAAGCGACGTCGCGATCTGTGTCGTCATCTATGCCAAGCACTGCTTCGGAAGCCATGGCGCGAGCCCAACTGCTGCTGAGGTTCCCACCAGCGGCCGACCAAATGGATGAGTGGAGAGCCACCATTCAGAGTTTGATCGGTTTTGCTGAAGTGAAAGGATCACAGCAGGCAGGCCCGCCACAGCGCCCGCAAGCAACAACGACGACCCGAGCTGCTGACCGTGTCGAGGGGCCACTCCAACGGCGCAATCCCCTCCACGACAGCTAGCGCAGAGGCTGCAGCCCGAACCACGCGACCTGGAGCCCAATGAGGCATCAATGGCTTCATCTAATCCTCGGGCGGCCACCAAGCCCAACGAGGAAGAGATGAGAAGGTGTTCGCAATTAATTCCCTTTAGCACTCAAGCCAAACGTGAGGTCATGGTTGATGCACCTGCCAAAGAATTCCATTTCATCCTGGGCTGACCTGTGCAATGAGTTTGTTGGTGCCTTCACGGGCGGCCACCAAGAAACAGGACAGCCCAGCGATTTGCAACTCCTCCCACAAAAGGAAGGGGAGAGTTTGCAGAAGTGCATGTAGAGGTTTAGCCGGGTGCACAGGAACATACCAGATATCCACCCAGCAGCTGTGATTGCTGCGTTCTAGTCCAACGTGCGCAACAGGAGGATACGTTCCAAGATGAACGTCCGGTTGCCCAAGACTGTGAATGAGCTATACACCTTGGCGGATAAGTGTGCCCGTACAGAGGAAGGGAGGCGGCTCCCCGGAGAAGAGGATGGCATCGAAGTTGACTCAGGAGATGACAACGATGCCACTAACCCGAAGAGGAAGAACAAAAAGCGCAAGGAAAAGGCAGTACTGGCTGTGGAGGGTTCTGACACTCCTCGTACTGGCAAGAAGGCCAAGACCGAAGGCCCCGGCAAGGAAGTTGCCACATGCACTAATTGTCGTGAGGCTGCGGTGGCCGAAAAGGCTGGGAAGGCTGACGGATCGTACTGCAAGATCCACCGGACCAAGGGCATGACCTCCAAGAGTGTCACCAAGTTGAGCAACTTGTCAGGAGGCAGAAAGCTGAGTATGAGAAGCGTGACAAGGAAAGAGACCAAGAAAGTGCTGGCGGGAAGGGCCGAGGCAGCAGAGGAGGCCGCCGCGGCAAGATTCCCCAGCATCAAGAAAAACCTGCTAGAGGCCGTGAGAAGAAGGAAGGTGATGACAAAAGTGATGAAGAGGAAACAATTGAACAAGGATTACCAGGGTCCATTAATGGAGGCATTTGTAGAGGAAGTGAGGAAGCTGGAGGAGCGTTTTGATGGATTGCAAACAGAGCATGTGCCACATGCGGAAAACAGCATCGCTGATCATCTGTCAAAATGCGCTGCACAAAAGCTTCATGTGGAACCAGGGACTTTTGTTCTCCACCTGACTCAACCCTCAGTATCCCCGACAACGATGGCTAGAAAAAGGAGGAAATTGGACTCCGACAAACATCTCCCAGCAGGACTCCCCGAAGTCCCCTGTAGAGAAGCTGCCAGGAACAACTCCACTTCGCTTGGTGAGCTGCACTCTTCCGCAGGACCACATGTCCTTGCGGTCGAGGTAGGCGCTCCCATGAGTGAGGAGGTGCCGTTGGTCCTAGTTGTCGAGCCACGAGCTCCAGCTTGGGCACGGCACATCATCCGCTACCTCGAAACTAGAGAACTTCCCGAAGAGCAAGAAGAAGCTGAAAGAGTAGCCCGGAGGGCCAGTATGTATTAGTTTGTCGATGACACATTATATAGAAGGAGGCCCAATGGTGTGAAATTGAAGTGCATTTTCCGGGAAGAGGGGAAGGAAATGTTGGCAGAGATACACAAAGGCATGTGCGGCTCTCATATTGGATCAAGAGGCTTGGTTGGAAAAGCTTTCCTGCAAGGTTTGTACTGGCCCACGGCCCTCCAAGATGCAATTGAGCTAGTCACCAGATGTGAAGCCTGCCAGTTCCACTCCAAGAATAACCATCAACCTGCTCAAGCTCTCCAGACGATCCCTTTGTCATGGCCATTTTCGGTCTGGGGGCTCGACATCTTGGGCCCCTTCCCCCGTGCTACCGGGGGCTTCGAATTCTTGTACGTTGCAATCGACAAGTTTACAAAGTGGCTGGAAGTGGAGCCTGTGAGGAAGGTAACCGCACAATCAGCTATCAAGTTCTTGAAAGGATTGGTGTGCCGTTTCGGAGTACCCGCCAGAGTCATCACTAACAACGGCACCCAATTCACAAGCCACGCCTTCATGCAATACGTTCAAACCCTCGAAAGCAAGGTTTCATTCGCCTTAGTTGCTCATCCCAGGAGCAATGGACAAGCTGAGAGGATGAACGCTGAAGTGCTGCATGGGCTCAAGACAAGGACTTTTGATAAGCTGCAAAAGTGCGGCAGATGCTGGATTGACGAGCTGCCGGTGGTTCTTTGGTCCCTCCATACGACACCAAATTGAGCTACCGGCCAGACTCCCTTCTCCCTAGTCTATGGGGCAGAAGCAGTGCTCCCCACGGAAATCATATACGGGTCACCTCGAGTATTTGCCTACGATGAAGTAGAGCAAGAGTAGCACCGGCATGACGATGTCGTGCTCCTTGAGGAGAACCGTCTCCGGGCGGCTGTGCGTGCTGCACACTACCAGCAAGCCTTGTGCCACTATCACAGCCGCGGGGTCCATGCCCGGAGCCTTGAGGAAGGCGACCTTGTCCTTAGGTGCGCTCAGTCCGCCAAGGGTTCCAACAAGTTGACGCCAAAGTGGGAAGGCCCTTACCGGGTAGTGCGAGTCACCAGACCTTGCGCAGTCCGTTTGGAGACCGAAGATGGCATCAAAATGCAAAACTCATGGAATATTGAGCATCTTCGCAAGTTCTACCCGTAAGGCGCGGTTGTCGGGCCTTGCCCCGGCAGCCACCCTTTTGTACAAGCCTTGCCGATGCGCATGTAACCCTTTGTACAAAGCCAGGCGCAGACCCTGAGCACAGATAATAAAACAAAGCGCTGGCACCCTAAAAACATGCATGCATGATTAGCTTAGTGTAAAATTGCCATGGTCATTTAGATGAGCTCATATGCTGCTATGTTTTCCCCTTCACTAACTACATGGATCTTGCCGCGGACTTGATCCTGGGAAGAAGGGACGGAATACAAGCTTACATATCGACCCCCGACAAGCCAAACAGATAAGTTTCCTTTTATCCATACATGTCTCTGTAAGAAGAAAACTTGTGCATAGAGAAACCTTGCCACCTTCAAAACATTTGTGCTCCCATCCTTTGATCCGAACGTTGTTTCGGTCAAGATGGTTGTAGTGGCATTTGACAGAGAAGGATCGACAAGGAGCCGGTTTCCTTCTGTAGTTTTAAGCCCGGCAGGAGGCAACAACGGAGGGCACCGGCAAGATAGCTTTCCGGTAAAACTTGTTTACTTAAAAGTATAGAGGCGTTTCTCCTCTGCATGGATAAGATACATGCACAAGTACCCAGCAAGGCTTGTCTTTTTCATTAATATGCGAATAAACAAGTACAAACCTTACAGAGCACAAACATCGATAAAAGAGATTACATATTTAAGGCTAAAATTTGGCAAATGCCTACATGTTTTAGACTGAAAAAAGATAAGTGCCCCATAATCCCTTTCTTGTCCCTCTCCTTCTAGGAACTACGGAGGGAGGCAAAGAGGGCGAAAGGAGTGCCTGGGCAGAAGCCCAGCCTGGCCCCGTCAGGACCTGTGGGACGCAGCCTGACAAGATCGAGAGGGCGCGGACAAAGGTGATGGGCGGGGAGAGCGGTTAGGTGATGCCCTGGTCACTGTCACCAGGGCAAGCAGGGCACGGCAGCATGGACACCGGTAGGAAAGACGAAGCCAGAGTCCACGAGGAAGCCTGCCGGGGTCCAGGTGGAAGATTGCTGGAGGAGGCGGAGACACCATCCACACCCAACACCCCGTCAAATCGCCTTGCCGGGGAGAAGATGCAGGTGCAGATGGTGGTGCCGCCGGCCTCCCGCTGACGATGACAGTGTGGCTGGTGTTCATCCAGAGTCGGAGCCGTCGTCCTCCCCATCGGTGTTGTCGTCATCACCGTCACTGTCCTCCTCGTCGCTGCCGCTCGAGGAGGAGCTTTCGTTATCGGTTGAGCTCTCTGTGCAGCACCCTAAGCGAGCACACGAACGCCTGAAGACCTTGACGGAGAGCAGGGTGGCGTCCATTAACTTGAAGTGAAGGACATGCCCCGCCACCAAGCTATGGGCACGAGCGAAGGTCTTCCAGCCATGCCGGAGAAGCATAACATGAGGTGCAGGGAACTCTATGTCCGTCCACATACTGCCATTGCAGCAGCCCCTCATGTGCAGCCTCAGCCCCGGCGGCTGTTCAACTTCCATCACTCTTGATAATGGAGATGGAAGCCGAAGACGACTGCGCGGGGACCCGCGCAGCTTGACGATGAATTCCAGTGGCTGGTCCCTGACGTGGCCTTCGTTCGGGCCCAGGGCGACTGAAGGAGGAACGATCGAGGCACCACTCCTCCTTCCTCGCCCCCGGGCGCCAGGGCGGCCACATCCTCATCCTCTACTGCCTCCTCCTGCATTGGGCTCCGCCCTGCGTCCCCAACGGGAGGAGGGAGGCGTTGTCGAGCAGAAACCCTCATCGCCACTGCTGGAGTACCACCACGCCCTCCCCCTTACCATGGTGGAGAGAAGATGTCAGATGGGAGGAGGAGGAGATGGGTGTGAGCAGGCACCTCGCCCACGTCCCCTTTTATAAGCAAACAGGGCCGGGGGCTGGCTCCTCACCCAGGAGGCAACCGCCCCGCTCCACCAATCCGACTCCTCTGTGTCACCAATGGCGCACAGTATCAAGACCGACCTCCTGCGCCTATCCACGGCGCCTGGCTTTCTGCCATGGCACTCGTTCCCATGACCTCCGCGTCCGCCACCAACCCTGCGCAATGCATGCGGCATACATGGCGGAAACGGCAGGGGCGGAGGAACTAGTGGAATGGCAGTTACCACCCCGTGAATGTGGGACGTGGGCGGCCCACAGAACGTGGCATAAATCTCCCCCACGACGTCTTGCACGACGCACGGGAAAACCGGAAACTGACTCAAGCACATGTTAATGAAGAAGCAAGGAAAATATCAAGGACGGAGCCACCGCAAGTGCCCCTCCTATGTACCTGATAGGGCCTCCCCCAACGGTGCTTGGCAGCACGTTCGGGCCAGTCCCGGGGGCTCCTGTCGGTGCAACAAAACTTCACGTATGTTGCCCAAACCGTACATAGGTGCAATGGCGAGAATACAACAACGCCAAGCTCCCAGACGAGACTAAGCAGAGAGATAGCTCTTTGAGGAATCAAAGGGCGGATCAAGAAGACCAAGACAAGCCAAGGGAACAAGATGTCACTGAGAAAAGACCTCCCTTACCAGGCAGGCGAGCCTAGTTAGGTCGAGGCCTCACCAAGAACAAGTCCCAAGATTTCCCCGGAAGGCTTGCCGGGGCCGCCAAGGGCGAATATCCCCGCCAAGACTCCACCGCTCCACCGCACAGCGACGCAAGTCACTTATCAGTGTGGTGTCGAGCCCCCAAGTGATTAAGTGGCTGTTATTTGGCACGTGGCAGCCATTTGGAAGGAAGATTCCCCCTATATGACACCCGTCCAGAGGCGTGTCATGCAGATAGGTGGAAGATGATCAAGCAGCGCGGCAAGCTTGCCGGGCTACATCCTCAGCATGACACCCAGCAGTGCATTTAATGCACTTTGTCCTAACAGCCAGAGTTAGGTATGATAGCACTGTTGGCTATCTAATCAGTAGATAATGACTGATTTGCCACTGTGGTAACCCCTTAGCCTATAAAAGGAGGGCCATGGCAACCTAAAAAAGGATTCGGACCCTTGTACACTCATACATGCGTAGTTACTCTCCCCGAGGCGACCTTGCCGGGCTTGATCGCTGCCTGACCACCACGGTCCTCCCTTCAATCCACCAAAGCAGGAGTAGGGTTTTACGCTTCTCAGCGGCCCAAACCTGGGTAAAAACCACCAGTGTCACCACTATCGTGCTGTTCCATGGCTTCCGCTCTTTGTGCTACGTGATCTTCCCCCTGCCGAACCACAAGGGGCTGACGTCCCCATAGGTGATCGTGTTCCACCAAGACAATCATCACACTTTTATTTACTTACAACTCAAAAATTACAACTCGATAGTAGAACAAAGATATGACTCTATATGAATGTCTCATGCATATGAGAACAATATGACAATGATGGTATGTGTCATAATAAAATGGAATGGTGGAAGTTGCATCTCAATATATCCCGGAATGGCTATGGAAATGCCATAATAGGTAGGTATGGTGGCTGTTTTGAGGAAGGGTATATGGTGGGTTTAATGCACCGGCGAAAGTTGCGCGGTACTAGAGAGGCTAGCAATGGTGGAAGGGTGAGAGTGCGTATAATCCATGGACTCAACATTAGTCATAAAGAACTCACATACTTATTGCAAAAGTCTATTAGCCGTCAAAACAAAGTACTAGTAAGCATGCTCCTAGGGGGATAGATAGGTAGGAAAAGACCATCGCTCGTCCCCGACCGCCACTCATAAGGAAGACAATAAAAGAATAAATCATGCTCCGATTTCATCACATAACGGTTCACCATACGTGCATGCTATGGGAATCACAAACTTTAACACAAGTATTTCTACCAATCCACAATTACTCACTAGCATGACTCTAATATCACCATCTTTATATCTCAAAACAAATGCAAGGAATCAAACATCTCATATATTCAATGTTCTTTATTTGAAAGTTTTTATTATATCCCTCTTGGATGCCCATCATATTAGGACTAAATTCATAACTTAAGAAAATTACCATGCTGTTTAAGGCTCTCAAAATAATATAAGTCAAGCATGAGAGTTCAACAATTTCTATAAAATAAAACCACAGTCGTGCTCTAAAAAGATATAAGTGAAACACTAGAGCAAACTTCCTAGCTGAAAAGATATAAGTGAAGCACATAGAGTATTCTAATAAATTCACGATTAAAGTGTGTCCCGCTCAAAAGGTGTGTACAGAAAGGATGATTGTGGAAAACTAAAAAGAAAAGACTCATATCATACAAGACACTCCAAGAAAACACATATCATGTGGTGAATAAAAATATAGCCTCAAGTAAATTTACCAATGGATTGAAGACGAAAGAGGGGATGCCATAAAGGGAATCCCCAAGCTTAGATGCTTGGTTCTCCTTGAATATTACCTTGGGGTACCTTATGCATCCCCAAGCTTAGGCTCTTGCCACTGCTTATTCCATAGTCCATCAAATCTTTACCCAAAACTTGAAAACTTCACAACACAAAACTCAACAGAAAAACTCGTAAGATCCGTTAGTATAATAAAATAAATCACCAATTTAGGTACTGTTGTGAACTCATTCTAAAATTATATTGGTGTAATATATACTTTATTACAACTTATCCATGGTTCATACCCCCCAATACTACCCATAGATTCATCAAAATAAGTAAACAACACATAGAAAACAGAATCTGTCAAAACCAGAACAGTCTGTAGTAATCTGGAAATTTCATATACTTCTGAAACTACAAAAATTCTGAAAATAGGAAAATTTAGGCAATTTGTATATCAATCTTGTGTAAACAATTCAGATCAAAAGCACGTTTCTATGATTTTCTAAATTTCTGGCAATGATCGCAAAAGTTTCTGTTTTTCAACAAGATCAAATCAACTATCATTACAGACCATCCAAAGGTCTTACTTGGCTCAAACACTAATTAAAACACCAAAACACAATTACTATAGAGGTAATAATGTGTATACTCATAAAAACAAAAAATAAAAATATTGGGTTGTCTCCCAACAAGCGCTTTTCTTTAAAGCCTTTTAGCTAGGCGTTGATAATTTTGATGATGCTCACATGAAAGACAAAAAATTGAAGCACAAAGAGAGCATCATATAGCATGTGAAAAACAAGTTTATGTCTAACATACCTCCTATGCATAGGCATTTTATAGGGGAAAAGATTTATCAAGACAAGCAAAAACTAGCATATGCAAGGAAGAAGAAAGAAACAATAGCAATCTCAACATAACGAGAGGTAATTTAGTAACATGAAAATTTCTACAACCATATTTTTCTCTCTCATAATAATTACATGTAGGATAATAATCAAATTCAATAATATAGCTATCACATAACCTATTCTCTACATGATCCACATGCATGCAAAGGTGACACTCTTCCAAAATAGTGGGATTATTGTTTCATAAAGTTGACACTCTTCCAAACCCACTTTCAATATTATTGCAAACATTATTATCATGAGGCTTAAATAAATTTTTAAGATCATAAGAAGCATTGTTACCCCAATCATGACCATTGCAATAAGTAGTGAACATAGCAAAACTAGCATCCCCAAGCTTGGGGTTTTGCATATTATTAGCACAATTGACATTAATAGAATTTATAATAACATCATTGAAATCATGCTTTTCTTTCAAGGAGCTATCGTGAATCACTTTATAAATTTCTTCTTTTAGCACTTCATCACAATTTTTAGATTCACGAATTTCAAGCAAAACTTCATAAAAATAATCTAGTGCACTCAACTCACAAGCAATTGGTTCATCATAATTGGATCCTTTAAAAAGATTAGCAAGTGGATGAGGATCCATAGACTTTTTGTTTTCTGATTTTCAATAAACACACAATTATACCAAGCGAACGAGCAAACAAACCATGTAAGACATAAAGGCAAAGGAAAAGACGAACAGAAAGAAGGTGGATAAAAAGGCAAATATTTTTGTGTTTTTCTGAAAACGTTTTAGAAGTGGGGGAGAGGAAAACGAGAGGCAAATGGCAAATAATGTAAGTGCAAGAGATGAGAGTTTATGATGGGTACTTGGTAGGCTTGATGTAGAATCTCCCCGACAACGGCGCCAGAAATTCTTCCTGCTACTTCTTGAGCTTGCGTTAATTTTTGCCTTGAAGAGGAAAGGGTGATGCAGCAAAGTAGAGATAAGTATTTCCCTCAGTTAAGAACCATGGTATCAATCCAGTAGGAGGCACAAGCAAGTCTCCAATATATGCACCTGCACAAACTAATAAACACTTGCACACAACGCGAAAAAGGGGTTGTCAATCCCTTCACGGTCGCGAACAAGAGTGAGATCTAATAAATATAGGTATAAAAGATAAATAAAAGAGCAAACTAAAGTAAATATAAATAAATTGTAGCAAGGTATTTTTGGGTTTTTTGGTTTAGAGATTTGAAAATATATGATGGAAAATAGACCCGGGGGCCATAGGTTTCACTAGAGGCTTCTCTCTTGAAGAAAACAAATGGTGGTTAAACAAATTACTGTTGAGCAATTGATAGAAAAACGCATAATTATGAAGACATCTAAGGCAATGATCATGAATATAGGCATCATGTCCGTGACAAGTAGACTGAAACGATTCTGCATCTACTACTATTACTCCACACATCAACCGACTCTTGCCTGCATCTAGAGTATTAAGTTCATAAGAACATAGCAACGCTTTAAGTAAGATGACATGATGTAGAGGGATAAACTCAAGCAATATGATATAAACCCCATCTTTTTATCCTTGATAGCAACAATACAATACGTGCCTTGCTACGACTTCTGTCACTGGGTGAGGACACCGCAAGATTGAAACCAAAACTAAGCACCTCTCCCAGTAGAAGAAAAACCAATCTAGTTGGCCAAACCAAACCGATAGTTTGAAGAGAAATACAAAGATATCTTAATCATGCATAAAAGAGTTCAGAGAAGACTCAAATAATATTCATAGATAATCTGATCATAAATCCACAATTCATCGGATCTCAACAAACACACCGCAAAAGAATATTACATCGAATAGAACTCCAAGAACATCAAGGACAACATTGTATTGAAGATAAAAGAGAGAGAAGAAGGCATCTAGCTACTAGCTATAGAACCTTAGGTCCGTGTTAAACTACTCACACTTCATCGAAAGGGCAGCAAGGTTGATGTAGAGGCCCTCCGTAATCGAATCCCCCTCCGGTGGAGTGCCGAAAAAGGCCCCAAGATGGGATCTCATGGGAACAGAAGCTTGCGGTGGCGGAAAATTATATTTGGTGTGCCCCCTGGTATAGGGGGAATATTTGAGGATTTATAGTGCAGAGATTAGGTCAAGACAGTCCACGAGGGGCCCACAAGCCAGGGGCGCGCCCCCACGGCTTGTGGCCGCCTCGTGGATCTTCTGGCCTCCTCTCCAAGTCTCTTGGGTTTCTTCTAGTCCAAAAAAATCACCGTAAAGTTTTATTCTGTTTGATATTCCTTTTCTATAAAAGTCAAAAACAAGGAAAAAAGCAGAAACTGGCACTGGGCTCTAGGTTAATAGGTTAGTCCCAAAAATAATATGAAATATTATTGCATATAAAACATCCAAAACAGATAATATAATAGCATGGAACAATAAAAAATTATAGATACGTTGGAGACGTATCAGCACTATGTCAATAGGTTAGTCCCAAAAAATGATATAAACTTGCTATGAAATGATTGTAAAACATCCAAGAATGATAATATAACTGCATGGAACAATAAAAAATTATAGTTACGTTGGAGACGTATCAGCATCCCCAAGCTTAATTCCTGCTCATCCTCTAGTAGGTAAATAATAAAAACAGAATTTTTGATGTGGAATGTTGCCTAACATGTTCATCACATATTCTTTTCTTTTGTAGCATGGACATTTGGACTTTTAGATGATTCAAAGCAATAGTCTATATTTGACATGATAACTTCAATACTCAAGCATATCAATAAGCAACCATGTCTTTCAAAATATCAACACTAAAGAAAGTTATCCCTAGCCCGTCATGCTCAATCATTGATCCATTCATGAAACACACTCGAATATTAGCTACATCCAATGCACATGTATGATCATAGTGCTCCCTAGTTGGTGCTTTATAAGAGAAGATGGAGACTCAAATAAAAATAAAAAATTGCATAAAGTAAATAGATAGGCCCTTCGCAGAGGGAAGTAGGGATATGTTGCCAGAGCTCAAAGCTTAAATTGAGAGATAAATTTTTTTGAGAGGCATGCTTTTCCCGTCAACGAAAATGACCGGGTAATTCCCAACACTTTCCATGCTAGATATATCATAGGCGGTTCCCAAACATAAAATAAAGTTTATTCCTTTTTCCACCATTCTTTCACACTCCAAGGCTAGCCGTATCCACGGGTACCGTCCATACCAACACTTTCCTAGGAATTTATTTTTTGACAACATAAAGTAAATTTCTTTTTCATTTCAGAACTGGGCATCCCTATTACCGCCATACTCTCGTGCAATGACAAGTGAATAAACACTCATCTTGAGAATAACACATCTAGCATGGAAAATATTGGCCACCCCCTGCCGCTTCATGAGCGGTACGGGCACACAAAAAGGAAATTCATTTTGAAAATTAGAGTTGGCACATACAAATTTGCTTAGAACGACACGGAAATACTGCATATAGGTAGGTATGGTGGACTCATATGGCAAAACTGGGTTTAAAGATTTTGGATGCACAAGTAGTATTTCTACTTAGTACAAGTGGAGGCTAGCAAAAATATTGAGAAGATGACTTCTCCCGTCATCTAATAACAACTCCACAATGCATTCCCTTAGGCACAAAGATGGTGAAGTGCCATGTAGTCGACGTTCACATGACACCACTAAGGGAATCACAACATACATATCATCAAAATATCGAACACATATCAAGTTCACATGATTACTTGCAACATGACTTCTCCCGTGACCTCAAGAACTAAAGTAACTACTCACAAATGATATTCATGCTTAAGATCAGAGGGGTATTAAATAGCATAATGGATCTAAACATATAATCTTCCACCAAATAAAACATATAGTAATCAACTACAAGATGTAATCAACACTACTAGTCACCCACAGGTACCAATTTGAGGTTCTGGTACAAAGATTGAACACAAGAGATGAACTAGGGTTTGAGAGGAGATGGTGCTGTTGAAGATGTTGATGGATATTGGCCTCCCAAAGATGAGAGGGTTGTTGGTGATGACGATGGCTTCGATTTCCCCCTCCGGGAGGGAAGTTCCCCCGGCGAAATCTCTTCGCCGGAGGGCAAAAGTGCTCCTGCCCAAGTTCCACCTCGAGACGGCGACGCTCCGTCCCGAAAGTCCGCTCCTTATTTTTTCTAGGTAAAAATGACTTATATACCAGAAGATGCGCATCGGAGGTGGGCTGGGCTGACCACAACGCACCAGGACGCGCCTGGGAGGCCTGGCGCGCCCTGGTGTCTTGTGGTCACCAGGTGGCCCCCCTCCAGTAGTTATTTTCTCCAGTATTTTTCATATATTCCAAAATAATTCTCCGTGAAGTTTCAGCTTATTTGGAGTTGTGCAGAATAGGTATCTCTGACGTAGCTTTTTCAAGTCCAGAATTCCAGCTGCCGGTATTCTCCCTCTTTATGTAAACCTTGCATTTTATGAGAGAAAAGGTATTAGAATTACTCCATAAAGCATTATTATGCATAAAAACATTATAAATAATAGTAGGAAATCATGATGCAAAATGGACGTATCAGCCTGCGACGCAGTAAAAGGACCTTTGGTATTTCGGCAGCCTATAAAAGGGAAACGGCCACCACTATCGGTGTACGCCTTCTCCTTCCTCTCGCAATCACTTTAACAATCGACAGAGCTCCAGCGCCCCAAACCACCTCTCCTGAAGCACTTCTTCCCCGCCACTCCTCCAATTCGGTCATGGCTGGATCTAGTGCTAAGGGCAAGTGGGAGGCCTCCATCGTCACCAACGTAGACATCGAGGACCTGAAGCACGCTGGCTATCTCCCAGCCGACGTCGCCCATCAGGCTCCAGAGGAGGGCCAGGCCATCCCTACGCCCCAGCCCGGCGAAAGGGTGGTGTTCGTCCCCCACTTTGTCCGATGAATGGGCTTCCCGCTCTGTAACACCCCAAAAATATTTCTTTTGGATTTTCAATTAAAATAAAATATTGTGAACTATTTTGGCCTTATTCTCTTTCCAGTTCTTCTATTCTGAAAATTATTTTTTTTAACTGAGTTTCAAATTTTTTGAATGGTTCTGTTTTGGGTGACTTATTTATTGGGTAATATTTTTGAGGGATCAAAAATATTTTTATTTTAGAAATGCTTTGGATAATTAAAACTATTTCAAAGAAAATGTCTTTTTCACTTCCTTCTAGCCCTTCTAAAATCTTCTGGTAATTTTTCTACCACTCCTCAATTATCCCTCAAGTCATGCACATCTTCTAGGACAGTATCCAACTCTCTCCCACCCTACAAAAATATTTTTCATAACCCAAATAAATTCCAAAGTTGGAATTTATATTACTCATTATTCCTTTGGTTTACAAAGGAACCACATTTTCTACAAGACTTCTACCTCCACCAAAATTATCCCAGCAACTAGATGGTACCCACAACCCATTTCACTAAAAACATTGGGTTCCAAAGTTCAAAATTTTCAAATGCCATTCAGTTCAAATTTGGACCAGAAACAATCTCTCTGATCCAAACCTATTTTTAAATGCTCCAAAACTGAAACTTTGCCAAACTCATTTTTGAGCATCAACACCTTACCACAAAAATTCACACAAATCCCTAAAATGCCTAGACATCTCTGTCATTTGATCAAGCAGTTGATGGGCACAATGTTCACTGCTGTCGAAATTCAGTTAACTGAATTTGGTCAGTGGCAGAGGCGATCGACGCCATGCCTCTCACTCCATCGTCTCTCCTACTCCTCTACGCCACCTCTCGCCTTAACTGAGCTCGCCGGGACCCTCCTCGTCAGTGCCTCACCACCAACAGCACAGGAGGAGGCCGGTGCACCTGCCGCCGTCCTCGGCGGCGGCAAGCCGAACTGATCAGCTCGATCACCGGCCACCATCACTGCCCCCAACGCCCTCCCCACCTACCTGCTCCACGAGGCACCCTCTCCGCCTCCTCTCCGCGCTGACCGCACCGCCCAGGACCCCGCTTGCAGTTGCCGAAGCCAGGCAGCGACGCCGCACCCGTACGGGAGCTCCGCTTCGGGATAAGCTCGAGGAGCTCGAGCTCGTCTACGCCAATCCTTCCAGACCTCTCCACCATCCTCATAACTCCCGCGCCGCCTCTGATCACCGTCCAAACCAACCTCGGTGGCCGGAGTAACTCCGGCGTCCGCCGCAAGCCACTGATCCTCCCGATAGCCTATTAATAGAGGCTCCCGAGCTCCATTCGCTCCACCCATCGCCTCCACCACCTCCCAATCGGCCCCCATGCCACTCCACTGACCTCGAGGAGGTCGTCTTCCTCCTCTCCGATCACCACCCCGCCGCCACTGTCGCCGATCCATTCATCGTTCTTACTCCACCACCACCTCCAAAACCTTGCCAGTAACCCTCTTATCCACCAAGAGATCGATCCCGCGCTCCAATTCCGCTTCTCGAGCTCTCTCCGGTGAGTTCCAACTCCACCCGAACCACCGTCCGCTGTCGTCGACCTCGCCGGCGTTCTGTCGCTCTCCGGCGACCACCACCGCCACTCACCGACGTGGTACTTCACCCCGAGCATGACTGCACCATCGCCGCCCCCTGTTACGCCGGTGATTGTCGCCGGCGAGCACCGCCATCTCTCTGTCTCGCGCGCGTGCGCGCTCAAATTCAAACCTGACGGGTGGACCCCACCCGTCAGCATTTTATTCTTTTTTTCATTTAAAACAGAAAGCTTATTCCGCTATTTACGCTTTCCACGCTGAAAGGAGTATTTCGTCCGAAGCGTTTTTTTTAAAACGTGCAGGGACTGCTGTTTTACAGAAAAGTCCCTGGTTTTGAAACTTTCATAGCTTTTTAACCACAAGTCCAAATGACTTGATTCTTTTTTTTGAAATTCTTATTTTTCTCTCTAGTTTTTTTTAGTATTTATTTAAAAAAAATTGAGACAACTTTTTGTACTGTTGCCAAAAAAATTAATTTTGAGTTTGAATTTGAATTTTTCAGAAAAAGAAGAGGGAAACTTTGCCGAGAATTTTGAAGGGTTTTCTCCTGACTACTTTGGACAAGGCAAGCATTATTGAACTTGGGATATGGTGATTGCATTTGCATTTGCATGTTTGCATCGGTTGGAGTTGCACCATATATGTAGTTTGTCACTGGTGCTTGCATGCTTGGTCAAATCACTTCTTGCTCATGGCTTGCACATCACTCAAAGCAAGAATCTTTCTAACTTGGTAAAGCTGTGAGAATTTAGGAGCATGTATCCTACCTTGGACGTGCTGGTGGGCACGGGCCATTTTTGACACGGCGGTGTCACGTGACGTATGTGGAACATACCGGTGATAATAAGTAACACCTCCTGAGTCGGCCTAGATCAAGTCTTGTTCCGTTACACCTAGCTGGATACCGTGCTGCCACAGGTCCTTTCGCAAGGAAGGTACGGCTTAGTAAGTTGTTAACCCTTGTCCGAGTACACACCACATAGAGGGCCACGATGAGGGTTTCCACGGCCATGGACTAAATCCTGTCATCGGGTCAGGGGGTATGGGTGTTACCGGTTGTAGCTGAGAGGGGGTACCCCCTTGGAATCCATGCGTATTAATAGTGATCCCATGCTATTCGAGATTGTTGTCTCCCTGACTTAGAGTTTTTTCTGGAAAGATGCTTTGGGTGATTCCAGGTATCTGGACGGTTAATCTGGTGTGTGCTGGTCAGGCGTGTTTTCAACCGAAAGACCGTAATGGGAATTAGTCAGTGTCACGGTGCTGACTAAAGAAACCCCATACATGTGGGTAAAGAGTACACCCTCTACAGAGTTTGAACCTATTCGAATAGTCGTGTCCTCGGTCAAGGGCATTAGCTGGGTGGGTCAAGTGTCGGTCCCGGTGTCAGTCTCTGGAGGAAATAATTAAAATATGCCTAAAATATTTTTGCAGGATAATTATTAACACCCTGATGCTACCATGAATATTTTGCTATGCATATTAATATTATGGTTATGCATATTATTGTGGACTGACCCGTTTCTCTTATTTTATTTCCCTGAGTGTCTCGGGGGCTGGCTAGACTACCCCGGGCATTCAGTTTTATTTTCAAGACCTCTTCGTGGCGTCCCTCGAGTTCACAGGCGGTCTATCACGCCACTACTCTTGTGGATACCCGATTGGCATTTCTTTTCATGACCTCTTCGTGGTGTCCCTCGAGTTCACAGGCGGTTTATCATGCCACTACTCTTGTGGATACCCGATTGGCATTTCTTTTCAAGACCTCTTCGTGGCGTCCCTCGAGTTCACAGCCGGTTTATCACGCCACTACTCTTGTGGATACCCGATTGGCATTTCTTTTCAAGACCTCTTCGTGGCATCCCTCGAGTTCACAGGCGGTTTATCATGCCACTACTCTTGCGGATACCCGATTGGCATTTCTTTTCAAGACCGACCGTGGCGTCACTTTTGACACCCGACTGGCATTTCTTTTCAAGACCTTTTGTGGTGTCACTTGAGATTTCAGGCAGTCGCCCGACTCTCTTTTAGATACCCGATTGGCATTTCTTTTATTCTTCTGAATGTCACTTGGGCTGGCTAGACTACCCGTGGCATTCATTAGCGTTTATTTCTAGTGAGTTTGATTATGACTAACATGCTGTATTTACTTCTGTTTCATTTTGTTATTGTCATGTCATGTCCAAGATTTTGGTCAGCATGAGCATTTTAGCATGATCCAACATGAGCATATGCATTCATTATATCTTTTGTTCATTATGTTTGCGAGTACATTCCAACGTACTCACTGGCTTGTCCCTGGCTATTTACTTGGCCAGACTTGGAGGAGGACGAGCTTGTGGAGGAGGATTGCGCTGGCGAGCCCGACGCTTAGAAGAGTCCCAGTTAGTCAACCTGTGTTATAGGAGTCTACCACATGTATCATCCGCTGAGCTTCCGCTACACAAATAAAATAGTCAAGCCTCACGCTGACGCTTGGCTCTTTTTATTATACCAGTATTGTACCACCACCACACCACTGTCATATTCCGCCACTGCCATATATTGGCGAGTTTGTAATAATTTTGTTGAGCCCTCAGACTCAACCCTGTGTAATATTATTTTGTACTGGTTATCTGTATCAAGGAAGTCCACGAGTTGTGTTGATCTTGGGGCTGGTGTGACTTGGGGCTTTTCTGGGATATATTCCAGAAAGGGGCCCGACAGACCTTGGTATCGGAGCCAGGCTGACTGTAGGAAGCCCTAGGTGCGATCGCTAGCAGTAAGGTCAGTTCTAAATTTTTTTTATCAGCGCACTAAGAGGACGGAGTAGTATACTAACTTTAATAGGCGGTCGTGTAGTATACCACTACGACGAGCATATAGTATAATTAGATCATGCATGTATAATAAAATCTGGCATGTATAATTAAATCTGCAAGTGTAACATAGCCTGTTACCCTTTTTGCGCTTATGTTTTGGGGGAAATTATTTTCAGTCTTTTAAAATTTTATTTTGTTTCTTTTAAAATTATTTTCTTAACGGTGTTACACAAATACCCCAGAAAGAAAATACATCGTCCCTGGACTCGTTCTATGCCCAACCTACCAGAGGACAACTTTGCATAGATGGGAAATAATTTCACACCAGGACAGACAAGTCAGCAAAGCAATGATGTAGCATTCTCACAGGTGTGTTGTCTTTATGAACAAAACCAGCAGTAGCACCAGGAAATGATGCAGCATTTAATAAATATGGAAAAAGGATATGTCTGACCCAGCTCATTACCATGGGTATCACCGGTTTTATTCGCCAAAAAAAAGGATGGTACCTTAAGGTTATGTATTGATTACATGGCACTCAATATGGTTACCATCAAATATCCACTACCACGGATCAATGACCTATTCGACTAACTGGCAGAATCCAAAGTGTTCTCAAAAATAGACTTGAGACCAGACTATCATCAGTTGAGGATCTGCTCTTCAGACATACCCAAGTCTGCTTTTATCACTCGATACGGGTTATACGAATTCACTGTGATGCCCTTCGGATTGACCAACGCTCCTGCTTATTCTGTGCATCTCATGAACAAGGCTTTTCATGAAATATTTGGACAAGTTCATGGTTGTGTTCATCAATGATATACTTATTTATCCCAAGATGCCAGAACAACATGAGCAGCATCTTCGGATAGTTCTGGAAGAGTTGCGGAAGAATCAACTATATGCCAAATTCAGTAAGTGTGAATTTTGGCTATGGGAAGTTGGTTTTCTTGGACACGTACTGACACAGGATGGGATAGCAGTGGACCCGAATATAGTAAAGGATGTCTTAGGCTGGAAGCAACCCACAAACGTGACAGAGGCCAGAAGTTTTCTTGGTCTGGCTGGCTACTACCGGATATTTATCGAAGGATTCTCCACCATAGCTAAACCCATGACCCAATTACTCAAGAAAGATAAGAAGTTTGAATGGACCGAAGCTTGTGAGAAAAGTTTCCAAGAATTGAAAAAGAGGTTAACAACGGCACCCGTTCTGGTCGTGCCCGATGTGCACAAAATTTTGAGATATACTATGACGCGTCCAGGAAAGGCCTGGGATGTGTATTGATGCAAGAAGGAAAAGTCATGGCATATGCCTCAAGACAGCTACGACGACACGAGGAGAATTATCCTACTCATGATCTGGAGCTAGCTGCAGTAATACATGCACTCAAGGAATGGCAACACTTTCTTCTCGGTAAACGATGTGAAATATACACAGACCACAAAAGTCTTAAGTATATCTTCACCTAGCCAGAATTAAACTTGAGACAGCGTTGCTAGCTGGAGTTAATAAAGGATTACGACATGGGAATTCATTACCACCCTGGTAAGGCAAATGTTGTAGCAGACGCCCTGAGCAGAAACCCATGCACCGACGGTGGCCGTGTGCAATTCTCACAGCATGAGTTCAACCAGGAATTTGCCAAACTCAATATGATCCTAGTTATAGAAGGAACCATTGCCCATTTGGAAACAAAACCAGCTTTGGAAGATCAGATCAAAGAAGCCCAAAAAGGACACCCAAGCATTGAAGGGATTAAGAGGAAAATAAAATTGGGCAAGGCGTCCAAGTTTACCATAGATAGTTAGGGAATTTTATGGTTCGGAAAAAGATTATGCGTGCCTAATAAGGAAGAGTTAAAGCAACAAATTTTGGCAGAGGCCCATACCACTCCATATTCTATTCACCCAAGAGGAACAAAGATGTACAAGGATCTACAAGAAAAAATTTGGTGGCACGGGATGAAAAGAGATATAGCAGTATATGTCGCACGTTGTGATTCATGTCAGCGTGTAAAAGCAGAACACCAGAGGCCAGCAGGACTATTGCAGCCACTCAGAGTGCTTGGATGGAAATGGGATGTAATAGGAATGGATTTTATTGTCGGATTGCCAAGGTCACGACACGGAAATGATGCTATCTGGGTTATAATAGATTATTTAACCAAGGTGGCACATTTCATTCCAGTAAAAACCACATACTCAACACAGAGGCTTGCCAGGTTATACCTCTCCCGGATTGTTTGCTTACACGGAGTACCCAAAACCATAGTCTCCAATAGAGGCACCCAATTTGTCTCTAGGTTTTGGGAGCATCTACAGCAACCCTTAGGTACTCAACTGACATTTAGCACAGCATACCACCCGCAGACCGGAGGATAAACTGAGCGGGTAAATCAAATATTAGAGGACATGCTGAGAGCATGTGTGCTTACTTACGGAGTCAGCTGGGAAGATAGTTTACCATATGCGGAGTTCTCATATAACAACAGTTATCAAGCTAGTCTGAAAATGTCACCCTTCGAAGCCCTGTACGGACGAAGGTGCCGTACCCCACTCAATTGGTCTGAAACCGGAGATAGCCGAATCTTCGGCCTAGAAATTCTTAAAGAGGCAGAAACAAAAGTGAAGCTTATTCAGGACAGACTGAGAGCGGCTCAGAGCCGTCAAAAGAGTTACTACGATCAAAAACACCGCCAGATCAGTTTTGAGCCCGATGAATATGTGTATCTCAGAGTATCTCCAACAAGAGGACTACAGAGATTTAAAGTCAAAGGGAAATTAGCACCGAGGTTTATTGGGCCATTCAGAGTAATTGCAAGGAGGGGCAAGGTTGCCTATCAACTAGAGCTACCGGCAAAATAATCAGATGTCCATGATGTGTTCCATGTATCACAACTAAGGAGGTGTGTCAGTAACCCGGAAAAGCAAGTCCAGCATCAAGACCTATATATCCAACCAGATCTTACATATAGGGAATGTCCTCTAAAGATTTTGGAGGAGTCTGAATGGAGGACCTGGCAGAATGTGATAAAATTTTACAAGGTTCAGTGGATTAATCACACCGAGGAAGAAGCAACATGGGAAAGAGAGGATCACCTGAGGACTGAATATCCGTACCTATTTGAGGGACAGCTGAAATCTCAGGGACGAGATTTTTCTTATGGGGAGTACTTGTTGTAACACCCCAAAAATATTTGTTTTGGATTTTCAAAATCTTTTCCTTAAAATAAAATACTTTGAACTATTTTGGCCTTATTCTCTTTCCAGTTCTTCTGTTCTGAAAATTATTTTTTTAACTGGATTTCAAATTTTTTTGAATGGTTCTGTTTTGGCTGACTTATTTATTGGGTAATATTTTTGAGGGATCAAAAATATTTTTCTTTTAGAAAAGTTTTGGATAATTAAAACTATTTCAAAGAAAATGGCTTTTTCACTTCCTTCTAGCCCTTCTAAAATCTTCCAATAATTTTTCTACCACTCCTCAATTATCCCTCAAGTCATGCACATCTTCTAGGACAGTATCCAACTCTCTCCCACCCTACAAAAATATTTTTCATAACCCAAATAAATTCCAAAGTTGGAATTTATATTACTCATTATTCCTTTGGTTTACAAAGGAACCACATTTTCTACAAGACTTCTACCTCCACCAAAATTATCCCAGCAACTAGATGGTACCCACAACCCATTTCACTAAAAACACTGGGTTCCACAGTTAAAAAATTTCAAATGCCATTCAGTTCAAATTTGGACCAGAAACAATCTCTCTAATCCAAACCTATTTTTAAATGCTCCAAAAATTCTGAAACTTTGCCAAACTCATTTTTGAGCATTAACACCTTACCACAAAAATTCACACAAATCCCTAAAATGCCTAGACCTCTCTGCCATTTGATCAAGCAGTTGATGGGCACACTGTTCACTACTGTTGAAATTCAGTTAACTGAATTTGGTCAGTGGCAGAGGCGATCGACGCCGTGCCTCTCACTCCACCGTCTCTCCTACTCCTCTACGCCACCTCTCACCTTAACTGAGCTCGTCGGGACCCTCCTCGTCAGTGCCTCACCACCGACAGCAGAGGAGGAGGCCGGTGAACCTGCCTCCGTCCTCGGTGGCGGCAAGCCGAACTGATCAGCTCGATCACCGGCCACCATCACTGCCCCCAACGCCCTCCCCACCTACCAGCTCCACGCGGCACCCTCTCCGCCTCTTCTCCGCGCTGACCGCACCGCCCAGGACCCCACTGGCAGTCGCCGAAGCCAGGCAGCACTGCCACACCCGTACGGGAGCTCCGCTCTGGGATAAGCTCGAGGAGCTCGAGCTCGTCCACGCCGATCCTTCCGGAGCTCTCCACCATCCTCATAACTCCCGCATCGCCTCTGATCACCGTCCAAAGAAACTCCGGCGGCCGGAGTAACTCCGGCGTCCGCCGCAAGCCACTGATCCTCCCGATAGCCTATAAATAGAGGCTCCCAAGCTCCATTCGCTCCACCCATCGCCTCCACCACCTCCCAATCGACCCCCATGCCACTCCTCTGACCTCAAGGAGGTCGTCTTCCTCCTCTCCGATCACAGCATCGCCGCCACTGTCCCCGATCCATTCATCGTTGTTACTCCACCACCACCTCCAAAACCTTGCCAGTAACCCTCTTATCCACCAAGAGATCGATCCTGCGCTCCAATTCCGCTCCTCGAGCTCTCTCCGGCGAGTTCCAACTCCACCCGAACCACCGTCCGCCGCCGTCGACCTCGCCGGCATTCTGTCGCTCTCCGGCGACCACCACCGCCACTCACCGACATGGTACTTCACCCCGAGCATGACTGCACCATCGCGGCCCCCTGTTACACCAGCGATCGTCGCCGGCGAGCACCGCCATCTCACTGTCTCGCGCGCGTGCGCGCTCAAATTCAAACCTGACGGGTGGACCCCACCCGTCAGCATTTTATTCTTTTTTTTTGTTTAAAACAGAAAGCGTATTCCACCGTGTACGCTTTCCATGCTGAAAGGCATATTCTACCCGAAGCATTTTTTTAATGTGCAGGGACTGCTGTTTTACAGAAAAGTCCCTCATTTTGAAACTTTCATAGCTTTTTAACCACAAGTCCAAATGACTTGATTCTTTTTTTGAAATTGTTATTTTTCTCTCTAGTTTTTTTAGTATTTATTTAAAAATGTTTTGAGACAACTTTTTGTACTGTTGCCAAAAAATTAAATTTTGAGTTTGAATTTGAATTTTTCAGAAAAAGAAGAGGGAAACTTTGCCGAGAATTTCGAAGGGTTTTCTCCTGACTACTTTGGATAAGGCAAGCATTATTGAACATGGGATATGGTCATTGCATTTGCATTCGCATGTTTGCATCGGTTGGAGTTGCACCATATATGTAGTTTGTCACTAGTGCTTGCATGCTTGGTCATATCACTTCTTGCTCATGGCTTGCACATCACTCAAAGCAAGAATCTTTCTAACTTAGTAAAGCTGTGAGAATTCAGGAGCATGTCTCCTGCCTTGGACGTGCCGGTGGGCACGGGCCATTTTTGACACGGTGGTGTCACATGACGTATGTGGAACATACCGATGATAATAAGTAACACCTCCTGAGTCGGCCTAGATCGAGTCTTGTTCCGTTACACCTAGCTGGATACCGTGCTGCCACGGGTCCTTCTGCAAGGAAGGTACGGCTTAGTAAGTTGTTAACCCCTGTCCGAGTAAACACCACATAGAGGGACACGATGAGGGTTTCCATGGCCATGGACTAAATCCTGTCATCGGGTCAGGGGGTATGGGTGTTACCGGTTGTAGCCGAGAGAGGGTCCCCCCTTGGAATCCGCGCGTATTAATAGTGATCCCATGCTATTCGAGATTGTTGTCTCCCCGACTTAGAGTTTTTCTGGAAAGATGCTTTGGGTGATTCCTGGCATCCGGACGGTTAATCTAGTGTGTGCTGGTCAGGCGTGTTTTCAACCGAAAGACCGTAATGGGAATTAGTCAGTGTCACGGTGCTGACTAAAGAAACCTCATACACGTGGGTAAAGAGTACACCCTCTGCAGAGTTTAAACCTATTCGAATAGCCGTGTCCTCGGTCAAGGGCATTAGCTGGGTGGGTCAAGTGTCGGTCCCGGTGTCGGTCTCTGGAGGAAATAATTAAAATATGCCTGAAATATTTTTGCAGGATAATTATTGACACCCTGATGCTACCATGAATATTTTGCTATGCATATTAATATTATGGTTATACATATTATTGTGGACTAACCCGTTTCACTTATTTTATTTTCCTGAGTGTCTCAGGGGCTGGCTAGACTACCTCAGGCATTCGGTTTTATTTTCAAGACCTCTTCGTGGTGTCCCTCGAGTTCACAGGCGGACTATCACGCCAGTACTCTTGTGGATACCCGGTTGGCATTTCTTTTCAAGACCACTTCGTGGCGTCCCTCGAGTTCATAGGCGGTTTATCATGCCACTACTCTTGTGGATACCCGATTGGCATTTCTTTTCAAGACCTCTTCGTGGCGTCCCTCAAGTTCACACCCAGTTTATCATGCTACTACTCTTGTGGATACCCAATTGGCATTTCTTTTCAAGACCTCTTAATGGCGTCCCTCGAGTTCACAGGCGGTTTATCACGCCACTACTCTTGTGGATACCCGATTGGCATTTCTTTTCAAGACCGATCGTGGCGTCACTTTTGACACCCGACTGGCATTTCTTTTCAAGACCTTTCGTGGCGTCGCTTGAGATTCCGGGCAGTCGCTCGACTCTCTTTTAGACAGCCAATTGGCATTTCTTTTATTCTTCTGAATGTCACTTGGGCTGGCTAGACTACCCGTGGCATTCATTAGCTTTTATTTCTAGTGAGTTTGATTATGACTAACATGCTGTATTTACTTCCGTATCATTTTGTTATTGCCATGTCATGTCCAAGATTTTGGTCAACATGAGCATATGCATTCATTATATCTTTTGTTCATTATGTTTGTGAGTACATTCCAACGTACTCACTGGCTTGTCCCTGGCTATTTACTTGGCCAGACTTGGGGAGGACGAGCTTGTGGAGGAGGATTGCGCTAGCGAGCCCGACGCTTAGAGGAGTCCCAGTCAGTCAACCTGTGTTATAGGAGTCTACCACATGTATCATCCGCTGAGCTTCCGCTACACAAATAAAATAGTCAAGCCTCACGCTGACGCTTGGCTCTATTTTATTGAACCAGTATTGTACCACCACCACACCACTGTCATATTCCGTCACTGCCATATATTGGCGAGATTGTAATAATTTTGTTGAGCCCTCAGACTCAACCCTGTGTAATATTATTTTGTACTGGTTATCTGTATCAAGGAAGTCCACCAGTTGTGTTGATCTTGGGGCTGCTGTGACTTCGGGCTTTTATGGGATATATTCCAGAAAGAGGCCCGACACGCTCCACCCCCTCGTCAGGAGATTGATGTTCTTCTACGGGCTAGACTTCCACGATCTAGCCCTGAACTCCTTTGTTCACATCCCGGCCTTCATTATCGTTTGTGATCCCTTTCTTCGGATACAACCACACTTCAGCTTGTGGCTGGAAGTCTTCAACGTCAAGCCAAAGATTGTTGACAACCAGCAGGCGGACTGCGGGAGAGCGATGGTCAGCAAGCTCGCCTGGGTCGAGTGGCCGAAGGGCACATTCATAGACACTATCAAAGTCTGGCAGAAGGAGTGGTACTACATCACAGAGCCATGTGATGCGGCCTGGATGGCAGCTCCCGAATTCAGATCTGGACCCCCGGCGAGGCTAACCTCGTGGACCAAGAAGGGCCTTGACTGGGGGTTACCCACAGGGGTGGAGTTGCTGCAGAAGCGCAGCGTCAGCATAAAAAAGGCGGGCGCCAAGCAGACCAACGTGATTCAAGTGATGCTCTGCCACCGCCTCATCCCTTGCCAGGAACGGGACGCCCAAATGTGGGCTTACAAGCCCTAAGACCCTATCACCGTGCTCCACTTCTACGGCACCACCCACGACAAGCTGTGGAAGGTGTTGTTCAAGCCTCAGAAGGAGTGGCGGCCAAGGAGGAAGACATTGGCCTCGCCGCCGCGCATCCTCCTAAAGAGGTAATGAAGTTTTATCCTTTTATACTCGGATATCTATCCTTTAACAAGGGATCTGACTCTTAATTCTCTCCATTCGCAGGGCTGGCTCGAGAAGGCCGCGCAGATTGATGGTCCAGCCCCGCTGCCCAAGACCCCAGGTCAGCCCTAATAGAAGAGACGCTGATTGTGGCGCCATACAAGGCGCTAAAAAGGAGAGAAATGAAGAAGAATAACGAGGCAAGGGAGGCCAGAGAGGGCCTCCGCCCCAGAGTTCATCTGGACACTAAGTCCGAGGACACCCAAGCTCCCTCCGCTCATGAGGGGGAGCAAGAAGAGGACGAGCAGGAGAGCGACTCCTCCCGTACGAGGAAGAGGGCGGCGTCAGCAGCCTCCCCACACCCCAAAGAAGCAGTGCAGGCCCAAGCTGATCCTGCCTGATGATGGCTCGGATTCCGATGAGGAGTCTACAGTGTTTATACGTCTCTGTCGTATCTACTTTTCATAATGCTTTTGCTCTTGTTTTGGACTCTAATTTGCATGATTTGAATGAAACTAACCCGGACTGACTTGTTTTTAGCAGAACTATCATGTTGTTGTTTTTGTGTAGAAATAAAAGTTCTCGGATTTGGATTAAACTTTTTGGAGAATTATTTCAGAATATATAAAAAATACTAGAACCAAGAACCACCGAAGGGGGTGCACTGGCTGGGGATGATACACCAGGGCGCACCCCTTCCCTCTGGCGCGCCCTGGTGGGTTGTGCCCCCCTGGTGGCCCCCTGGCCCTAATTCCAACTCCATAAATACCTATTTTCGGAGAGAAAAAAGGAGAGGAAGTTTTATCGCGCTTCAAGATACGGAGCCGCCGCCACCTCCTGTTCTTCATCGGGAGGCCAGATCTGGAGCCCGTTCAGGGCTCCGGAGAGGGGAATATTTGGTCTTCGTCATCACCAACCCTCCTTCATCACCAATTCCATGATGCTCCCCACCGAGAGTGAGTAATTCCTTCGTAGGCTCGCTGGTCGGTGAGGAGTTGCATGAGATTCATCATATAATTGAGTTAATTTTGTTAGGGCTTGATCCCCCAGTATCCACTATGTTCTGAGATTGATGTTGTTATGACTTTGCTATGATTAATGCTTGTCACTAGGGCCCAAGTGCCATGATTCACTACAGGAATCAGCTACGTTGCCGTCTGGCAGACGGCAAAGAACCAGTCCACCGACGGCAAACGTCTTTGTCGTCTGCCACCGACGGCAAACACTTTCGGCACTAAAAGTCACGGTAATGACTTTGTTTGTCGTCTGCATAATGATAGCAGACAACAAAGATGTTTGCCGTCCGCTTTCCTGGCGAAGCTGACGGTAAAGATAGTTGACGGCAAAAAATAGATGTTAGCCCCGTTGGGTGGCTAACTCCAGACTTTGTCGTCTGCCTGTTGACGGCAAACAACCAAACCCTTTGTCGTCTGCCGTATGACATCAGCAGGGCTATGGCTGCACATCATTGCTACTCTGTCTTTGCCGTCTGCCTTGTAGGTCTTTTCCGTCGGCCAGCAGATGGCATAATAACCAAATGGGTCAAACCTGGAGCTCCCAGGTTGCTGCCATGTGTCCCCTTTGCCGTCCGCCTATCAACGACAAATATCTTTGTCGTCGGCTGGCAGACAGCAAAGCGCCTGTATTGCCACTGTTTTATTTGTTTTCTGTTATTTTCCTGCATTTTCAAAACATAAATATGGTATGTATCCAACATCTAGCAGTCCATCAATGCAACAGAACACATAGGGTATTAAAAGGTCCAATACATACATAGTTTCACGGAGTTCATCAACATACATACATAAATAGTTTCACGAAGTTTATCAACATACATACATACATAGTTTCACGGAGTTCATCAAAATACATTGTTCATCATAACAAAATCAAAACAAAAACTCATAGTCCATCAATGCCAACTTCCATGAAGTGAATCAAATCTGCAAAAATGGGAGTAAGCAAGTTAGAAGAAGAAGAAGAAGAAGACTAGAAGAAGAAGAAGAAGAAGAAGAAGAAGAAGAAGACTAGAAGAAGAAGAAAAAGAGGAGGAGAAGAAGAAGAAGAAGGGTTTTACCCTTTTCCTTCTCATTCTTCTTCTTTTATTCTTTCTTTTTCTTCTCTTTCTTCTTCTATTCTTCTTCTTCTCCTCTTCCTTGTTTTTCTTCTTTTTATTCCTTATTTGTGTCATTTTAGAGCTAACTTAGGTAATTATTGCCATTTTGGAGGAAAATACGTCTAAGTATATGACATTTATGAGATAACCAAGGTATTATGCCAATTTTTGAAAGAACAAGCTAATTATGTCATAAATGAAGAGAAGAAAGAAGACTAGACAATAAGAAAAGATAGAAAGGAAGAAGAGAAGAGAAAAGAAGAAAAGAGAAAGGAAGAGAGAAAGAACGTAAACAGAAGAATGAAGAGAGAAGAAGAAGAAGAAAAGCAGAACATAGAAAAGAGAGAAGATGAGCCAGTAATAAGAAGACGGAAAGAGGAACAGAAAAGAAAAGACGAAGCGGGGGAAATAGAACAAACAGGAGAAGGAGAGGAGAGAAAAGAGAGGAGGAAGAAGACGATAGATGAAGGGGAAAGAGAAAGAACATTGAGAAGAGAAAAGTTCCAACCACTGCAATATCAGAAACGAACAAGAAGAAGAGAAGGAAGAAGAGAAGAAGAAGAGAAAGAAGAAGAAAATGAAAGAAGAGAGAAAAGAAAAGAAGAAGAAGAAGAAGAAGAAGAAGAAGAAGAAGAAGAAGAACAGAAGAAGAAGAAGAAGAAGAAGAAGAAGAAGAAGAAGAAGAAGAGGAAGAAGAAGTAAGAAGAAGAAGAAGAAAGGAGAAACGAAAGAAAGAAGAAGAATAGAATAAGAGTATAGATGGAGAAAAAGAAAGAGAGAAAAAAGGAAGAATAAGAATAATTTCTTCTTTTCCTTTTCTATCTTTCTCCTTCTCTTCTATCTTGTTATCCTTTTCCTTCTCATTCTTCTTTTATTCTTTCTTTTCTTCTCTTTCTTCTTCATATTCTTTCTTTTTCTCTCTTCCTTTTTTCTTCTTCTTATTCCTTATTGTGTCATTTTAGAGCTAACTTAAGGTATAATTTGCCATTTTTGAGTTAACTAAGCTTATTATGTCAATTTGGAGGAAAATAAGGTAAGTATAGGTCATTTTTGTGCTAACCTAGGTAATTATGCCATTTTTTAGCCAACTTAGCTAAGTATAGGTCATTTTTTAGCTAACTTAGGTAATTATGCCATTTTGGAGGAAAATAAGTTAACTATGTGACATTTATGAGCTAACCAAGGTTATTATGCCATTTTTTAAATGAATAAGCTAATTATGACATAAATGAACTAAATAAGCTAATGATGATGCTCAAATGTTAAGACTAGTAAATAATGACCATTCAAATGAAACTCACCGTTCCCGCTCTAGTAATGACTGGCATCGGCGGAGGGGCCTGACCGGTCTTCTCGCACATAGACTGTGCATTTTGTTTTGATGAGTCAGTCATATTAGTTAGTAATGAAATTGAATACATGACATGAATAATAATATGTATATAATTTAAGTTGGGATGCATACAAACTAATAATAGTCTGGATCGTCTATATATGCTCCGGGATCAAATGATGCACCATCATCATCACTATCACACGTGTCATCATGAATCACGTGCTCATCGGGTTCAGCGGCATCGACATGTGGAAGAACTTTCTGTAATCGGTCAAGCATTGACAGGTCATCTGCAGCAGTAACATCTTCTTGTTCCGGCTCAGGGGTGAAGTCGGATTCACTGTCGCTGTCTACTTCCATGTTCTGGGGGTGAAGTATAGCTGGTCTTGAAACGTTTCTTGGAAGAATTCTCCTTCATATGTGTCTGGGTCAATGTGAGGTTCATAATCCTCTTCATTGGGGGGAGGTGGTCTAACACGTGGCGGCACTTCATAAACGACATCCCAACCATTTAGATTTGTATTAGTTTGGCAGGCCCACGATAGATAGAAAACTTGGGTCGCCTGTTGAGCCATAATATAGACATCAGGAACATCTAAATGGGTTCTTTATTTGATTTCAACTAGCCCTATATGTTCATGAGTCCTTCTAGTCTCCTTCGGCTGGAACCAATAAAATTTGAAGACAACGACGTTCGGTGGGTTTTCACCATAGAATAGAAGTTCATAAATTGCCTCAACTCTTCCATAATAGTTGGTACCTCCTTCGCCGATAGCAGAGACACCACAATTTGTAGATTTTCGGTCGGCCATAGATGGCTCTTTGCCAAAGGTACGAAAGCGATACCCGTTGATGTCGTATTTCTCAAATGAACGGACCTTATAGTCAAAACCATTAGTGGCTTGTCTCAATTCGGCATCCATAGACTCTGAATTAGCCTACAAGTTTAATACGAAAGGATTGTTGCGTTAGCCGCAAATTAGACCAAGAAATGAAATAGTCTATTAATGGTAATTACCGTTTGTTCGAACCAAGAGATGAAACCGGGATAGCCGCCTCCATGCTTTGCTAGAAGCTCATACTCTTCAATGGAATCATGTATGATCACCGCTCCATCCGAGAATTTGGTGACGTATCGACTGTATCAAATATCCAGGAATAAGAGCAGTTCAAACGAATTAGAAGTTGCAAAACAATGTACCGAGAACTTACTCGATGTACGGCTGCACTTTGGTTAGGTTGTTGAAGATATACAACGAAATGGTCCGCCATTCTTCGACATCCAACGTTATTGGTTTCGAAGCACCGGCTGGTGCGAGCTTCCCTTTGAATAGGCTGAGGTTGGATCCACCTTTGTTAGTGTCGCCAGCATGGTCCGCCATTCTTTAGTGTTCATCACGTTGATGTTGTGTGGAAGAAGGAGGTCTTTAAAGTAAGGCAGATCCCACAAGCATGTCTTGTGAGTCCAGGCGTGTTCCGAATTATACCCCTTGAAATACCCTGGACACTCTGGATCGGGCTTGAGAGCATTTAACTGATCCAGGATCTGTTGGCCAGTCAACACAGGTGGTGCAAATTTTTTGACAACTCTACCTTTGGTGAAGTTCTTCTTATCTTTTCTGAACTTATGGCTAGGAGCCAGGAACTGTCTACGCAAGTCGAAGCAGGAATACTTGTGACCCGCCTGCAGCCAATGAAACTGAAGAGCTGCCTTGCATGTGGGGCAAGGAAACCTTCCATGCGTACACCAGCCAACGAATAGCGCATACACCGGCAAGTCATGCATCGAGTACATGTACCACACACGCATTATGAAGTTTCGTTTGCTAGCAGCGTCGTATGTCTTGAACCCATTATCCCAAGCTTCTTGCAATTCATCCTTAAGCAGCTGCATGTACACATTCATATTCTTCCCTGGATAGTTGGGCCCTGGAATTATCAACGTCAGGAAAATGTTCTTTCTTTGCATAATCTATCCAGGGGGGAGATTGAGTGGAATGACAAATACAGGCCAACAACTGTATTGGGTTACCGTCATGCCAAAAAGATTGAACCCATCCGTGCCGATGCAGACTCGATGATGCCTTGGATCTATAGCTTTTTGGTCATGTAA
The DNA here is from genome assembly GCA_011799875.1 of Thinopyrum elongatum. Classification (NCBI taxonomy): domain Eukaryota; kingdom Viridiplantae; phylum Streptophyta; class Magnoliopsida; order Poales; family Poaceae; genus Thinopyrum; species Thinopyrum elongatum. Next base: position 130,951,144 of record CM022303.1, read on the forward strand.
TGCATCGAAGTGCTTCCACGCAGAGCCATCCGATGTGTGTACCATCATCTGATTCCCATCTGCATCTAGTTTGGTTCTTTTGCCCATTTTGTGCCATGTCATCTGTCTGGTCGTCTCTTTGACAATGAATAGATGTTCAAGTCTTGGTACGATTGGCAGATTCCTAAATCTCATCGTTCGAATCCTGAGCATTATCAAAGTCTTGCACCATGTCTTCGATCCCGGTACCATGCCCGTCGATGCAACGACGAACCACCTCAGCTCTGGTACGTTGGGCAGACTCACCATGAAATGTCCACACCGTATAATCGGGCGTAAACCCTCTCTTCTGCAGGTGTTTACCCATCTCGTCCTCTGTCCTCTATTGAAAGTTGTCGCACCTAGCACAGGGGCACCAGGTTTTTCTCTGGCCATTTGCAACTGCAGTTTTCACAAACCCCTTGGTTTTTGTTAACCATCCAGTGGTCATGTCTTTCTGACTAGTGTGACCGGTGTACATCCACGCATGATCACTCATCTTGCCTAGCTGCTAAAGACACAAGATATATATATATATATATATATATATATATATATATATATATATATAATTCAGCATGTATATTCATCAGTTAATCTAGTTTGTCAATTTTATTACGTCCATGCGACATACACGCTAATAGGTAAAGATAGTTTCTAATCCCACCCGAGTATGTGTAGATTGGGTTCGTTTTCCCATGCTGTGCTTTGGATCCGACGCAAAATTTTGGCAGCACCTCCCCGTTGTTCTCTTGATACACATCTCTGCAATAAACAGAGAGGATGTGTACCCGGAGAATAACAGGGAGGCACGTACTGACGAAATTATGCATCGTATCCGGAGCAGAGCATGGGAAAACAAACCCAATCTACACATACTCGGTTATCCATGGATAACGTTGGACAATTCAAAAGAATCGCGGTTATAAATAGGCAAATCCATGCATATTTATACATGTAACCCTTTCGAACGGGAGACGCCTAGGTTACGAGACTTGACATGAAAGTAAAATCTAGTGGCAACGGCACGATGAATGGAACAAAGCAAATAGGGGAGGGGGAGGAGATGACAGTCAAGCTCACCCCTAGACCGTAGAGGCGATAGTTGAACAGCCCGAGTGCAACGGCAACGGGACAAACGGTGCTCCTGGAGGTGAAGAGAAGATCCCTGCACATGAAAAGCACCACCACGACCAACATAAGCTCCTGGAGGTGACAATATGAATTCTATATGTGATATTGTCCTAGTCTATATCTATACCTACTAATAAAGCAAGGTGATATTCTTGGTTTCGTCCCACTAAATTGATTTTATTGTTTGGACTTTTTTATTTTCCACTTCTCCTCCTTTTCTTCTTCTTCTTCTTCTTCTTCTTCTTCTTCTTCTAGTCTTCTTCTTCTTCTTCTTCCTATTTTCTTCTCCTCCTCCTCTTCTTCTTCTTCTTCTTCTTCTTCTTCTTCTTCTTCTTCCTTTTTCCTTCCTCTTCTTCTCTCTTCTTCTTCTCTTCTTTCTTCCTTCTTTTCCTTCTCCTCTTCTCTACTTCTTGTTCTTTTCTTCTTACTTTTTTTTCTCTTTTCCTCTTCTTCTCTTCTTCTTCTTCTTCTCTTCTTCTTCTTCCTTCTCTTCTTCTTCTTTCTTCTCTCTTCTTCTTCTTCTTCTTCTTCTTCCTTAATTTTCCTTTTTCCTCTTTCTTCTACTCTTCTTCTTTTCTTCTCTTTTTTTTTTCACTTATAATTTCTTTAAGAGACTTTCTATTTATACTTCTATTTCTACTTTCTTTTTATTCTACCTATTCTGAAAAAAATAAAGAAATAAAAAACTCACCAGCTAGCTAGGGCGTTGGGGCGCCGGGTCCCTGGGGCGATGGGGCAACGGGGCGGCGGGTCTCGGGGCGGCCGCAACGACAGGCGGGGGCGATGGGGCGTCGGGCGGCTGGCCGGGGCGGCGCGGCGGGCCGGGGCAGCGGGGGCTCAGGGGCGATGGGGCACGGGCGGCGGGTGGGTGGGCAACGGGGCGGGCCGCATCTACGCCGCGGGGCGGTGGTGCTCAGGCTTCTGGCCTGTTTTCTTCTCAGTCTTTTGTGGTTCCTTCTTTCGTCTCGCCTAGCTGCGGGGGAGGTCAGGGGTGGTGGGGGTCGGGAGCGGCAGCCGTGTGCAGTGGTGGGGGTCGGGGGGAGAGAGAAGAGAAAGGGGATAGGGTCGGCCATTAACTAACGTTATAGCCCAATCTTTGCCGTCCGCTAGCAGACGGCAACCTCTCTTTCCCGTCTGCTTTTGTCATTCTTTGTCGTCTGCTTTTCTTTGTCGTCGACTAGTGGACGGCAAAGAGTCAACTACCCACCGCAGGGCTCCAGTGGGCCCCACCCATGTCTTTGCCGTCTGCTTTTGGAGTCTTTGTCGTCAGCTAGCCGACGGCAAAGATAATCTTTGCCATTAGTCCCCTCTTTGTCGTTTGCTTCAAGACAATAGATGGCAAAGACAGTCTTTGCCTTCAGCTAGCAGACAGCAAAGAAGGGATTGATGGCAAATTATCTGTTTCCTGTTGTGATTTCAGATCTGGACCTTTTATGCTTTCACCATTATATCTATGTTCTAGATCCGATCTTGCAAGTCATATTCACCTATTACGTGTTATGATCCGTAAACCCCAGTGTGACAGTAATTGGGATACTTTCTAGTGATAACCGTAGTTTGAGGAGTTCATGTATTCACTATGTGTTAATGCTTTGTTCTGGTTCTCTATTAAAAGGAGGTCTTAATATCCCTTAGTTTCCTTATGGACCCCGCTGCCACGGGAGGGTAGGACAATAGATGTCATGCAAGTTCTTTTCCATAAGCATGTATGACTATTTACGAAATACATGCCTACATTATATTTATGAACTGGAGCTAGTTTTGTATCGCCCTAGGTTATGACTGTCATATGATGAATATCATCCAACGGATACACCGGTCCAATGCCTACGAGTTTTCCACATATTGTTCTTGCTAAGTTACTGCTGCTGCTGTTATTGTTACACTTGCTACAAAATCATTACTATCACTGTTACCGTTACTGTTACTGTTACTGTTACTATTACTACTGCTATCAAACTATCATATTATTGTGCTACTGGTCACTTTGCCGTAGATATTTAATCTCCAGGTGTGGTTGAATTGACAACTCAACTGCTAATACTTACAAATATTCTTTGGCTCCCCTTGTGTCAAATCTATAAATTTGGGTTGAATACTCTACCCTCAAAAACTATTGCGATCCCCTATACTTGTGGGTTATCAAGCGTCCGAGGAAGTTCTGAAGAGGAACCCTGTGGTCAAGCCCCCCCCCCCCCCCGAAATTTACGGATTTGAAGATTCCTTAGGCGCTAGTTTCATTAGTCTATTACTGATAGTATATGTGCATTTCATGTTACGACCCACCGCGCGACCACCCCACTCATCAAGTCTCAAAGGGGACTTCTCCGCCAGCCGAACTGGCGAAGAGTGGGACTGCGTCGCGTTATATGCCCCCTCCGGTCATTGGGGAGACCGGTGAGGTGCTGTCCCGAAGGACCCCTCCTGGCCCGGACACTGCAGGTGGTGGTGATGATATTATGGTCGAGGTTAACACCTCGGTCACCGAAGACCAGGTGGAGGGATCCCTTTCGGTGAACAAGGAGGAGGAGCTCGGTTAATTCGAGCCCTCCTAAAAGATGATTTCGGAGCCCCCAAGGCCCCCGGAGGCGTCAATTCCGCCCTCCATAGAAGGGAGAGCCGGGGCCCCGCCGCCAGCACCGAACACCGGAGATCGGGCTACGGCCGGGTGGCCGGACATGATGGAGGAGGCTATGAATAACTCCTCCATCATCGCAGAACACCGCGTCGTGATGGGTGTGGTTTTGCAAAGTGTTTGGTCTGTCAACAACAAACTGAAGGAAGCCTTTAGTGGCCTCCTGACAGGCTTCGAGGTAAGCCATGTAATATTCTTTCCATATAGCGGATTTTGTGGACAAAGTTTGAGCAGTCCTTGTATATAGCAGCCCCCGAGACTCTGTCAGGATTGAAAAACCTGGCGGAGGATTGAAAATCATTGGATCGGGAGAATGATGTAATTGTTTTGTTATTGTAGGCCTCATCTTTGGCGGCGCCTGGTAATGCCGCAGCGCTGGATGAGATGAGTCGGAAGATCAAAAGCTCCGATGAGGAGCTCGACCTTGTCAACAAGCGGTTTGACGAAGCACAAGGTTAGTACGGTCAGGACTTAGTAATTTTACATTTCTCTTGTCGAGCTAAGTATTTGGGATTATCCCTAAGCAAGAGGTGCTTAATTAATGATTGCAGCTGTCGCCGCAGAGGTCGAGGGCCTTAAGGCCGAAGTGAAGAAGGCCAAGGAAGAGGCAGCCAAACAGAAGGTGGCGGCCGAGCAAGCGGCCGCCAAACTCAAGATGGTGAACACCGTGAGTGAGAAGCATGAGGCCAGAGTGGCCGAAGTGCAGCAGGAGCTCAAGGATGCCGTCACTAAATGTGAGGACCTTGAGCAAAAGAATAAGGGTCAAGCCACCGAGCTGTCCAAGGTGAATCAGGAGATACAGGAGGTGAGGACGGAGACGCGGGGCGCCCGAGAAGAGCTCCGTCAAGTGAAGCAAATTGTTGATGGTAAGCCATACTTACTACAGAGTGTCTTTAGCGGCCACAGGTTCGCATTGCTCACACGAGTCTGGCGTTCCTCAGGCGCATTTGCGAAGCTCCTGAGGAGTGCGGCAGATGCGCCAAGGCACTATGCAGCTCAGGAGGGTGATACCAAACACAAACTGTTCTGGGCGCAGTTCCAGGGGCCCGAACACCCTCCCCTTTCGAGCAACCAGATGAAGCAACTGATGGAGCTGCATCGGATGGCTGAGCCAGCCATGAAGGACATCTGTGTCCGGCTGTGGCCTGCAGAGCCAATACCAAGCAATTACTTCGGCCTGGTGCAGAAGCTGCGCGACGCGCCCTCCCGGGTTGACGTTGTTAAGTGCTCCGTCTACATTGAGGTTGCTCGTATGGCCTTTGCGAAGACCATGGTGCACTGGCCCAAGATCAAGCCAGTCGAGATGGCCACCGGACCTCCACCCGCTGGAAAGGAGCACAGGCGTCCTGAGCAGTATTTCCCCATCGTAATGGATGGTGCTCGGGCGATAGAGGACCATTGTACGAAAAATGTAATCCTGGAATGAGCATACTATCATGTGTTAAATGACAATTGAGCCTTTTTGCTTCATAATGCGGCTATTTTGTATGGTTTATCATACTTGTATTTTTTTTGACTCCTATGTGGCCGATTTGAATCTGAAAGTTACCATTCGTCGGCTTCAGTCCCCATGTAGATGCTACGAGGGGTGTTCCGTCCTCCGCACTGTGACCCTTATCCGACGTCTCGGTGCCCGGAGGTGGTAGTGTGGGAGGGAAACAAGGCAATCGGACTATGCAGTTTTATTACCTTCACTTAGCCATAGGAGCTTGACTGCGGGGGCTAGTGACCAGCCCCCCAGTGTTTTGTGATGTTTGGGAGAGCCGAGGTATATACCTTTATCACATGATTTGTGCAAAGACAAACCCTTCGTATAACACGGGGTAATCGCCATTGATTTTTAGTTTGACACTTCTCATTGGATCACCGACCAGTTCTTACTTATTATGACAGACAGTTTTCGGCTTTCTCCTCTGAGGTACTTAACCGGGCTAGCCAGAAGTACAATTGCAGTGGTTCTCCCTTTACCTTCTTAGCCGAGCGTGCGAAACATAAGAAGGTAAGCACAGGAGTCGGGCAACCCAACTATTGACCCAAGACATAATTCGGAACCGATTCATATAATGCAATATTCGAGACGCCGAACACATAGAGAAAAGATAGTGCCGGACTTGATGCATAGGGTGAGTATTATGATCGAGCCCCCGGTCTATTAGCTGATTACATTCTAGAGAAAATGTGTGCCGAACTAGTTTATGGTGGCGCCGAAGAGCGGAAAAAGGTGCAATATAAATGACAGCAAGAGGATAGTAAAAGGTGGTCTTTATTTCCAATGAGCTCGTGACGTCTAGCCGTACAATTCAAACTACCGAAGCATCTGTTACAGGTACTTTGGAAAAAAGAAGAAAGTTTTAAAGATGAAAGGTTTACACAGGGCCTTGATGCGCGGGTTGATACCCCTACTGTGCCCGGCTGCACGTCTGCGCCTTTGCTTCTGCTGGGAAGAAGAACTCCGTGGAGGGGGTGATGATCGGCCGACGGGCCCTTGACAAGGAGCCTTGAGAGGTTGTTGTGCTATTTATAGCTTAATGCCGGATGAGTCCTAGATGGTACCTATTCGACGTCTGAAGATGTATGTGACCATAGCTCGGTTGAGCCGAACATTTGGTGTTTAGTTTAATTAGGCCCCGTAGCTGCCCATGGTATTTTGAGTGCAAAGTTGTGCTGACAGGGCACGTAGTGTGCAGATGGGGTGGGCACACTGTGGGGGCATATCCCTATTTACGTCGAGCGTAGGGAGGCTCCCTGAATGGAGACAGGGCTCGGGCCCATTTACCTGCCTCTCATGCCTTGATGGCGGGTTGGTACTTCTGCCCTTCAACCCCGGTTTGGTCTTCGGCTGCTAGAGCTGTGGTATGTTCCTCGGTCCAGAGTGAGCGCTTTGTATTACCGTTGACCGTGATGACGCCCTTGGGTCCGGGCATATTTAACTTTAGGTATGCATAGTAGGGGACAGCGTTGAAACGAGCAAATGATGTTCGGCCCAGGAGTGCATGATAGCCGCTGCGAAAAGGGACAATGTCGAAGATCAAGTTTTCGCTGCAGAAGTTGTCTGGCGAGCCGAACACCACTTCCAGGGTCAGGGTGCCCGAGCAGCTGGCCTCCACGTCTGGATTACCCCTTTAAAGGTAGTGTTACTGGGTTTGATTCTTGACGAGTCAATACCCATTTTCCTCACTGTATCCACATAAATCAGATTGAGGCTACTGCCTCCATTCATGAGGACTCTAGTGAGGTGGTACCCATCGATAATGGGGTCAAGAACCAGGGCCGCCGACCCTCCATGACGGATACTGGTCAGATGGTCTCTGCGATCGAAAGTGATCAGGCATGCCGACCATGGGTTAAATTTTGGGGCTATAGGCTCGACGGCGTAGACGTCCCAAAGTGCACGTTTCCTCTTCTTCTTGGGGATATGGGTGGCATAGATCATATTCACCGTCTTGACCTCAAGAGGGAATTGTTTCTGGCCTCCCTTGTTCGGCCTGCGAGGTTCGTCCTCACTGCGGAGGCTTTTGCCTATGTCCTCGGCCATGAGCTTGCCGGCCTGTTTGATCACCCAACAATTATGGTTGTTGTGGTTGGCGGGCTTGTTAGAGGTGTCGTGGATCTGGCAGGGCCTGTCCAAGATTATGTCCAACTTGGTGGGTCCATCATGGTTGCCTTTGGAGGGCTTTTTCCGTGGTCCTAATTTGGGGTTGCGGAATCTGGCATTCACTGTCGTGCATTCGGCTTCACCGCCGTTGTGGCGACGCTTATTCCTATTGCACCGTGGTATCCCGTTTCCGTCCCGGACTTCCGAGGTGCCGGGGTCTTCTGGGTTGGTGCTTCTACGAGCCAAACAATTGTCTTCCCCCGCACAAAAGCGGGTCATGAGAGAGGTAAGTGCCGACATCGTCCTCGGCTTATCCTGGCCGAGCTAGCGTGCTAGCCACTCATCCCGGATACTATGCTTAAATGCAGCTATAGCTTTGGTGTTCGGACAGTCGATGATCTGGTTCTTTTTGGTCAAAAACCGATTCCAAAATTGCTGGGCTGACTCACCGGGCTGTTGGACCACATGGCTCAGGTCATCGGCATCTGGAGGCCGAACATAAGTGCCTTGAAAGTTAGCCCGAAAAGCATCCTCGAGCTCTCCCGAACTTCCTATGGAGTTTTCGGGGAGGTTGTTCAGCCAATGCCTGGCTGGACCTTTGACCTTTAATGGCAGGTATTTTATGGCATGGAGGTCATCTCCTCGGGCCATATGAATGTGGAGAAGAAAGTCTTCGATCCATACGGCCGGGTCTGTAGTCCTGTCGTATTGTTCGATGTTTATGGGTTTAAACCCTTCGGGGAATTGGTACCGCATCACCTCATCCGTGAAGCACATCGTGTGAGCGGCGCCCTAACCCGGGCTACATCGCGCCGGAGATCAGCGGCCATCTCGGCCCGGTGCTGCTCCCAAACACTATCGTTTCAGCCGCGCCATGGTTGGTATCCGTCTTGTCCAGCCGGGGCGTACTCCCGACATCCGTAGATGGATCTTGTCTGTCCTGCTCTAATGGCTAGGTCATGACGAATATCATATTGGTATTCTGGCTGTGCTGCCTCCTTGCCTTTACGGCGAGCAGGAGCGGGTGGGTATTTGGCCTCTCCAGTCGGCATGTCCCTTCCTCAAGGGGGTGGTCAGGCTGGTCTGCTTGGGTATATCTTGGTGGTGTGGGCGCAAGGGCCTCATCGTCAAATTGCGGCAGCAATTTCCGCTTTGGGTTGCTTTTGGTTTGCCGCTCATAGTCATACCCTTCTTCGGCTGCTAGGACTTTTGTCCATCTGTCATTGAGGGCGTCTTGTTCGGCTTTTATTTGTTGTTGTTTCTTCTTCAAGCTTCGTGCGGTGGCAATAAGTTGTCGTTTAAACCGTTCTTGGTCCAGTGGGTCCTCGGGGATGATGAAATCCTCGGCTCCGAGGCTGACCTCCTCCTCAGAGAGGGGGAGGTAGTTACTGTCCTCGGAGTCATTGAGGTATTCGGGATTAAACTACTCCTCACGCTCCTCCTAGTTGTCTGGCTCCTGTTCAGCAGCAGTGGGGTCGCCGAGGTCTTTCATATTGTCAGGGGTGTCATTTTCTTTGGTGCCCGTGTTGCTTTCACTGCCACGACGGCCCCTGGATCATCGATGTTGTCTCCGGTGCTTGGGCGGCTCTTCGCCAGGCTTGTTGCTATCTCTACTGTGGGTGTTGTCCCCGTTATTAGCGCCATCGCCGTTGTCCTTGGGGGTGTCCACAATATAACCATCTTCGGTGGAGGTGGCCGTCCATCGGCCGGTGACGGAAGGGGCAGTGTCAGTGTGGGTCATGCCTTCGCTGTCTTCATCCATGTCGTTGGCCTCTATAATCCAGCATGTCGGTTAAGTCCTCGACAGTGGGTGGTGGGTGGGATCACTGTTCAAAAAAATCATCTGATTCAGCGATTAATCATCCGATTAATCACTACTCGGGGGGTGACCGATAAGATTTTTCCTTATCTTCATCATTTATCATTTGGGCTGATTTATCGCTCTGACAAGCAATTTATCGGGAATCTACCGATAAATCGGGCCTATTCCTAGCACTATGTTTGCAAAAACTATGTTTATTTGTGTTCCGTGGACCTTGTTATGAATATGTACTATTGTCCTATTTTGTTTATCATTATATGAGGATTAAAAGGCTAGGAATCAAGGTAACACTTCTGTCCAATATTTTTTTGGTCTTGAATATAGCATATTTTAGTGTTGGGAACCTGGGATTTGCAAAAAATGGCCGATTAATAGTCGACCGATAAAATCGATTAATCGGCCGATTTTCGATTAATCTCTAATCCCCAGCTGACCGAGACGATAACGATAAGCGATATCCTCAACATTGGGAGGGATGTAAAATTCCCTGTGGCCCGCCTCAAGGCCTCGCCGAGCATAGGTCGAGGATGGGCCATCAGTGATAGTCATCATCTAGATCCGATCTAGCGCCTCGTTTAACAGGGCGAGACTAGCCGGATCAGCGTATGAGATTTCTTCGGAGTCGACCTCTGGTGTGATGGTGAGATGTGGGGTGAGTCCAACCAGGGCTGACTCCTGGTCTTCAGACGCCAAACCTGCGTCAAGGCTCAAGGTCGGATCCACGGTAAGGAGGGTGAGTCCGGCCAAGGTTGACTCCTAGTCTTCAGACACGGTGGTCGCATCGAGGCTCAAAGCCGATCGCGAGGTAAGATCCGATCCAGTGATCGGATTGGGTAGCGGTCCCAAAGTCAATGCTTTAGGGTGTGTGGGCGCCTCGGATAAGGCTGAGAAGCCGGTGAAGATCAGATCGCCCCGAGTGTCAGCGACATACTCTAGATTACCGAACCTGATCAGGTGTTCAGGGGCGAAACTGTTGACCTGGTCAAGATGACCAGTCGAGTTGGCGTGCAGAACGATGCTGCCGAACATGAAAAGTTATCCGGGGACAAAGATGACCCTGGTGTTGATGCCATCTCCGATGATCAGGCGAGCCATCGATCCTTTGATGATCCAACAGTGGAACTCTTAATGAAAGCACTAACGTCGGTGTCAAAACCGGCGGATCTTGGGTAGGGGGTCCCGAGCTGTGGATCTTGGTTCAATGGGGAACAAGGGACGAAGGACACAATGTTTACCCAGGTTCAGGCCCTCTCTAAGAGGTAAAACTCTACGTCCTGCTTGATTATATTGAAGTGTATGGGATGATTACAGAGTCGATCTACCACGAGATCAAATGAACTAAACTCTAGGCGAGTAGGATGATGGTTGTTGTTCTAGCCTCTAAGGACTAAACCCTCTAGTTTATATAGACACCAGGGGTACTAGGGTTACACATGGTCGATTACAACAAGGGAATAAACATGTTGAATCTTCTATCTTGACTTAGCGGCGGCTGGGCTTGAATGGTGCGGCGGTGGCTGAGCGGCGGTCTGACCGAGGGGCTTGAATCGGACGGCAGCAGGATGGCGACTCGACGGAGGAAAAGAAGTTGATTGGGCCGATTTGGAGGCGGGCGGCGGCGGAGATGCGACAAAACCGGTGGTTGAGGTAGTAGAGCGGCCGGATTTGGCGGCGGCATGGTGCAGTGGGCTGGGCGGCACGGCGACGAAATTGCAGCGGGAGAGAGGATGTTGTCGCGCGGTGGATGGGGAGAAATGAAATGATGGTTGTGCGGTCGACGCGCGGCTGCCGTTTTACATCACCAGGGAGGTGGACATGGAGATGCAAATTTGCATCTCCAAGTCTTGTATTTAACATCACTTGGAGGAGGTGATGTAATTTGATACGTCTCCAACGTATCTATTTTTTTTCATTGTTCCATGCTATTATATTATCCATCTTGGATTTTATATGCATTAATATGCTATTTATATCATTTTTTGGGACTAACCTATTAACCTAGTGCCCAGTGCCAGTTGTTGTTTTTTTCCTTGTTTTTGTCTTTTACAGAAAATCAATACCAAACAGAGTCCAAACGAAACGAAACTTTTTGAGGATTTTTCTTGGACCAGAAGACAACCACGAAGCTTCGGGTGGAGGCCAGAGGAGCCACGAGAAGGCACAGGCTTGTGTGCCCCCTAGGCTTGTGGGCCCCTTGGGACTCCCCTAACCCTAATCTCAGCTCCATAAATAACCAAATATTCCCCGTATACCAGAGGGCACACCAAAAATACTTTTCTGCCCCCGCAAGCTTCTGTTCTTGTGAGATCCCATCTTGGGGCCTTTTCCGACACTCTGCCGGAGGGGGATTCGATCACGGAGGGCCTCTACACCAACCTTGATGCCCTTCCGATGATGTGTGAGTAGTTTACCACAGACCTACGGGTCCATAGCTAGTAGCTAGATGGCTTCTTCTCTCTCTTTGATCTTCAATACAATGTTCTCCTCGATGTTCTTGGAGATCTATTCGATGTAATCTTCTTTTGCGGTGTGTTTGTTGAGATGCGATGAATTGTGGGTTTATGATCAGATTATCTATGAATATTATTTGAGTCTTCTCTGAACCCTTTTATGCATGATTAAGATAGCTTTGTATTTCTCTCCGATCTATTGATTTGGTTTGGCCAACTAGATTGATCTATCTTGCAATGGGAGAGGTGCTTTGTTTTGGGTTCAATCTTGCAGTGTCCTCACCCAGTAACAGTAGGGGTAGCGAGGCACGTATTTGTATTGTTGCCATTAAGGATAAAAAGATGGGGGTTTTACCATATTGTTTGGATCTATCCCTCTACAGCATGTCATCTTGCTTAAGGCGTTACTCCGTTCTTGTTAACTTAATACACTAGATGCATGCTGGATAGTGGTCGATGTGCGGAGTAATAGTAGTAGATGGAGGCAGGAGTTGGTCTACTTGTCATGGATGTGATGCCTATGTTCATGATCATTGCCTTGGATATCGTCATAACTATGCGCTTTTCTATCAATTGCTCAACAGTAATTTGTTCACCCACAATATGCTTTCTTCAAGAGAGAAGCCTCTAGTGAAACCTATGGCCCCCGGATCTATTTTCTATCATATTATTTTCAGATCTATAAAACCAAAAATACAAAAATAACTTGCTGCAATTTATTTATATTTACTTTATTTTACACTTTTACTTATCTTTTATACATATCTCTATTAGATCTCACTTTTGCTAGTGATCGTGAAGGGACTGACTACCCCTTTTTTGCGTTGAGTGCAAGTGTTTGTTAGTTTGTGCAGGTGCATCTATTGGAGACTTGTGTGTTCCTCCTACTGGATTGATACCTTGGTTCTTAACCACTACTAGGGAAAACCTTATACACAGAATCTTAGCAGTAGCGCTGGACAATAAGGGGTGCTACTGCTAATTAGTAGTAAAGTTGGCCCCAAACGGGCGCTACTGCTACCGACTTAGCAGTAGCGCGGCTCGGTAGAGCCACGCTACTACTAAAATTCCTCGACCGTTCCTGCCCCGCTAGGTTTAGCAGTAGCGCACCCACTTTAACCGTGCTACTGCTAATGTATTAGTAGTAGCGCGCTTTTTTTCAAGGTCGCTACTGCTAATTTTGAACATGGCCACATGGCGGGCCTTGCTTAGCAGTAGCGCCTCTTCCAGAAGCGCGCTACTGCTATATTATTAGCAGCAGCGCGTTTTACGCCCAACACTACTGCTAAACCGTAGCCATACCACCTTTTTCCTCCCCCCCCCCCTCCCCTATCCTCTCTTCCTTCACTTTCCCCTAGCTCCCACCTCCTCTCTCCCTCACTTTGCTTCTTCCTCACTACTTCTCCCCGCCCCCATTACTCTCCTTCTACCTATCTTTCTCTCTGTTTATTACTCCTAGCTAACTACACCACCTCCATTAATGCATCTCCTTTCTCTTTTTCCTTCCCCCTCCACTAGTTGAACTTTTCTCCTCCCAAACTAGCTAGCTAGGTAGATCTAGCATTTAGTGAAGTGACCTATGTACCTCCCTAACTAGATCTAGCCTTGTCAAGAAGAGCTTTGTCCACTTTTGATTATTCCATAGGTGTGTGGCGACACCTATCGACATATCATCATCACCGTGCTCGATCTCGAGATAGGTGATTAAAAATTTATGCTTTTGCAAGAATGGAAATATGTGTATGTGTGCGATATGACATAATCGGGCGATATGATGGAAATTGTGTGTGTGGCATGACTTGCCGCCAAATTGTGCTTGTGAGTTGCCTACGTTTTGCCAAAATGTCGATTTATTTCCGTTTCGACGAATTCCGGGCAAACTCTATATGTCCTATTTTTAGGGAAGGTCATGCCGAATTTTTGTATGACTTTGATGCATGCATGCATTTTTATAATCAATGTGTTTATTATTACCGTGCAGGCGTTCATGATGGTCAGTGGAATGGTGGTGGACAGGTGGTTGCGGTCGGCGGTGCATGACATGAAAGAAAATAACAAGATAGAGATTTTATGTCCGTGTCAAAGATGCAAAGGAGGAGTTTGGCTCGACCCCTATGACGATGGTCGTGTGATGGCGCACCTGCACATGACTGGTTTCATGGATGGCTATACTCGGTGGATAATTGAAGATTAGGATGATGATGTTGAGGACGCCGACGGGGCAGGCAATGACGACACGGGGCAAGACAAAGAGATGATCGATAATGGCGGCGGAGAAGGGGCCGGACATGGCGGCGGGGAAGGGGTCGGACATGGCGGCGGGGAAGGGGCTGGACATGGCGGCAGAGAAAACATGGACTCCACGCCGCAGACTTCATCGGTACTAAGTTCAATCATGCGGGACCCTCATGTTCAAGCACTGCTTCGCAAGGAGACGAGTACTGACAGAGCTGCTTCTAGAGAGGAGGCCAAGCTGCAACAACTGGTGGTAGACTCGAACACTCCATTGTATGATGGTTGCAATCTCGAGGTGACCCGCTTGAGTTTCACGCTCGAACTGCTGAAGACGAAGGCTAAAAACAAATGGACCGACACTAGCCTCGATGAGCTTCTCAAGTACCTAAAGGATGTTCTTCCCGTGGGGAATCTATGTCCTACTAGTGTGGATGAGGCCAAGAAGATCGTGTGCCCTCTTGATCTGCCGCACGTTAGATACCATGCAAGCATCAACGATTGCATAATTTATTGGAAGGAGCACGCAGAAAAAACCAACTGTCCGGTGTGCAATGCTTCTTGATACAAGAAGGCCGGGAAGAAATCTCCCCAGAAAGTTGTATGGTACTTACCGATCACTCCTCGTCTGCAACGTTATTTTGTAGATCCCAAGGAAGCAAAGCTCATGCGTTGGCACACGGAGAGGACAAAGCCCGACGATGGAGATGATTCGAAGCTGAGACACCTCGTGGATGGAAGCCAGTGGAGAGCGTTCAAGGGCGAATATCGGTATTTTGCATGTGATGCAAGGAACATCATGCTCGGCACGTGTACCGATGGCATGAATCCGTTTGGCAACCAGAACACCAACCATAGCACATGGCCCATGTTTGTATGGATGTACAACCTCCCCCTGGTTGTGCATGAAGTCGAAGTACATACACATGAGCATGCTGATTCAAGGGCCGAAACAACCAGGAAATAATATTAATCTGTATCTGGGGCTACTTCAAGAGGAGTTAGACACGTTATGGAAAACACCGGCCAAGACATGGGACGCCAGCAAAGGCGAGTATTTCTATATGAGAGCCGCGCTGATCACGACGGTGGACGACTATCTCGGTTATGGATATGTCACAGGCCAGGTGTGCCACGGATATTGCGGATGCACGCGGTGCATGGATGATACGACGTCTCAGCAGCTCACGTCAAGGAAAGATGGCGGGTCTGGGAAAATCGTGTACATGGGGCATCGAAGATGGCTCGAGAAGGACGACCCGTGGAGAAACCGTGGAGATCTATTCAATGGTGAGGCTAAGCATCGAGGACCTCCAAGTAAGCGGAGCGGCGCCAAAATCGATGAGCTGTTGAAAAACTAGGAATAGTGCCCCACACCGAGAAAGACGATGAAAAAGGCGCCGGAGCCGCTGCTGAAGGTATGGAAGACAAGGTCTGTTTTCTGGGACTTGGAGTACTGGCACAAACTCGACACACCTCATTGCCTTGATCAAATGCATATCTGTAAGAATGTCCTTGAGAGCTTGCTTGCGACATTGATGAACATGCCGAATAAGACCAAGGATGGGCCAAAGGCAAGAAAAGACTTGCAAGATTTGAAAATCAGGGAAGATCTACACAAGCCGCCCCGTAAAAAGTCAAAGGAGACAGAGATGGAGACAAAGGCGCGGGAGAAGAAGGGCAAAAAAGTAAAGTAAGAGGATTATTTCCCCCCTTCTTGCTTCACCTTAAGTCTGGCTGAGATCGATCAATTCTTCAAGTGCCTTACCGGAATCAAAGTTAGTTCCGGTTACTGTGGGAAGATAAACAGATTTCTAGACACGAAGAAGAAAAGGTTCAGCGGGATGAAGTCCCATGACTGTCATGTGATGATGACGCAGATACTACCTGTTGCC
This sequence comes from Thinopyrum elongatum, assembly GCA_011799875.1. Classification (NCBI taxonomy): domain Eukaryota; kingdom Viridiplantae; phylum Streptophyta; class Magnoliopsida; order Poales; family Poaceae; genus Thinopyrum; species Thinopyrum elongatum. Next base: position 130,966,925 of record CM022303.1, read on the forward strand.
CTTAGAGGGATAATGGACAAGCACGTCTGTGACACGCTTATTGGTCTCTGCAACTTTTTCGACGTCATCTCTCGAAAGTCGATCAGTGTGAAGCAGCTCCGAAGGCTACAGGAAGAGATCGTTGTGATACTAAATGAGCTTGAGATGTACTTCCCGCCCGCATTCTTTGACGTCATGGTGCATCTGTGTGTCCATATTGTGGATGACATAATAGACCTGGGGCCGTCATTCCTGCGCAACATGATGTCGTTTGAGAGGATGAATGGGATCATCAAAGGATTCGTTCGTAACATGTCCTGTCCGGATGGAAGCATCGTCCAGGGCTATCTGACACAAGAGTGCATCTCTTTCTGCGAGAATTTTCTATATGGCGCAGACCAGCCGCCTGGTGTTGGTTTGCCCGTTAAGAAGCACGTTGGGAGGCTCGAAGGAGAAGGTCACTCCAATGGTCGCAGGGAACTGCATGTGGCCTACTCAGATCGACGCAACGACTTTGACAGAGCAAACTTGATAGTGCTACAACACCTAGACCAGGTAGATCCTTTCGTGGCACTGCACAAAGAAACTATCGCAAAGAAGTATCATGACCGGGGGGTATGCAGGACGGGCACCGAAGTTACTAGAGAGCACAACTCCACTTTCCTACATTGGTTCAAAGAGCATATTTTTGCTAATCCCCTGGAAGAGGGCTCTAAGGACGGATTGCTCATATACGCCTTAGCACATGGCCCCTCGCCCAACCTCGTCACCTATCAGGCATACGATATCAACGGATACACGTTCTACACGGAGGCCAAAGATATGGACAGTGATGATCAGAAATCAGGGGTGACGATGGAATGCATGACCGGCAGCGACAACGGCGCAACTGAGAGATTTTTACGGAAGGGTCGAGGAGATCTGGGAGCTTGACTACTCTGGACTACACAACGCGATGATGTTCCGTGTCAGATGGGCTAAGAATGTCGAAAGAGAAAACCGGTATTTCACTACCATGACTATACCCGACGCCAAGAGTGCTACCATGAATGCCATCGCAAAAAACAAGCCATGGGTACACGCTAAGCACGTGACACAATGCTTCTTCATAACCGACCCGAGCAATCCGAGCCGTGTTGTCATGAGGAGAGGTAAAAGGAACATCATTAGAATGGATGGAGTCGCCAACGAGGAAGACTACGACCAGTACGGCAACCCAATGAGGGAAGATGACGATGACGATGAAGTATACATCAAAAGAAGAATCAATACTACATTACCTAAGAAAGATCGTACTCCATGGAAAAGGAAAAGTCACAATGAGGGGCTCAATTATTCGTCAACGAACAAGAAGGGAAAGAAGCTCACTCAAAAATGGAAACGTCGACGCTTAGAAACCATTATGGGTCAAATGATGCAATATATATGTTCCTATTTTGTATCCACACTTAACCGTTTTATGGGTCAAATGATGTAATATATATGTTCCTATTTTGTATGCACACTTAACCGTTATGGGTCAAATGATGCAATATATATCGCCTTACTTATATACATTATATTGTATCACCTTCCCTTCGTTCCAGCTCTCAGAAAAAAAAGGAAAAGAAAAGAAAAGAAAGTAAGCAAAAAAGAAAAGAAAGCAAAAAAGAAAAGGAAAAGAAAAAGAAAAGAAAAGAAAGAAAGCAAAAAAGAAAAAGAAAATAGAAGAAACAAAATGGAAAAGAAAAGAAAAAAAGAAAGCAAAAAAGAAAAGGAAAAAAAAGAAAAATAAAATAAAAAATGAAAACAATAGCAGGAGCGCTGGTTGAAGAAAAACGCTATAGCTACGTTATGTAGCAGTAGCGCTGTCCTAGAAACGCGCTATAGCTACTTCATATAGCAGTAGCGCCTTTCTAGGAAACACGCTATAGCTATCTTAGCTATAGCGCGTTTTCAAGAACAGCGCTACTGCTATTTTCACATAACCCCCCTCCCGCCCGGCGCGCGCGCGCGTGGGCTTCCCTCCTCTGCTTCCTCCCCCAATTCCCCCACTCTCTTCTCCCCCTCATCCCCGCCGCCGGAGCCCCTGCCCTCGCCCTCGTCGGAGCTCGAGCGCCGACGCCGACCCCGACGTCGCACGCCTTCCTCGCCATCGCCCGACCCCGACACCGCGCGCCTCCTCCCTCGGCCACGGCCCCGACCCCGACGCCACACGCCTCCCTCCTTTGCTTCATCCCCTTCCTACCTCGGCCGTCGTCGTGCCTGCCTCACCGCCATCGTCGGGTCTGCCTCCTCGCCCTGCACCCTCTATAAGCCCCCCACCGCTCCTCTCTCTCTGCCATTAGGGTTCTAGCTAGGGTTCTTAGGTTAATTTACTTAGGTTTTAGTTATGAATTTAGCTAGGTATCAAACTAGTAGGTTAATTTGGTATTTAGCTAGGTATCAAATTTTATTCAATTTTTATTGGTATTTAAAGAAAAATTGAATTGTTGCTATTTGATTTTTTTTAGTTAAAGCTATTGTTGCTATATGAACCCTATATGATATGTGAACATGTGATTTGGACATATTTGAAGTGGACATGAAATATTTGGAAAATGATGGTTATGTGCAGGGTAAATGATCTGAGTGGCCTATGTTTCGCCAGAATGTTGATTCATTTCCGTTCCGGTGAATTTCAGGCGCTCGATATGTCCACTTTTTAGCAAAGGTCATGCCGAAATTTCCCGTGAATTTTGGCATGACTTGTGCTAGAAAGTAGGCATATCGAGTACCGGGATTTGCTGCGACGGGAATTAAACGGCATTCCGGCAAACCATAGACCCTTTTTAAGTCATTTCTCATTTTATTATAGTTTTAGAATTAAACGAGGGGACTTAATCATAGGAAACATGTCGAACAACGAAGAAACCGGGCCTTCTGACCAAGATGCAGACGAGATGGATTATGAGGGTGAACAACAGTACCTCGACTTTTTGTCTGCTAAGCACAGTCAAGGTTTGCAGGGCGGCCTAGATGATGGTACTGACGCCCACATCGACACCGATGGCGCCGGCACCGATGGCGGCGCCGAGACCGGCGGGGAAGGTACTGGCACCGAATCCGCTACCGAAAAGAAGAAGCAGAGGATACGAAAACCTAACAAACTCGGCATCGGACGACTGGTGATCACAAAGATGGCCCCTGGCAATTTTGAGCCATTAGAGCCGGAAGAATCTCGCAAGTGTTATGGGAACCAAGTAGGATGCATCCTACGGGAATGCGTGAGCATCAACGACGATGACTTAAGGAGTAAAGAACATTTGAGACAGTTGCTCCTGACGAAGTTGCACAAGAGATTCAAGTTCCCCGACCGGGATGATAACATAGAACAACCGTGGGATGATCCAAAGATGAAAAAGATTAACAATCACGCCATGGGCATGTTCAGCAATGATTTGGCCTCCTGGAAAGGGAGGGTGAAATGAGCTATTGAGGCTGAGGAACCCATGTCCAAGATTCTGGAGGAAAATCCAACACTTATGGAAGAGGAGTTCCAAAAGTTCAAGGACACTTGCGCTACCGAGGTAGCCAAGGCTAAGGCTGTGAAATTCAAGAGCCTTCAGCAAAGGAACACGGGGAACCAATGCCTCGGAAGCCGTGGCTACCATGGCAAAAGGCCCATGTGGGATAAGGAGGACGCGGAACGTGAAGCCGCGGGTCTCCCAGACCCCTTTGCGAAGTTCACCAACCCCTTGGTGCGTGCCTTCATCAGGGCCCGCTACAAGTGGGACAAGGAAAAGAAGGTTTTTTACACGGACCCGATCATGAGGAAATTGATTAGAATACTGGCAATTATTCTTTTACCACCTTACATTTAGCTTCTGATCAAGTCGACTACACATTCGTAAACAGTTCACGTTCCTTCTGTAGGAGAAGCAACACCAGCTTGCAGCCGAAAGCCAGTATTCATCGATGAGGCCCAAGTGGGACACCCCTCTCAACCGGGCCTTGAATGAACTTAAGGGACTCCCTTTGGACCAACGGCCGCAATATGGACGTGTGCACGGCGCCGGAGATGGCACCACGTGGAAGGTCTTTTACAACGAGGGCCCAGAGGCCAAGAAGCAGAAAAAGAAGTTTAGTCAGGCGGACATCGACGAGAAGGTGAAGCTTGCATTCGAGAAAAAAGCAGCTGAGGACGCGAAAAAAGCAGCAGAGGAGAAAAATGAGTTGCTATAGCATGCAGTCGCTGTAGCTGTAGATGCCTGTAGAAATGATTTCGCTACTAACTTGATCCCGGCTATCATCAACTGGACGAAGGAAAATCCAGACAAGACGGTAGATGATTTCCCCATGCCCAGTTTCATCGGGAGCAACTGGTGAACAACACCACTGCACCATCACCTGCTCACGCAACCACGCCTGCTCCCGCACCCGCACCCGCTCATAGCAGCCCGTCCTTAGTCTCTGGCGCGCTAGGCGGGCCTTCGTCTTTGGCTGAGCTCGATGCCCTCACGGTAATTACATGTCGCACCAACATATATCTAGAATATTTCATTTTTGTTGCCTTTCGGATGTTTTACGCCGCAGACATGTGTTTGCAGGCCGACGAAACCCGTGCACCGTACTCTACTTGATCAAAGGCCAGAAGGTGGACGTGGGAAAGGCGGTGATAACGAAGCCCTCGGAACTCACGTTCCACGGCCAGCCGATGCCCGGTGGGCACTTCAGGGTTACCTTGTCGAGTGTGAAATCGGGGCACGAGGATTTGCCTCCTCCAGTACGGCTAGGGGGAGAGGACGACGAGACCCCGCCACGGCTTGGAAACTGCAAGGGTTGGGTGTGTAACACCCCTGTGTAATAGCCACTGTGGTTACCTGCTAATAATGCCAAGTCATCTCATTTGCTGTGCCTAGTCATAGTGGTTAATCTCAGCAATTCAAATACTTCTCCGAAAATCAACTCAAATTCAAAAGTGCAAAATAAATTTGCTCAAACACTATTGAAAAAATGTTCACTAAATAGTAAATATTCCAGAAGCACTTATAAAAATATAATTAATGATATCTAGATTAGCTAAATGACTCAAACCACATGAAACAGCACTAAAACAGAATTATTTAATCCATTTATAATTAAATCAAATTCAAATAAATTTCTACTTTGCCCAAACCAATTTTTGGTGGAAGGTAATATTTCATTGTAATATATGGGCCAAGTTTCATATTTTAAAAAAGTGCATAAGTGGCCTAACAATTACAAAGCAGAAAAGAAATAAAGAAGAAAAGAAAACAGAAAAAGGAAAATTGGAAAAGGCCCTAGTGCTTACTATGCACTTAGGCCTTCTGCTACAGGATGCGGCCCAGCCCAGCAACGCCAGCCCATCGCGGTCATCTCCCTCCTCGCGCCGCTGTCGCGCCCGCGCGCTGACACGCCGCCATTCGTCGCCGTGTCGACGATCCAGCGGTTCCCCGTCGACTACAAGTGCTACCCCGAGGCCTCCCGCAACCCTAACCCCCGCAGATCCCTCTCCCTCGCTCTCCTTCCTCTTCCCACACGAACGCCCGAAGTCGCCGCCATGGTCGAGCTCGATGCCGACGCTATCGTCGTCGTCACCGCCTGAGACCGAGCTCAAATGCTCCGCCGGCCTCTTCTCCTTCTTCTTCAACCACCGGACCGAGCTCTGCGCCACTACAACGCGGGGATCGCGCCCCTCTTCGTCCTCGGTCGCCGGCGCATCTCCGGCGAATGTCGCCGTTCTGCAGCTCCTAAACCACGGCCGGGCCTACGTGTGCCCTGACGGTGAGCTCGCGCCTCCTTCCCCTCATTATTCCGTGCAGATCCGTGTCCGTAGCCACCCCGCCATCGTTGTCGTAGCTCGGCTCCGCCGCGGTGCTCGTCGCCGTCGCTCCCGACGTTGCCGTGCTCAACTGAGCTCGCCGTCATACTCCATGCGTCTCTAGGACCCTATAGAGCCACTTCGCCGCTCACCGCCGTCGACCTAGCTCGCCTCCGGTCGAACCGCTAGTACCACACAACGCGCGCGAGCTCTGGCTTTCGAACGCGAGTACCCGCGCCCCGTTTGGCTCACCACAGCCAAATCCCGAGCTACTCCGGTGAGAGACCGCCGCTAGAACGGTCGCCGGAGCAGCTCCGGCGCCGGCTGCCGATGTGGCGCAGGTGGGACCCACTCCTGGGTCACTAACCGTGGGCCCTGGGGGCCCCAGTTGACTGGGTTGACCCAGTCAACTGCGCTGACTGGGCAGCCCAGCCACTAACATGCGGGCCCCATCGCATTTTAGTTAATTAAAAAACATTTTTCTAATTAAAAGTTAATTAGTTTAGTTAATAAGTCACTGACAGGTGGGGCCAGCTACTAAATAACTCTCTGGATTAGTTTTAATTAACTCTGTTAATTATCAGAGACTGACATGTGGGTCCCACTGGGCCCACATGTCATATTTGACCCTGGTCAGCTCTGTTGACCTGCTGACGTCATCCACACCTCATGCTGACATCATATATCATTTTCTGATAATAAAAATAATTTCAGAAAATCATTTAAACTTTGAAAATTAATAACTTTTAAACCGTAGCTCAAATCGAAAAACTTAAAACATGAAAGTTGATTAGAACGACGAGATGAATCTGATCGTGTCGTCTGTTTCGATGCCGGAACCCCCTACGTAGGTGAAACCGCAACTTCAAGGCCGTATCCGGTAGATGAATAGTGCTTATACACTGGTTAATGAATCCAACTTAAATCCAAAAATAACTAAAAATTGACTTAGACATACTTTAGGCAACCCTGCACTGCATCTTAGCATAGCATGCCTGTATTGCATCGTTTGTTGTGCATTTATATGTTTATTCCCCCTCTTCTCTCTCGATAGACCCCGACGTCGACATAGCTCCCGAGACTGACGCAGCTCCGGAGGTCGACTACGCTCCAGATGATCAGGCCCTTGCCACCGAGCTTCCAGGCAAGCATCCCCTTTTTGAGCATTTCGATATCGCCCACTCTCTTCTCTCTTATGCTTGCATTAGAAGTTACTGCTGCTGCTGTTATCCTATATCTGCTGCATAGCCTGTTTTATTGTAACCTGCTATTGTTACCTACCTGCTATCTTAAACTGTCTAGTGTAGGCTGGGTAGAGGCCCATCAGTGACCCTACTTATCCCGGCTGCCCCGCTGGATTAACTGAAGACCCGAGCAATGGGATCGAAGACCAGGCCCCGGCACCGCACGTCACTTCCCCTTAGTTGCTCGACACTACTGGGTTACTATCGGGTGCCGAGGGTGATACCTCGTGAGCACTTCCGATGATAACCTTGTAGGTTAGTTAATCGGGCGTGATCAGCGAGGGTGATTCCTCCTACACCACCCTCGATAACGAAATCATCGCGCAACTCCTCAAGGGTGGATCTCGAGGGTGATACCTCTTACGTTCACCTTGACGGTAACATCAGAGGGAATTCCATCGAGGGTGATTCCTCAGGGTTCCCTTTGGTTTTAGACACACGGTTACCTTTGATATTATGACTAAATATTGAACAATGATACTAAAGACGGGTCGGCCCTGAGGGGTACCCGCGCGAGCTTAGTTGCGAGTGATGTGGAATCGGGTGGACCTGGATGGTGCCCGAGAGTTGAACACGAGGCGTGGCCGGGCCTTCTTAGCCCTTGCCACAAGTCCTCGAGACGGGGCGGCGGGGTCACATCTTTTGTGAGTCTCTGCTCGTTACCGCACTACCAACACACTAACGGTTTGGATATTTGATCCGAGGGGCCTCTGGCCTGATGGCACTAATCATCACTTGGGCATAGTATGGGCGTTCTGCGTCGTATACTTCAGCCAAAGCTTAATAGACGTCCGCGACTGAGCGGCGCGAACTGGATTGGACTGGTTACGCAACCGCGCTTGTATTAAGGGGTTGCTAGGTCTGCTTCCAGCCGCCCACGCAACACGCAGGAGTTCCCGAGGCGAAGGCCCAAGACCCCTGGGGGCATAGGTTAGTCCGACGTGCTGACCTCTCTGTTAAGTATTTGGTCGGGTTGCGGCGTGTTGCTTAGCCAAGGCCGGGCATGACCCAGAAAAGTGTGTCCGACCGGAGTTAAGCGAGCGTGGTGGGTAAGTTGGTGCACCCCTGCAGGGAAGAACTAATCTATCGATAGCCTGTCCTGCGGTAACGGACACTCGGAGTTGTATCCCGATCGGTACAACTAGAACTGGTGACTTGAGATGAAATGGACAGTATGGCTCTGGGATTGCTTTCTCGCAGGGAGTCGAGGAAGAATCTCTGGCCGAGGTTGATGATACTACAACTACTTTCATTATGTTAATCTGCACTCTTCTAATGCTGCAAGACCGATGAAGATGCTTGAAGATGCTAGTCTTCGATAGGACTAGGCTTTCCCCCTCTATTCTGGCATTTCTGCAGCCCAGTCCACATAAATAGCCCTCCTTTGAAAATGTTGCATATGTAGTGTAGATCCTTGCTTGCTGAGTACTTCGGATGAGTACTCATGTTTGCTTTACTTTCTTTTTCCCCCATATCCATATGTCACCACCAGATGATGGAGCCCCTGAGATAGCTGCCCCCGTCGATGACTACGGCTACTACTACTACCCTCCCGGCGAGTACTACTACGAGGAGCCAACTGACGACCAGGAGTAGGTTCAGAGGGTCCTAGGCAGGAGGCCTACGCCTTTCGATCATAGTATTTTATTTTGCCCCGCCTTTCTAAAAGGCTTATCTCTATTTCTGTAATATATATGTACCCAGATATCTGATGCTTCCGCTGACACTTGTATGCCATCGAGCTACGTATTCGAGCCCTCAAGGCCCTGGCTTGTAATGTAAAGCTTGTATGACTTTATTTATGTTTTAGAGTTGTGTTGTGATATCTTCAAGTGAGTCCTTAGGCTTAATCGTGTGCATTTGCATGTATGGTTAGTGCACGATTAAGCCGGGGTCGTCACAGGTTGGTATCAGAGCCGACTGCCTCTAGGAACCCCCCCCCCCCCGCTTTTCCAATTCCTTGGCCGAAGTTGAGTCTAGAAACGGAAAACTGTTTTACTAACTTGGTTGTGTGGCTTACGGGCCCACATCGCCAACTGGGTGGTATTAGGATCTTTTACTCCTCAATCTTTGCTCTGGGCTTTGATCTCTCATCTATTCGGGTTTATTAAATTTACTAACACCGACACTTAGGATCTCGTAAATTCCATCCATCCGGAGAGCTGGATTCTGTGCGATTTCCCTGACATTAATCTGATTAGTCTGATAATCATTTTCCTTTCCATTGTTTTGCTTAACCTTTCCCTTCAAGATCTGTTATATTCCTTATCGTCGTATGACAACTCTGAACTTCCTCTGTTTCAGATGGATCATCTGTTTCCACCGCACCCCACGACGCAGCTTGTGCTTCGCACGTGGGCTCGCGATGCCCCTGGGTTTCCAGCTGTTCTGATCGCTCTCTTGACCAGGCTGGGTTACCGCTTGTACCCTGAGTACATGGTCTACGAGGTTTACCGCGAGTTCAACCAGGAGCAGTACTATGCTGATGTTCGCATCTATGATCATCAGGATGACGCAGACACCAAGCTGTACCTTTTCCACGGTATCGGCGTGACGATTGAGATGGCAGTCCATGATGCCGCCTACTCTGCTGTCGCACGTCTCTGAGTAGAGCACAGTGCTAGCTTGGATGACTCGGAGTTCCGATACATTCCGTATGCCCCGGTTGGAGATGCTACTGGATACTACACAGCTACCTATGCCCCGTACGAGCCTCGTCGCTACAATCCGCGAGTTCTGATTCAGTGTACTCAGGCTCTGGATCGCACTGTTCGGGCTCTGGCCGTCGAGTTGTTTACCACTCGAGTACGACTCTACAAGGCTATGACGCAGTTGCTACCAGTTGTTCGTGCAGGGATACATCCGGAGCAGATCCTTTACCCGCGCAGGACAGAGATGACACCAGGGATCGATTGGCCTGCTGTGGGAGGTCACACACCTGCACGTGGACCTCTTCTTTTAGCTCGAGACCGGGTTCTGCATCAGAGTGCACATGCAGCGCAGGATCCTTCTGCGATGAACGTCCGTCGTCCGCACTTGCAGCTACCCCGTTTCAGTGGTTTTCTCCGACGTTGATGTAGCCTTTGCTATGTCTCGTTGTGTACTTCCTTACCGCGTGCCTGCGCGCCACCTAGCATGTCTAGCTTTTGAATTTGCGCCGTTATGCTGCCCTAATGTAACCGACTCTGTATGGATCTGTATGACTTAATGACTATTATTAAGCATCTATTGTACTACTTAAATTCCGTCGTGATACATCATGCTTGTTGCTAAACACTTGCAGTGCCTTCTGCTAAACTACCCCTGTTGATTTAGCAGGATGGGTGATAACAATCCACCTCCGCCGCCACCGCCTGACTATATGGCTGCGATGATGCAACAGTTTGAACTGAACCGCCAATTCATGACGGGGATTATGCAACAGTTCCCTCGTCCCAATGCCGACTAGCAGCCACCTTCAATCACACTGCCAGAGTTTGTGCGACTCAACCCGTCGTTCTTCCGCAACATAGTTAATCCGCTGAATACCGATGACTGGCTACATGACATCTTCTATGAGATGGAGTCCGCTGATGTCGCCCCTGCCAACTATGTCACCTTCGCGACGTACTTCCTTAAGGGACCCGCAGCACAATGGTGGGCCACTCACCGACAGACCCTACCTCCTGGAATTGTCGTTACCTGGGTGGAGTTCAAGACTGCTTTTCGCGCCCGCTATATTCCTCAAGCTGTTATAGCTCGGAAGTAGGCCGAGTTCCGTAGCCTCGTTCAAGGCAACAAGTCTGTAGAAGTCTATCAGTGCGAGTTCCTTGACTTGTCTCGCTACGCTGAAGAAGACATACATACTGATGCTCGTAGACAGGAGAAGTTTCGTGAAGGACTGCACCATGACATTTAGTTAGCCCTGTTCATCCAAGATTTTCCTGACTTCGCCACCTTGGTGAACAAGGCCATCATGGTCGAGACTGGTCTGAAGAAGCACAAGGAAGCGACCAGACGCACTCATCTTTGGGCTCGTCTTCCAAGAAGCACCGCATATGGATTCCACAGAGCATGTATCGTCCAGCAGCTCCAGTGTACAGGCCAACATATGCTGCACCTAGTATGCCTCCTCCACCACCGAGGCAGCCTCTTCGAGCTGCACCACCTCGAGATCCTGCACCACGTCCTGATAGTGGACTCTGCTTCAAGTGTGGCCAGCCAGGTCACCGGGCCAGAGATTGCTCTCAGAATCAGAATCAGTTAGCACTTCCTTCTGCTGGCCGTGGTAATGGCCGTGGGAATTCTCAGCCTCGCTACAGCAATGTCAGGCCTTCTTATGGTCATGGGCAGGCCTTCCATGTCAACATGAATGAAGACCCGGAACAACCAGCAACTGTGATGGGTACACTTCTTGTTAATTTAGTACCTGCAACTGTTTTATTTGATTCAGGAGCATCGCATTCATTCATGTCAAAACATTTTGCACTCTTGCATGACGTTAAGTGTGAAACACTACAACATCCGTTACTAGTAAACACTCCCGCGGGACGATGCCGAACTTCTATATTCAGCCCCCGAGTCACTGTTGAGATTGAAGGGTTGCACTTTCATGCAAACCCCATTATTCTGCAATCTTCAAAAATTGACCTTATTCTGGGAATGGATTGGTTGAAGGCTCACTACGCCTCAATCAATTGTGCCACTAAGGTTGTTCACCTCCTACACCCATCAGATGAGTTAGTGAATTACCGAGCTCATATCACTTAGAACGCCGAGGCTCAGATTTATGCCTTGAATGCGTTGAACGCTTCTCCGCTGGAGGGGATCGAAAACATTCCAGTCGTGTGCGACTTCCAGGATGTCTTTCCAGAAGAACTTCCAGGAATACCCCCTGCTAGGGCTGTCGAGTTCGTCATCGACTTGAAGCCTGGCACCACTCCTATTGCGAAGCGTCCTTACAAGATGCCACCGCACCACCTTATTGAGCTTAAGGAATAAATCGATAAATCACTTAAGAAGGGCTTCATCCGTCCCAGTTCCTCTGCCTGGGGAGCACCGTCTCTCTTTGTCAAGAAGAAAGATGGTACGAATAGGTTGGTCCAAGATTACCGTTCTATCAACCAGGCAACCATTCAGAATAAATATCTGCTTCCCCGGAACTATGACTTATATGATCAACTTGCTGGATCTTCGGTGTTCTCTAAACTCGACTTGAGGTTGGGTTATCACCAGATCCGTGTCCGCGAAGAGGATATTCCGAAGACTGCATTTGTTACCCGTTATGGCTCCTATGAATACACTGTCATGTCATTTGGCCTAACGAATGCTCCAGATACTTTCTCTCATCTGATGAATTATATATTCATGGATTACCTCGACAAGTTTGTCGTGGTATATCTGGACGATATTCTGGTATATTCAAAGAATAAGGAAGAACATGCCGAACATCTTCGCCTTGTTCTGGAGAGGCTTCGAGAGCACAAGTTGTATGCCAAGTACTCCAAATGTGAATTCTGGCTTTCTGAAGTAACCTACCTTGGACATGTGATTTCCAAGGACGGTATTGCCGTTAACGCGGAGCATGTTCAGGCTATTCTTGACTGGACTCCTCCAAAGAATGCCAAGCAAGTCCGAAGTTTTCTCGGCCTTGCAAGTTATTGTCGTCGATTTGTCGAGAACTTTTCCAAGATTGCCAAGCCTCTGACTAATCTGCTCCACAAAGGCGTTAAGTTTGAGTGGACAGACAAGTGTCAGGAGAGTTTCCAGACCCTCAAGGATAAGCTTACTTCTGCTCCAGTGCTTGCCCCTCCTGATTCTTGTAAGGACTTTGTCATATATTGTGACGCCTCTCGTCAGGGATTAGGTTGTGTCCTAATGCAAGAACGAAGAGTAATTGCATATGCTTGACGTCAATTGCGTCCTCATGAAGAAAATTATACAGTGCATGATCTTGAACTTGCTGCAGTGATCTATGCATTAAAGTTATGGCGACATTACCTTCTTGGTAATTGGTGTGAGATTTATACCGATCATCAGAGTCTGAAATACTTGTTCACTCAACCGGATCTTAATCTCCGTCAGCAACGATGGTTGGAAACAATTACGGACTATGACTGTGGTATTTATTATACTCATGGCAAGGCTAATGTGATGGCTGATGCCTTGAGCCGCAAGTCCTATTGCAACAACCTCATGGTTAAGCAAGCTCAACCCTAGCTATATGAAGAATTGCGCAAGTTGAACGTCTGTATCGTTCCACAGGGTTCTCTTAATAACCTTGTGGTACAACCAGACCTTGAGAAAGCTGTTAAGGAAGTGCAAGCCAAAGATGCTAAAATTGACTTGATGAAGAAAGATCTTCACCTTGAGAAGTACAGGGATTTCTCGGTTGCTGAAGATGGAACTTTATATTTCCGAGACCGCATTGTAGTACCTAGCTTCGAGCTTATGACTGACAAGGTCATGAAGGAGGCTCATGATACACCGCTGTCTATCCATCCGGGTAGTACCAAGATGTATCGTCATCTTCGACAGAGGTACTGGTGGTCTAGAATGAAGCAGGACATTGCTCGATATGTTGCTGAATGTGACGTATGTCGTCGCGTGAAAGCAGAACATCAGAAGCCTGCTGGAATTCTTCAACCACTCCCTATTCCTTTGTGGAAGTGGGATAAAGTGCAAATGGATTTCATTACTGGTCTTCCCAAGTCTCAGAAAGGTCACAATGCTATCCTTGTCGTCGTCGACCAGCTTTCCAAGGTTGCTCATTTTCTGCCTGTCAAGGAGACTATCACTGCTAGTCAGTTAGCAGAACTTTACATCTCCAGAATTGTTTCACTCCACGGTATTCCGAAGGAGATCAGTTTGGACCGTGGCGGTCTTTTCAAGTCCAAGTTCTGGGAAAGTTTCCAAGAAGCTATGGGGACTCACATTACATGGAGTTCAGCTTATCATCCTCAGTCCCAAGGCCAAGTCGAGCGAGTGAATCAAGTACTTGAAGATATGCTTCGGGCTTGTGTTATATCATTCGGTAAGAAGTGGGAGGAATCTCTCTCGTTTGCCAAATTCTCTTATAACAACAGCTACCAAGCCAGTTTGAAGATGGCTCCATTCGAAGTGCTATATGGACGTAAGTGTCGAACCCCTCTGAATTGGTCAGAAACTGGGGAACGACCTCTCGTTGGACCGGACATTATCCAACACGCCGAAGAACAAGTCAGAATTGTCTGAGAAAATCTTAAGGCGGCTCAGGACCGCCAGAAGAGCAACTATGATCGCAAGCGATGGGGTCTGACTTATCAACCAGGTGATCAAGCTTATCTTCGTGTCACTCCTATGAAGGGCACCCGTCGATTCGGAATCAAGGGCAAGCTAGCTCCTCGCTATATTGGTCCCTTTCGCATTGTTGCCAGACGTGGACAAGTGTCTTATAAATTGGAGTTGCCGCCGCAATTCTCTCATATCCACGACATCTTTCATGTGTCACAACTTCGTAAATGCTTCAAGGAATCTCCGTACCGCGCAGTGGATCATGAGATGCTTGAATTGCAAGATGACCTTTCTTATAAGGAGCATCCGATCCGTATCCTCGATGAAGCTGAACGTCGAACTCGTCAGAAGACGACCAAGTTCCTGAAAGTGCAGTGGTCAAATCACACTGAAGATGAAGCCACTTGGGAACGAGAGGATCATCTTCGGGAAGAATATCCCGACCTCTTTCCATCTACCTCCTAAATTCTCGAGACGAGAATTTCTTTTAGAGGAGGAGAATTTGTAACACCCCTGTGTAATAGCCACTATGGTTACCTGCTAATAATGCCAAGTCATCTCATTTGCAGTGCCTAGTCATAGTGGTTAATCTCAGCAATTCAAATACTTCTCCGAAAATCAACTCAAATTCAAAAGTGCAAAATAAATTTGCTCAAACACTATTGAAAAAATGTTCACTAAATAGTAAATATTCCAGAAGCACTTATAAAAATATAATCAATGATACTTGGATTAGCTAAATGACTCAAACCACATGAAACAGCACCAAAACAGAATTATTTAATCCATTTATAATTAAATCAAATTCAAATAAATTTCTACTTTGCCCAAACCAATTTTTGGTGGAAGGTAATATTTCATTGTAATATATGGGCCAAGTTTCATATTTTACAAAAGTGCATAAGTGGCCTAACAATTACAAAGCAGAAAAGAAATAAAGAAGAAAAGAAAACAGAAAAAGGAAAATTGGAAAAGGCCCTAGTGCTTACTGTGCACTTAGGCCTTCTGCTACAGGATGCGGCCTAGCCCAGCAGCGCCAGCCCACCGCGGTCATCTCCCTCCTCGCGCCGCTGTCGCGCCCGCGCGCTGACACACCGCCGTTCGTCGCCGTGTCGATGATCCAGCGGTTCCCCGTCGACTACAAGTGCTACCCCGAGGCCTCCCGCAACCCTAACCCCCGCAGATCCCTCTCCCTCGCTCTCCTTCCTCTTCCCACACGAACGCCCGAAGTCGCCGCCATGGCCGAGCTCGCTGCCGACACTATCGTCGTCGTCACCGCCTGAGACCGAGCTCAAACGCTCCGCCGGCCTCTTCTCCTTCTTCTTCAACCACCGGACCGAGCTCTGCGCCACTACAACACGGGGATCGCGCCCCTCTTCGTCCTCTGTCGCCGGTGCATCTCCGGCGAATGTCACCGTTTTGCAGCTCCTAAACCACCGCCAGGCCCACGTGTGCCCTCACGGTGAGCTCGCGCCTCCTTCCCCTCATTATTCCGCGCAGATCCGTGTCCGTAGCCACCCCGCCGTCGTTGCCGTAGCTTGGCTCCGCCGCGGTGCTCGTCGCCATCGCTCCCGACGTTGTCGTGCTCAACTGAGCTCGCCGTCGTACTCCACGCGTCTCTAGGACCCTGTAGAGCCACTCCGCTGAGCTTGTCGTGCATCGTTGTGCCACTTCCGATCGTGGCCGAACTCCGGCGCCCGCTTCGCCGCTCACCACCGTCGACCTAGCTTGCCTTCGGTCGAACCGCTAGTACCACACAACGCGCGCGAGCTCTGGCTTTCGAACGCGAGTAGCTGCGCCCCGTTTGGCTCACCACAGCCAAATCCCGAGCTACTCCGGCGAGAGACCGCCGCTAGAACGGTCGTCGGAGCAGCTCCGGCGCCGGCTGCCGACGTGGCGCAGGTGGGACCCACTCCTGGGTCACTGACCGTGGGCCCTGGGGGCCCCAGTTGACTGGGTTGACCCAGTCAACTGCGCTGACTGGGCAGCCCAGCCACTGACATGCGGGCCCCACCACATTTTAGTTAATTAAAAACCATTTTTATAATTAAAAGTTAATTAGTTTAGTTAATAAGTCACTGACAGGTGGGGCCAGCTGCTAAATAACTCTCTGGATTAGTTTTAATTAACTCTGTTAATTATCAGAGACTGACATGTGGGTCCCACTGGGCCCACATGTCATATTTGACCCTGGTCAGCTTTGTTGACCTGCTGACATCATCCACACCTCATGCTGACATCATATATCATTTTCTGATAATAAAAATAATTCCAGAAAATCATTTAAACTTTGAAAATTAATAACTTTTAAACCGTAGCTCAGATCGAAAAACATAAAACATGAAAGTTGATCAGAATGACGAGACGAATCTGATTGTGTCGTCTGTTTTGATGCCGGAACCCCCTACGTAGGTGAAACTGCAACTTCGAGGCCGTATCTGGTAGATGAATAGTGCTTATACACCAGTTAATGAATCCAACTTAAATCCTAAAATAACTAAAAATTGACTTAGACATACTTTAGGCAACCCTGCATTGCATCTTAGCAAAGCATGCCTGTATTGCATCATTTGCTGTGCATTTATATGTTTCTTCCCCCTCTTCTCTCTCGATAGACCCCGACGTCGACGTAGCTCCCGAGACTGATGCAGCTCCGGAGGTCGACTACGCTCCAGACGATCAGGCCCTTGCCACCGAGCTTCCAGGCAAGCACCCCCTTTTTGAGCATTCCGATATCGCCCACTCTCTTCTCTCTTATGCTTGCATTAGAAGTTACTGCTGCTGCTGTAATCCTATATCTGCTGCATAGCCTGTTTTATTGTAACCTGCTATTGTTACCTACTTCTATCTTAAACTGTCTAGTATAGGCTGGGTAGAGACCCATCAGTGACCCCACTTATCCCGGCTACCCCGCTGGATTAACTGAAGACCCGAGCAACGGGATCGAAGACCAGGCCCCGGCACCGCACGTCACTTCCCCTTAGTTGCTCGACACTACTGGGTTACTATCGGGTGCCGAGGGTGATACCTCGTGAGCACTTCCGATGATAACCTTGTAGGTTAGTTAATCGGGCATGATCAGCAAGGGTGATTCCTCCTACACCACCCTCGATAACGACACCGTCGCGCAACTCCTCAAGGGTGGACCTCGAGGGTGATACCTCTTATGTTCACCTTGACGGTAACATCAGAGGGAATTCCATCGAGGGTGATTCCTCAGGGTTCCCTTTGGTTTTAGACACACGGTTACCTTTGATATTATGACTGAATATTGAACAATGATACTAAAGATGGGTCAGCCCTGAGGGGTACCCGCGCGAGCTTAGTTGCGAGTGATGTGGAATCGGGTGGACCTGGATGGTGCCCGAGAGTTGAACACGAGGCGTGGTCGGGCCTTCTTAGCCCTTGCCGCAAGTCCTCGAGACGGGGTGACGGGGTCACATCTTTTGTGAGTCTCTGCTCGTTACCGTACTACCAACACACTAACGGTTTGGATATTTGATCCGAGGGGCCTCTGGCCTGATAGCACTAACCATCACGTGGGCATAGTATGGGCGTTCTGCGTCGTATACTTCAGCCGAAGCTTAATAGACGTCAGCGACTGAGCGGCGCCCGCTGGATTGGACTGGTTACGCAATCATGCTTGTATTAAAGGGTTGCTAGGTCTGCTTCCGGCCACCCACGCAACACGCAGGAGTTCCCGGGGCGAAGGCCCAAGACCCCTGGGGGCATAGGTTAGTCCGGCGTGCTGACCTCTCTCTTAAGTATTTGGTCAAGTTGCGGCGTGTTGCTTAGCCGAGGCCGGGCACGACCCAGAAAAGTGTGTCCGGTCAGAGTTAAGCGAGCGTGGTGGGTAAGTTGATGCACCCCTGCAGGGAAGAACTAATCTATCGATAGCCTGTCCTACGGTAACGGACACTCGGAGTTGTATCCCGATCGGTACAACTAGAACTAGTGACTTGAGATGAAATGGATAGTATGGCTCTGGGATTGCTTTCTCGCAGGGAGTCGAGGAAGAATCTCTGGCCGAGGTTGATGATACTACAACTACTTTACATTATGTTAATCTGCACTCTTCTAATGCTGCAAGACTGATGAAGATGCTTGAAGATGCTAGTCTTCGATAGGACTAGGCTTTCCCCCTCTATTCTGGCATTTCTGCAGCCCAGTCCACATAAACAGCCCTCCTTTGAAAATGTTGCATATGTAGTGTAGATCCTTCCTTGCTGAGTACTTCAGATGAGTACTCACATTTGCTTTACTTTCTTTTTCCCCCATATCTATATGTCGCCACCAGATGACGGAGCCCCTGAGATAGCTGCCCCCATCGACGACTACGGCTACTACTACTACCCTCCCGGCGAGTACTACTATGAGTAGCCGACTGACGACCAGGAGTAGGTTCGGAGGGTCCTAGGTAGGAGGCCTATGCCTTTCGATCGTAGTATTTTATTTTGCCCCGCCTTTCTAAAAGGCTTATCTCTATTTCTGTAATATATCTGTACCCAGATATCTGATGCTTCCGCTGACACTTGTATGCCATCGAGCTACGTATTCGAGCCCTCGAGGCCCTGGCTTGTAATGTAAAGCTTGTATGACTTTATTTATGTTTTAGAGTTGTGTTGTGATATCTTCAAGTGAGTCCTTAGGCTTAATCGTGTGCATTTGCGTGTATGGTTAGTGCACGATTAAGCCGGGGTCGTCACAGGGCGCTGCTATGGCCGAAGAATCTTCTTCGTCTGGAGCCGGCCGAGAGCACACAAATAACCACACATCAACAAGTAGGTATGAACACCACCACCCCGCCTACGCAATTACCAGCGCCTGTAGTGCCGGGTGAGAGCAGCGGACAACGTGATGAAGGGGGTCCAATAGTGGCTGATGTAATCGCCCCCGTAGAACAAAGAATGGATGATGAGATGGATGAGGACCCTCTTCGGTTCCTCAATACAGGCGCCTATGACGATGACTTAGATATGATGAGTCAGCCATATGACGACTCAGGCTATCAGCTTGCTGATGAGGATATGGATGATCTACCTGGGCAGGAACGTCCTAGCAGGGATTGCAAGAAGTCTCTCTTCATGCAATCCTCACATGACACGCCTGAAGATGCCGCCTCAACACAGGCTCAACTAGCCGACTGTCGTACAGTGCTTAGCCCAACAACACTGGGGTAGGGGTTAAGGAAGGGTCTGGAAGGTCAGCCCAAGAAAAACGAGAGGAGGAGACCGGCGAAGAGAGGCTCTGCTACGTACAAACAAGTCAGAGCACATAGTAGCCAGACGGTGGATTTTGAAGAGCGTGTACCTGTCAAAGGTGCGGCCATGTTCCATGTCACGGGCGAGCCGATGCTACCGCCGAAACCGCTGGAGGCAATATCAGGGGATCTCAGGAGACTGCACGACCATGTGCTGTCGACTGAGAAAAGCCTACTAGCCTCGAAGGATCCAGGATATCCGACATACGCGGCTCGTGTGCCTGAGGGGAAGTGCTACGTCGACACACGGCCCGTGGAGGTGTTCTTCCTGCGGTTTGAGCATATCTTCGAGATGTTTCTGACAAGGCGACTCAATTTTACAATCGTCCGCCTTTTTGCGCTACATATGAGCTCCGCCATGAAGAGAGAAGAAGTCTCGCAAATCTGTGTGGCGGATCCATACTACATGCACGAGTCCTTCTTGAGTCTCGGCGACTTTGAGCGTAAAACTGCTAGGGAGTACCTCGAAAACTTCATGGTACAGAATAAGGACCAGGAAATTGTCCTCCTGCCTTATCATCCTAAGTAAGTCAGTGTCGGACAACCCTTTCATACATTTCAATCATTCCTTCTTGCTCATATGGAGAATAATTTGAGGTGTTTTTTCCCCGCAGCAACGGGCGTGCCATCCTTATCGTTCTTTACCCGCGAGTCACCCACGCCGTGTACTTTGACCCTACCAGAAACTACGAGAAGAAGGACTACACCCACATAATGAATATTCTAGATGATGCTCTCCAAGGCTTCAACTTGAGGGGTGGCTACCTGCAGATCAGGAAACAAAGGAACAAGAAGACTGGTTTCTCACATAAAACTAACTTCTGTTGCATCCATGTCCCAAAACCAAGCAAGAACGATGGATTCTACCTCCTCCATCTCATGATGGAGTTCAGAAGGGATCACCAAAAGCTTTGCATGACAAGCAGAAACGATGATCATATCCGCAAGTGGGTAGAATCTCATGGAGAAGCGGATTATAAACTTAGAGATGACTTCTTTCGCATCCAGAGGGACATTGCGACGATCATTATGAAAGAAGTCGTCGAAGAGAAGGGGATGTTCCACCACGGCCCTATATCGCAAGCTGACATCCGAACTCGCATAGGCATGCAACGTCAGGACCTCACGCCATTCAAGAAGTTAGGGTGCATCCTCGATGATATGGAAGGATGGAACTTCTAGTGATTTACGATGCCGATGATGATATGTGTCGGTTGAACTTGTATAGTTTCTGTAGCGATGAAACTTTGTGATGTCCACGGTCCCTGCCGAACTTGCGTAATGTTACTTTGTTAGTTTGGGTATGATGACCTGCGTACCTCTAGTTAATTAGTTTGCGTACGATGAAACTGCGTTGATTATTTATATGTTTACTATATGTTGCATCTAGTTGCTAACCCTTTCTTTTTTGTGTTGCTCAAGTATATTTTGTTGCATATGATTGTACATTCTCTTAATGAAGAAGCATCTCTAACAGGTACCTAGATTTTTTATGGCGAAGAAGCAGTACTATGTTGTGTACAAAGGGAAGGTTCCGGGAGTGTACGACGAGTGGCCTGAGTGTCAGACGCAAGTGGAGGGGGTCTCGGGCGCCAGCCATAAAGGCTTCAAAAGTAGACAAGAAGCAGAAGCTAGTTACTTGAGGTTCACGCTAGCGCGAGTGAGGACTCATAACCGCCGTCTCATGTACTGCATAGTTCTGCTCTCACTCATAGTGATAGCTCTTCTCGCGTATATCATTGTTTAGATGGATGATGATGTAGTTGCAAGTATTCGAGACTTGTATCGCTGTTTTCGAGATGATGACGAGAGACCACTTTGTGTTGGATGATGATTATGATGATGACATGATTTGATGAGACTATTTGTATGTATATGCTATGATTACATTTGTATGTGTATGATATGCTAAAGATTATTGTATAAAGCCTGTTCAAATACAAAACAAATATGCAAAAAAAACAGAAACTAATAAAACTAGCAGTAGCGAGGGGAATAAAGTTAGCAGCAGCGCGCCCTTACCAGTAGCGCGGCTTAATTAAAAGCGCTGCAGTTATTAGCAGTAGCGCGTCGCTCCAAAGCTCGCTACTGCTACCCATGTATAGCAGTAGCGTGGGCCGACCCGCGCTACTTCTATATGTTAGCTGTAGCGTCGTATCAGTAGCGCGGGTACCCGCGCTACTGCTAGGCTTATCCCTAGTAGTGAACTGAGGAAAATACTTATCTCTACTTTGCTGCATCACCCTTTTCTCTTCAAGAAAAAAATCAACGCAATCTCAAGAAGTAGCATAATTCTTTTTGCATCTACATAATCTATTGGAGCTGCGTTTTTAGACTTCGCGATGTAAAAGTTAGTTGTTTTTGCATCTACATATGCTATTGGAGATGCTCTAAGAGCAATGCCTAAAAAAGATGTTTATTTGGCGCGTAGGTCGCAGAAATCACTGGTTAAGAGTATACCTGGCCATGGGCAGGCCGACCCTGATGGCCTGACCCAGAAATCTCGGGCCTGGCTGAGCTCGAACATGCCATCGGTCCTGGCTTGGGCCTGAATATCAAGCCCGACGGGCAGATCGGGCCGGGCTCGGGCTTGTGAAAAACGTGTTTTTAGACGTGGTCGGGCCGGGCCAACCGGGCCATGTCAGGCTTTTTGGGCTCGGGCCTGGGTTTTCAGCACCAGGCTTGTTTTGGCCTGGCCCGGCCTGAGATATGCCCAGGTATAGTTAAGAGTAATCCCTTGTAAAGGTCACTCCGCGCCATCTGTTGTAGCCCATGAGTTTTTCTTTTTTGTTAATTTATTTATTCAAAAAAAATTATCTCTTAAACCGTATGTGCAAATACCGAACCGTTCTAGCTGTTGAATTTCTTGCATCAAGTGCTTTTTAAAACTAAATCTCATGTTAATAGTTTTCGACGAACCTTTTTCAGAAAAAACCAAAAAATCAAAAATAAAAATAAAAATGAATTTTAAAAAGCGGAAGAAACAAACCGAAGCCCGAAAGCACGGTTGCGGGTTTCAACATTTTTTTTGGCATAGACTGTGCTTTTCTCTTTTCCAGGGAAGCACCGACTATGTTTTTCCCTTTTTAACTTGAAGCACAGCTGTATTTATCGTAGAAGCGCGTATTTGCTAATTATAAAAGTACAGACTGGTCTAGCGGAAACACAACCGTCCTTCTTGTAGGAGAACTTTTTTTTTGAGAAACACAAATGTGCTTGAATGCAAAACTACAATTTTTTGTTTCAAAAGCTAGGGAAAACCATGCAAAAGCAAAAAAATACATCTAAAACCTGGAAAGATGTATAGAAAAATATTGCAATCCGACGAGGGCGCCCTGCACATGACACATGGTGACGATTAGGAGAACCACTTTGACGTGATCCCAGACCACAAAAGTGAACCTCGCGGGAGACCCCAAGTGGTAACTGTTGGTTTTTTTTTTTGAGACATAACTGTTTGTTTTGCTCCTGTGTTTCAAAGCACATTTGTAGGATCACCAAACTGTTGGTTTGGCCCAAGTAGGCCTGAATCGATTTCATATTGGTTTTTTTTTTTGAGAAACACAAATGTGCTTGAATCGTCAAACCAACAGTCTCGCCGGATCACCAAACGTGTGCCCCTACGTTCACTACATTTCATATTGGGCTGGCCCAAGTAGGCATGAACCGATTTTTTTTCTTTTCTTTTCGTGTTTTCCTTTTATTTAATGTCTTTCCCTTTTTTCAGCCTTTTAATTTTGTTCTTTATATTTATTTTTCCATTTTTTCTTATTTATTTTTATTTTGATTTATGTTTAAAAAAACTCCTTCTTTTTTCTTTATTATTTTGAATATCTTTTGCTTCTTTTTTCTTTATAATGTTCAAATTCTTGAATATTTTTTGAAATCCTAAAATTTTATTGAAATCTTGAGTATTTTTTGGATTCATGATTTTTTTTTTAAATCTTGATTTTTTAAACTTCAATATTTTTAAAATATGCAAACATTTTTTACAAATCTCCGAGCATTGTTTCAAATTCGTGAATATTGTTTTTTTTCGAGATGAAATTGTAAACATTTGCTCGAAGATGTTTTCATTTACACGAGATGAATTTGTGATTTTTTTTTTAATTTGGGAAGAATTTTTGAAATTCGAGAATATTTTTAAAATTTTGAGAGCATTTTTGGAAAAAAAATCAGGAACATTTTTTGAATTTTCTAATGTTTGTTCAAATTAACCAACATTTTTTAACACACGGATATATTTTTGTTTCCAATTTTTTTCGAAATAATGAACATTTTCTCAGTTCTTGAATTTTTTTTCCTTTCAAAATTCACATTCTTTTTAAAATTAGGAACTTTTTTGAAAGCCCAAATTATTTTAGAGAAATATAGAAACAGAAAAAAAAAGCAAAAAAATGAAATGAAAAAATACAGGAGTGTCCTGATGTATACAAGACGCCCCTGATGTTCGTGATGTATACAGAAAAAAAATAAGGGGTATATAACAAAATGTTCCTGATGTATACAGAATATACAAGGTGTAAAAATTATGTTTTGAAAAATGCTAATCATATATTTGAAAAATGTTGAACACGTATAAAACAAATTTTTATATGTATATGAAAAATGTACAATGTGTATGAAAAAGATAGAAATCAAAATATGTAGTCCCTCCAATCCATTTTGGTCTGCGCATAATTGTTTTTCTTCTGTGTTTTCCTTATTAGTCTGCGTGTTCCTCTTTCTCCTCGAAAGTTTCCAAACATACCCTGCTTTGAATATGAAGGTTCTGTAAAAACTGTTTTAACCTAGAACTTCTTTTGACTCTGTTTTTGCACAGAGCATAGCTGAACTGCTCCCTGAACCTTCTACAACCCTGCTTCAATGCTCGGGATTCATGTCTCTTTGGGCCCTGTCCGTCTGCTCTATTCAGAGATCGCCATCGGGGTTGGACAGGTATGCCTATTAGCATCCCCTGCCTAGAGGTGTTGTCATTTGTCCATATCTTATAATGGTGCTTCACATCTTACCATGTGGAGTATGTGAACAGCATGAGTAGTGAAAAAACCATACTCATTTTCACCTCTGCATTTCACCACTCAAGTGACGGGTGTGAATTTGTAAATTGTATTCAAAAGACTTAATCCTTGGAACATTTTACAATATGCTGGACCCTTCTTGTCCTCAGAGTATCGGATTGAAGGTCATGCAGATTTGAACTAGGAAAGGCAGTAATTTTGAGTCAAGAAAGGGGGCATTGATAGGGATGGGCATTCAGTATAAAGAGTAGCAGGATAGCAGGTTCATCAAGATATGTGATGTATTGGTTTTGACTCAGAATCCCTGGTAAATTCAAAAAGGCGTTGCTAATATCTCCTGTGATGGCAGGTTCACAAGTACTACCAACCGAGCAAGAGCCACCGGGGAACTGCAAGGCGGGGAGGTGAGGTGAGGTGTGGCGTGGAACTGCAAGACGGGGGACGTGAACGAGGAGTGCTGCTGTGCTGTGCTGGGCTTTCATCTGGGCTGTACAGGCAGAGGATAGAGGATAACGATGTGTCCAGTTCTCAGCCTGCACTTCAGCTGTTCTAAGAGCAGTTACTCGAAAAAAAAGCTGTTCTAAGAGAATTTAGTGCCTAGGTCGCCGAAATAACTGGTTAAGAACATCTCTAGCAGACCCCTTATAAGGCTAGCCCTTATAAGGGGTTTACGGTTCGCGTTTTCCCTCTTATAAATGGCGAATTTGGCTGCGGCAGAAAAGAAACTGCATATAAAACTTTAAACTTTGAAAAAAAAAGTTTCGCGCGAGAGATGAACAAGAAACAGTAGTAGATAGAAGTTGATCATCGATACATATATGAGTTCATCGATTTACATAGGGTAGATTCATCGAAGCGTCGGCCTAACCCTAACCTTAACTGCCCAAAATGGGGCTCACCGGAGCCCTCCAGGTGCGGCGGCGACGATGCTGCGGCGATCACTCGTCGTCGGAGGAGGAGGTGAGATCAATGAACATGGAGTCTTGTTTGTCGGCTTCGCGGCACCACGCCTCCATCTTCTCATCGAACTCCCGCGCCCTGGCGAGGCCCTGCTCATACAGGACCTCGTTGATCTCCTCGTCCCGGCGGCGGCGCTCCGCCACCTCCTCCTCCTGCTCCCGCGCACTACGCCCGAGAATCTCCGCCTCGATGGAGTCCGCCTCAAAGGGGGGAGGTAGTCCTTCGGTCCAACGATGCTGGGGCGCGACCGCTCCGCCTCGGGCTCCCTCTTCACCGCGCGGAGCGACGGGAGCTCCTTCTCCTCCCTCTTTGACCCGGTAACAATCACTACTGGAATTAGGGAATTTGCCATCAGCCAGTTCTTTGCCGTCTGCTAGCTGACGGCAAAGAAGGTCTTTGCCGTCAGCTTACAAAAAACAGACGGCAAAGAACTGGCTGATGGCAAAGATACTATTTGCCATCAGCCTGTTCTTTGCCGTCCGCTAGCTGACGGCAAAGAGGTGGGGGTGGGGTCCAGTGGAGGCCAGTTCATTGTAACTGTCCACCCCACCTCTTTGCCATCTGCTAGCGGACGGCAAAGATTCTTTGCCGTCTGCTAGCAGACGGCAAAGAGAACGGCAGCTAACGGCTACGGCCCACCCCCCGCACCCAACCTCTCACTCTCCATCTCTCTTTCTCTCTCACTCCACCGCGCCGCCCCCGACCCCAACCGCCACCGCCCCCATCCGCCGCCCCCACCCCACCGCCCCTGACCCCCCGCCCACCGGTCCCACCGCCCCCACCCACCGCGGTCCGCTACGCCCCCGCGCCCGCCGGCCCCAGTGCCCCCGCCCGCCCTCCAACCATCCCCCCACGCCCTCTGCCTCCGCCCCGACCCCGCGCCCCGACCCCTTGCCGCCCGCCACGCCCTCGCCGTCCCGCCGCCCCGCGCCCGACAACATCCGCCCCGTGCCCCGCCGACCCCTCCGTGAGCTCTTCCCCCTGTTTTTTTTTCTACTGTTAGTAATTAGGTTAGTTAGTACGTGTTAGTTAGGTTAGTTAGATTAGTTCTAGGTTAGTTAGGTTAGTTCTGGGTTAGTTATGTTAGTTTCTAGGTTAGTTAGTTAGTTCTTGAAATAAAATACGGAAAGAAAAACATAGCAATAAGAACGCACCAAGAAGAAGACGCACCTACGAAGAAGAGCAGAGATAGAAGAGGAGTACCACACTACCCGGCTGTATACATGACGCACTCCCAACATCAGCCTCTCCCGAATCCGCTACCATAATCCTCCCACCTCCATCTCCTCCTAACTCCTCCTCCTCCTACGCGCACTCCTCACTCCTCCTCTACACTCCCTCCTCCTCCTCATCGCGTACCTCTCCGCATCCTCTCTCCTCCTACCCTCCTCCCTCCTCATCTCCTCCTCATCCTCCTCCCTCCTCCTCCTCCCTCACCTCCCTCCTCCTCTCCTCATCCTCCTCCCTCCTCCTCCTGCCTCCTCCTCTCCTCTCCTCCTCCGCCCTCCCCTCCTCCTCCCTCCTCCTAACTCTCCTCCTCCTCCTCATCCTCCCTCCTGCCTCCTACTCCTCCTCATCCTCCCCTCCTCCTCTCCTCTCTCTTCCTCCTCCTCCTCCTCCTACTCCTCCTCCTCCTCCTCCTCCTACGACCCTCCCTCCTCATCCTCCTCCTCCTCTCTTACTCCTCCTCCTCCTCCTCCTCCTACCTCCTTCCTCCTCCTCCTCCCTCCTCCTCCTCCTCATCCCCTCCTCCTCCTCCCTTCCTCCTCCTCCTCCTCGTCTCCTACCCTCCCCTACTCCTCCTCCGTCCTCTCCTCATCATCCTCCTCACTCCCTCCTCCTCCTCTCTCTCCTCCTCCTTCCTCCTCCTCCTCCTCCCCTCCTCCCTCCTCCTCTCCCTCCTCTCCCTCATCCTCGCTCCTCCTCCTCCTCCTCAGCCGCCGTCCTCCTCCTACTCCTCCCTCCTCCTATCCTCCTCCTCCTCACTCCCCTCCCCTCTCCTCCTCCTCCTCTCCTCCGCTCGCTATCATCAATAATCAAAAATAATATAATAATCATACTAAGAATAATAATAATAATAATCACTTCTAATACTCCTATCATCATCATATACACTATTGAAGAATAATAAGAAGAAGACTAGAAGAAGAAGAAGAAGAAGAGGAAAAAGGAAACGTGGCTTGGATTTCCGACACATATAATTCATTCTACTGTAATTTAATACCCAGTTGCACCTGAACTCATAATCTGCAAAGTCTGTTATTTAATACCCATTTGAACCTGAGGCACTAGCAGGGACGAACGAGGTATCCTCTTTCAGTAGGGTGGTGGTTAGCGTTCAATAAACACATGAAGATCAGGCATTGCAACAAAATAGAGCCTGAAGTGAATCAGGCATTGCAAGAAAATACAGCCTGAAGTGAATCAGGCAATTTTCTAGACCAAATCGACAAAAGGTTAGTTTCAGACTTCGGATCCGATACGACGCTAGAACTGAATATGGCATCAAGCAGTTTTATTGATGGAATCAAGAAAGTTTTACTTATGATGCTTCAAACTCTAGACAGCACCTAGCAGCAAAAGAATAGCTTTGCTTCACCAGTGCTGATAATTTCAACATTGACAGGAGCAAAGGAACATAAACTCACATGCTCTATTGTTCACTACAATGGCAAGAGGAATGAAAAATATATTCCCTCCCATGTTTCACTGCACATACGGTTACATAGTTTGAATGCACAATAAGTTTCAACGTAGATTAAAAGAGGGCATACGCCAACAGCCCAACACAACAATCTGGACAATCACAAACATCAATCATCAATCATGATACAAATTAATGATAGCGCCATAAAGTTAAATAGTAAATGTTGTTGCACGTATGCTGCTACCAACCATAAACACATATGTATATCACATATATGTTTACATAAGAGAAGCAGCTAGCATTACTAAGTTAACTGAACAGGTAGCCCCATAAAGTAGGTTACAGAGTACACTCGAGAACAAAAGGGAATAGCTGCCGATATTACCTGGGAGTGAGACCTATGATTCAAAATTATCTGAATGGTTAACAATGGAACGGTGATATGCAAGCCAGGCTATCAGTGCCAATCTGCCAATGCCTCTGAGTACAAGGGAACATAAGGAGGATAGGGCTCCATGGAACCCTGTCCAAGATCGTGGATGAAATGCACTTTCCCAGTATCCATTTCATAAGACATCAGTACCTTGTCATGCCCATAAACCAGGAAAATTGTGTTTCGTCGTGGGTGGAGGGCGACAATATGGTACTCGTGTCCCAGCCGGACATTCTTCACTCCAAATAGATTCAGATACCTGACGCTGTGCTCCAAGACCCACGCTTCACTGCCGTAGTCCTCGAGAACCCAGATCGACAGTTTATAAAGATCATGCTGATCACTGTTTGCCAGATACAAACGCCCTCGAGACAGGTCAATGAACCCGACATCAACATCTATTATGGGGGCATCCTCATCGTCTGGCATAGGAATGGCCCTCCAAGTAGTTCCCTCCACGTCCACGGCCACCACCTCAGACTCGACAGCGACCAAATGCAGAAAACCATTGACAAAGACACTTCTAGAACCACTCACTATCCTAGGTAGGAAGTCCCAACCGGTGTCCTTATGACTTCAGGACCCGGTTTTGGACGAGTAGATATCAACCGCTCTGACGTACCCATAACTATCGCCATCATCGTCGTCATCTGTATCGGCATTTGCATCTGCAGCCCCATCCTCCACGAATTGGAACACATGGAAGTGCGAGGAGACGGCCGGATCGAACCCCAAGCGAGCTGTCTGCATCTTGCTGAAGAAGCCGGGCAAGGCGACCCATTTCTCCATGGCAGGATTGCACACGACGTAATCGAATGCCCGCGAATGAGTGGTCTTGAAGTGGCGGCAGAGGAGCAGGCCGTTGCAGCTGTCCAGAAGGTTGATTAGCTCGCAGTCAGGCAGGAAGGGGAGCAAAGGGTGGATAGGAGGGCGGCCTCCCGTCGAGACATGGGTAAAACTGCGAATTGATAAATAGTCAGGGCTGCGGCTCGAGTAGAGGAATCCGGCGAGGTCCTGGAGGTGGAACTGCGGCAGCGCCTTGCGGTGGTCGGGGTGGGAGATGATGCCGTGCCACCGCTTGGAGACGCACTTGAAGCGGCAGAGCGACCTGTACGGCACGCGCGACAGGATCTCGATGAGAAGGTCTTCCGTGAGCTTGTCCGCTGGATTAAGCCGCCTGCTGATGTCCTTGGAGCCGTCCGCCATCGCTGCGGAGAGAAGAGGTGTTCAATCTGCGAACGGGGGCGGAGGAGGAGAGATTGGAGGTCCATCGACATCGGTGAGGGGAGCAGGAAGGAAGGAAGAGAGGATCTACCGCCAGTGTGGTGTACGTACCAGACGAGTAGCGAGTAATGGCGAGCGAGTCCGTTTGAGGTGCTCCCATCGCCGGGCGGCGAGGCTTCGGGTGCGCGGCGGCGGCGGCGGCGGCGAGGCGAGGTGATGTGCGGCGTGGAACTGGAAGACGGGAGAACTGAACGAGGAGTGCTGCTGTGGCGTGCTGGGCTTTTATCTGGGCTGTACAGGCAGAGGCTAGAGGATAGCGGTGTGTTCAGATTTCAGCCTGCATTTCAGCTGTTTTAGGAACATTCCTCAAAAAAAAAAATCTTTAGCAGACCTCTTATATCGTGGACCTTTAAAGTGAGTATAAAGGCCACGAAAAACGTGATTTAAGGGCTGGTGCGGGCTTTCGGCCTTGCGGAATCTGTTCCGCCGCAGCCCGCGCCAGCCCTCAAACCAAAAAAATAAATTAGACAATTTGATCGCAATTCCGACAAATGGCTACAAATTATAACATAGTTTGCGTGGAAGTTAAACACAGTTTTCACCCATGGCCCAAAAGAACCTCATGCAATAGCCACCACCATCTCCATGACCATCATCATCACTCTCTGTTGCCGCCACCGAAGCCACCACCCGTCGCCGCTTGCTTCCTTCTCTCCAAGATCTCCCTCCTTGCGATATCATGACATTCTTTGGTGAGGTCGTCCATGTCATTGCGGTTCATCGTCATGATCTTGTTCTCCTCGGCAAGAAGCTTGGCCAAGGCCTTGTTCTCCTCGACAAGGGCTCTTCTCTCCTCAATGGCGGCCTTGCGCAACCCCTCTTGAGTAATTGCCACTTTTCTTACTTCTCTTGTGCCTTCTTGTGGTCCAACTCCTTCTTTGCCTCCAATGTCTTGGCCACCATCAACTCATTTGAATGCACCATGGCATCTATCTTGTCCCGCAAGCTTGATGCCTCTGCTTCCCTCTTGATCTTGTCGTTGACCTTCTTGTTTCCATCGGGCTTGTTCTTGTTTCTTGGGCCAACATCATCTTCATCATCATCATCCAACTTGGTGAGTGAACCTCTCTTCGGTGGGGATTCTTTCTCAATCAACTTCCACTTCTCGATATTTTGAAGAATTTCCCAACAATGCTCCAGTGTAAATGACTTGCCATTGGAAGATTCCATGTCCTTGTACCTTTCTTGTGCAATTTTGGGCTACAAAATGAAAACAATGTCAAAGTATGTCACATGCAACCACTCGCATGATCATTTGCACTACTTGGGAGGTGAAAGCAAACTCACATCTTCAACGGTACCACTTGAAGGTGCATTACGGACTTGCTCCAAGCAACCACTCCAACGGCTACAAATCGGCTTGATCACATCCCTGTTGGGAAACGTTGCATGGAAAACAAAAAAAAATCTACGCACACGCAATGATCTATCCATGGAGATGCATAGCAACGATGGGGAGAGTGTGTCTACGTACCCTCGTAGACCGTAAGTGGAAGCGTTTCACAACGCGGTTGATGTAGTCGAACTTCTTCGCGCTTCAACCGATCAAGTACCGAACGCACGACACCTCCGCGTTCTGCACACGTTCAGCTCGGTGACGTCCCTCGCCTTCTTGATCCAGCAAGACGTCAAGGTAGTAGATGAGTTCCGTCAGCACGACGGCATGGCGACGGTGATGGTGAAGTGATCTCCACAGGGCTTCGCCTAAGCACTACGAAAATATGACCGGGGGTGTAAACGGTGGAGGGGGGCGCCGCACACGGCTAGGCAATTGTCTGGGGTGTGCTAGGCGCCCCCTCCCACATATATATAGGTGGGAGGGAGGGAGAAGCAGCCATAGGAGGCGCCCAAGTAGGAGGAATCCTACTTGGAGTCCCTCCCAAGCCGCGCCCCTCCCCTGCCATATTTAACCGAGGGGGAAGGAAAGAGGGGGGGAGAGGGAAGGAAGTGGGAATCCTAATCCACACTTTCCTTTCCCCTTCCCCTTTCCTTCTCCTCCTTAGGCCGGCCTGCTATGGGGGGCGCACCAGCCCCTTGTGGCTGGTGTGTTTCCCCTCTTGGCCCATAAGGCCCATATCTTTGCCGGGGGTGCCCGAAACTACTTTCCGGTGACCCGATAAGTACCCGGTACCCTCCGAAACACTTCCGGTGTCCGAATACCATCGTCCTATATATAAATCTTTACCTCTCGACCATTTCGAGACTCCTCGTCATGTCTGTGATCTCATCTGGGACTCCGAACAACATTCATTCACCAAATCACATAACTCATATAATACTATATCGTCATCGAACGTTAAGCGTGCGGACCCTACGGGTTCGAGAACTATGTAGACATGACCGAGGCACCTCTCCGGTCAATAACCAACAGCGGAACCTGGATGCTCATATTGGTTCCCACATATTCTACGAAGATCTTTATCGGTCGTAGTGTAATGACAACATACGTTATTCCCTTTGTCATCGGTATGTTACTTGCCCGAGATTCGATCGTCGTTATCTTCATACCTAGTTCAATCTCATTACCGGCAAGTCTCTTTACTCATTCCGTAATGCATCATCCCGTAACTAACTCATTAGTCACATTGCTTGCAAGGCTTCTTATGATGTGCATTACCGAGAGGGCCGAGCGATACCTCTCCGATACTCGGAGTGACAAATCCTAATCTCGATCTATGCCTACCCAATAGACACCTTCGGAGATACCTGTAGAGCATCTTTATAATCACCCAGTTACGTTGTGACGTTTGATAGCACACAAGGCATTCCTCCGGTATCCGGGAGTTGCATAATCTTATAGTCGAAGGAATATGTATTTGACATGAAGAAAGCAGTAGCAATAAAACTGAACGATCATTATGCTAAGCTAACGGATGGGTCTTGTCCATCACATCATTCTCCTAATGATGTGATCCCATTCATCAAATGACAACACATGTCTATGGTTAGGAAACTTAACCATCTTTGATTAACGAGCTAGTCTAGTAGAGGCTTACTAGGGACACATTGTTTTGTCTATGTATCCACACATGTATCAAGTTTCTGGTTAATACAATTCTAGCATGAATAATAAACATTTATCATGATATAAGGAAATATAAAATAACAACTTTATTATTGCCTCTAGGGCATATTTCCTTCAGTCTCCCACTTGCACTAGAGTCAATAATCTAGTTCACATCGCCATGTGATTTAACACCAATAGTTCACATCTTTATGTGATTAACACCCATAGTTCACATCGCCATGTGACCAACACCCAAAGGGTTTACTAGAGTCAATAATCTAGTTTACATCACTATGTGATTAACACCCAAAGAGTACTAAGGTGTGAACATGTTTTGCTTGTGAGAGAAGTTTAGTCAACGGGTCTGCCACATTCAGATCCGTATGTTTTTTGCAAATTTGTATGTCTACAATGCTTTGCATGGAGCTACTCTAGCTGATTGCTCCCACTTTCAATATGTATCCAGATTAAGACTCGGAGTCATCCGGATCGGTGTTAAAACTTGCATCGACGTAACCCTTTACGACGAACTCTTTATCACCTCCATAACCGAGAAACATTTCCTTAGTCCTCTTAGGTAACTAAGGATAATTTTGACCGCTGTCCAGTGGTCCACTCCTGGATCACTCTTGTACCCTCTTTGCCAGATAAGTGGCAAGACACACATCTGGTGTGGTACACAGCATAGCATATCATATAGAACCTATGACTGAGGCATAGGGAATGACTTTCATTCTCTCTCTATCTACTGCCGTGGTCGGGCTTTGAGTCTTACTCAACTTCACACCTTGCAACACAGGCAAGAACCCTTTCTTTGACTGATCCATTTTGAACTTCTTCAAAATCTTTGTCAAGGTATGTGCTTTGTGAAAGTCCTATTAAGTGTCTTGATCTATCCCTATAGATCTTGATGCTCAATACGTAAGCAGCTTCACCGAGGTCTTTTATTGAAAAATTCTTATTCAAGTATCCTTTTATGCTATCCAGAAATTCTATATCATTTCCGATCAGCAATATGTCATCCACATATAATATCAGAAATGCGACAGAGCTCCCACTCACTTTCTTGTAAATACAGGCTTCTCCAAAAGTCTGTACAAAACCATATGCTTTGATCACCTCATCAAAGCGTATATTCCAACTCCGAGATGCTTGCACCAGTCCATAAATGGATCGCTGGAGCTTGCACACTTTGTTAGCACCTTTAGGATCGACAAAACCTTCTGGTTGCATCATATACAACTCTTCTTTAAGAAATCCATTAAGGAATGAAGTTTTGACGTCCATTTGCCAGATTTCATAATCATAAAATGCGGCAATTGCTAACATGATTCGGACAGACTTAAACATCGCTACGGGTGAGAAGGTCTCATCATAGCCAACTCCTTGAACTTGTCGAAAACCTTTTGCGACAAGTCGAGCTTTGTAGACAGTAACATTACCATCAGCGTCAGTCTTCTTCTTGAAGATCCATTTATTCTCTATGGTTCGCCGATCATCGGGCAAGTCAACAAAAGTCCACACTTTGTTCTCATACATGCATCCTATCTTAGATTTCATGGCCTCAAGCCATCTGTCGGAATCTGGGCTCATCATAGCTTCTTCATAGTTCGTAGGTTCGCCTTGGTCTAGTAACATGACTTCCAGTACAGGATTCCCGTACCACTCTGATGCGGATCGTGTTCTGGTTGACCTACGAGGTTCTGTAGTAACTTGATCTGAAGTTTCATGTTCATCATCATTAGCTTCCTCTCTAGTTGGTGTAGGCATCACGGGAACGGTTTTCTCTGATGAACTACTTTCCAATTCGAGAGAACGTATGATTACCTCATCAAGTTCTACTTTCCTCCCACTCACTTCTTTTGAAAGAAACTCCTTCTCTAGAAAGGATCCATTCTTAGCAACAAAGATCTTGCCTTCGGATCTGTGATAGAAGGTGTACCCAATAGTTTCTTTTGGGTATCCTATGAAGACGCACTTCTTCGATTTGGGTTCGATCTTATCAGGCTGAAGTTTTTTCACATAAGCATCGCAACCCCAAACTTTAAGAAACGACAGCTTAGGTTTCTTGCCAAACCATAGTTCATACGGTGTCGTCTCAACGGATTTAGACGGTGCCCTATTTAACGTGAATGCAGCTGTCTCTAATGCATAATCCCAAAACGATAGTGGTAAATCGGTAAGAGACATCATAGATCGCACCATATCTAATAAAGTACGGTTACAACGTTCGGACACACCATTACGCTGTGGTGTTCCAGGTGGCGTGAGTTGTGAAACTATTCCACATTGTTTTAAATGAAGGCCAAACTCGTAACTCAAATATTCGCCTCTGCGATTAGATCGTAGAAACTTAATTTTCTTGTTACGATGATTTTCTACTTCACTCTGAAATTCTTTGAACTTTTCAAATGTTTCAGACTTATGTTTCATCAAGTAGATATACCCATATCTGCTCAAATCATCTGTGAAGGTCAAAAAATAACGATACCCGCCGCGAGCCTCAACACTCATCGGACCGCATACATCGGTTTCCAATAAGTCAGTGGCTCGCTCCATTGTTCCGGAGAACGGAGTTTTAGTCATCTTGCCCATGAGGCATGGTTTGCAAGCATCAAATGATTCATAATCAAGTGATTTCAAAAGTCCATCCGCATGGAGTTTCTTCATGCGCTTTACACCAATATGACCTAAACGGCAGTGCCACAAATATGTTGCACTATCATTATCAACTTTACATCTTTTGGCATCAATATTATGAATATGTGTATCACCACGATCGAGATTCAACAAAAATAGACCAATCTTCAAGGGTGCATGACCATAAAAGATATTACTCATATAAATAGAACAACAATTATTCTCTAATTTAAATGAATAACCATCTTGCATTAAACAAGATCCAGATATAATGTTCATGCTCAACGCTGGCACCAAATAACAATTATTCAGGTCTAAAACTAATCTCGAAGGTAGATGTAGAGGTAGCGTGCCAACGGCGATCACATCGACCTTGGAACCATTCCCGACGCGCATCGTCACCTCGTCCTTAGCCAATCTTCGTTTAATCTGTAGCCCCTGTTTCGAGTTACAAATATGAGCAACCGAACCGGTATCAAATACCCAGGCACTACTACGAGCATTAGTAAGGTACACATCAATAACATGTATATCAAATATACCTTTGTTCACTTTGCCATCCTTCTTATCCGCCAAATACTTGGGGTAGTTCCGCTTCCAGTGACCAGTCCCTTTGCAGTAGAAGCACTCAGTTTCAGGCTTAGGTCCAGACTTGGGCTTCTTTCCGGGAGTGGCAACTTGCTTGCCATTCTTCTTGAAGTTCTCTTTCTTTCCTTTGCCCTTTTTCTTGAAACTAGTGGTCTTGTTAACCATCAACACTTGATGCTCCTTCTTGATTTCTACCTCCACAACTTTGAGCATCGCGAAGAGCTCGGGAATTGTTTTCTCCATCCCTTGCATATTATAGTTCATCACGAAGCCTTTGTAGCTTGGTGGCAGTGATTGAAGAACACTGTTAATAACACTATCATCTGGAAGATTAACTCCCAGCTGAGTCAAGTGATTATGATATCCAGACATTCTGAGTATGTGTTCACTGACAGAACTGTTCTCCTCCATCTTGCAGCTATAGAACTTGTTGGAGACTTCAT
The DNA here is from genome assembly GCA_011799875.1 of Thinopyrum elongatum. Classification (NCBI taxonomy): domain Eukaryota; kingdom Viridiplantae; phylum Streptophyta; class Magnoliopsida; order Poales; family Poaceae; genus Thinopyrum; species Thinopyrum elongatum. Next base: position 131,003,485 of record CM022303.1, read on the forward strand.
ATCTCTCAACTCGGGCATTTACTTGAAATATTAACTTCAACTCTTGGAACATCTCATATGCTCCATGACGTTCAAAACGTCTTTGAAGTCCCGATTCTAAGCCGTAAAGCATGGCACGCTGAACTATCGAGTAGTCATCAGATCGAGCTTGCGAGACGTTCATAACATCAGCATCTGCTCCTGCAGTAGGCCTTTCACCTAGCGGTGCATCAAGGACATAATTCTTCTGTGCAGCAATGAGGATAATCCTCAGATCACGGACCCAGTCCGCATCATTGCTACTATCATCTTTCAACTTAGCTTTCTCTAGGAACATATCAAAAATAAGGGAGCTATATCGCGAGCTATTGATCTACAACATAGATATGCAAAAACTATCAAGACTAAGTTCATGATAAATTAAGCTCAATTAATCATATTACTTAAGAACTCCCACTTATATTGACATCCCTCAAGTCATCTAAATGATACGTGATCCAAATCAACTAAACCATGTCCGATCATCACGTGAGATGGAGTAGTCTTCAATGGTGAACATCTCTATGTTGATCATATCTACTATATGATTCACGTTCGACCTTTCGGTCTGCAGTGTTCCGAGGCCATGTCTGTACATGCTAGGTTCGTCAAGTTTAACCCGAGTATTCCGCATGTGCAAAACTGTCTTGCACCCGTTGTATGTGAATGTAGAGCCTATCACACCCGATCATCACGTGGTGTCTCAGCACGACGAACTGTCGCAACGGTGCATACTCAGGGAGAACACTTATACCTTGAAATTTTAGTAAGGGATCATCTTATAATGCTACCGTCGTACTAAGCAAAATAAGATGCATATAAAAGATAAACATCACATGCAATCAAAATATGTGACATGATATGGCCATCATCATCTTGTGCCTTTGATCTCCATCTCCAAAGCACCGTCATGATCTCCATCGTCACCGGATTGACACCTTGATCTCCATCGTAGCGTCGTGGTCATCTCGCCAACTATTGCTTCTACAACTATCGCTAACGCATAGTGATAAAGTAAAGCAATTACTTGGCGTTTGCATTTCATACAATAAAGCGACAACCATAAGGCTCCTGCCAGTTGCCGATAACTTTTACAAAGCATGATCATCTCATACAACAATGTATATCACATCATGTCTTGACTATATCACATCACAACATGCCCTGCAAAAACAAGTTAGACGTCCTCTACTTTGTTGTTGCAAGTTTTATGTGGCTGCTACGGGCTTCTAGCAAGAACCGTTCTTACCTACGCATCAAAACCACAACGGTGTTTTGTCAAGTTTGCTGTTTTAACCATCAACAAGGACCGACCATAGTCACCCGCCAGCCATCTTTATGCAAAACTAGTTGCATGTCTGTCGGTGGAGCCGGTCTCATGAACGTGGTCATGTAAGATTGGTCCGGGCCGCTTCATCCAACAATACCGCCGAATCAAAATAAGACGTTGGTGGTAAGCAGTATGATTATCACCGCCCACAACTCTTTGTGTTCTACTCGTGCATATCATCTACGCATAGACCTGGCTCAGATGCCACTGTTGGGGAACGTAGCATGCAATTTCAAAAAAATTCCTACGCTCACGCAAGATCTATCGGGGAGATGCATAGCAACGAGAGGGGGAGAGTGTATCTACGTACCCTCATAGACCGAAAGCGGAAGCGTTTGACAACGCGGTTGATGTAGTCGAACTTATTCTCGTTCCGACAGATCAAGCATCGAACGTACGGCACCTCCGAGTTCTACACACGTTCAGCTCGATGACGTCCCTCGAACTCTTGATCCAGCAAAGTGTCGAGGAAGTAGATGAGTTCCGTCAGCATGACGGCGTGGTGACAGTGATGGTGAAGTGATCCGCGCAGGGCTTCGCCTAAGCACTGCGAAGATATGACCGGAGGCGTAAACTGTGGAGGGGGGCGCCGCACACGGCTAGGAATCAATGTTGTGTGTTCTAGCGGTGCCCCCCTCATATATATAGGTTGGAGGGGAGGAGAGGCAGCCAAGGGGGCGCCCCAAGTAGGAGGAATCCTACTTGGGCGCCTCCCAATTCGGCCTCCCCCCTTACCATATCCACCGGAGGGGGAAGGAAAGAGGAGGGAGGAGGGAAGAAAGGGGGAGGCCGAATCCCTCCCCTTCCTTCTCTCTTCTCCCCTTTCCTTTTCCTTCAGGTGCGGCCCATATGGGGGGCGCAGCAGCCCCTGCTGGCTGCTGCGTTTCCCCTCTTGGCCCATTAGGCCCATATCTTTGCCGGGGGGTGCCCGGAACCCCTTCCGATGACCCGATATGTACCCGGTACCCCCGGAACACTTTCGGTGTCCGAATATCATCGTCCTATATATGAATCTTTACCTCTTGACCATTTCGAGACTCCTTGTCATGTCCGTGATCTCATCCGGGACTCCGAACAACATTCGGTCACCAAATCACATAACTCATATAATACAAAATCGTCATCGAACGTTAAGCATGCGGACCCTACGGGTTCGAGAACTATGTAGACATGACCGAGGCACCTCTCCGGTCAATAACCAACAGCGGAACCTGGATGCTCATATTGGTTCCCACATATTCTATGAAGATCTTTATCGGTCGTAGTGTAATGACAACATACGTTATTCCCTTTGTCATCGGTATGTTACTTGCCCGAGATTCGATCGTCGGTATCTTCATACCTAGTTCAATCTCATTACCGGCAAGTCTCTTTACTCGTTCCGTAATGCATCATCCCGTAACTAACTCATTAGTCACATTGCTTGCAAGGCTTCTTATGATGTGCATTACCGAGAGGTCCCAGAGATACCTCTCCGATACTCAGAGTGACAAATCCTAATCTCGATCTATGCCAACCCAACAGACACCTTCAGAGATACCTGTAGAGCATCTTTATAATCACCCAGTTACGTTGTGATGTTTGATAGCACACAAGGCATTCCTCCGGTATCCGGGAGTTGCATAATCTTATAGTCGAAGGAATATGTATTTGACATGAAGAAAGCAGTAGCAATAAAACTGAACAATCATTATGCTAAGCTAACGGATGGGTCTTGTCCATCACATCATTCTCCTAATGATGTGATCCCGTTCATCAAATGACAACACATGTCTATGGTTAGGAAACTTAACCATATTTGATTAACGAGCTAGTCTAGTAGAGGCTTACTAGGGACACAGTGTTTTGTCTATGTATCCACACATGTATCAAGTTTTCGGTTAATACAATTCTAGCATGAATAATAAACATTTATCATGATATAAGGAAATATAAAATAACAACTTTATTATTGCCTCTAGGGCATATTTCCTTCACGAACATCCATCTCATTGTAGCCGTAATCACCGATCGGGGCTTGATCAATGTCGACGGCGTTGTCGTCCAACATTTGCACAAACTCGGCAGTCGAATCATGCAAATCGGGGCTACAATTTCGTTCCACAAGTCACGAACAATCGCAATGGCGAAAAGTAAAAACAAAAAAAAGAAAATCAAAGTTTCATACCTTGCGCCCATTCCGTCGAACACCTCGGGGGCGGCGGCAGCAGTGTCGTCGGTAGGCGTCCTCGGGGGAGCTCTTGCGGGGTAGGGACGGCCTGCACCGGATTCGCCGCGGCGGCGGCGGGAGGGCGTTCATTCCCGGCGGGGGCTGCGGGAGCACCGCTCTGGACGACGATGTTGCCCTGGTGCTTTTGGGGATGGGCGGTGGAAGCTTGAACGGCGACGGGCGCGACACGGCCGGCGACGAGATCTGCTTGAGGGGTTGGCGCGTCCATGACTTCCACAGTGACGGGCGACGGCTGGGACACGTCCATGGCGGCGCTACAGAGCCGGGGAAGGTGCTCCGGAGCGGGCGGAGGAAGAACAATGGCGGCGGACGGAAGGGAAAGCGGGAACTGCCACACGGAAATGTCCCTCTCGCTAAATCTCACTAGCAATAGGGGTTACCCTTGGGTCGGCCTCCCGCCCCGTGTTTCTAAAGGTTGAGGGGAAGAATTTGCCGCACCCCGCAAATTTTTAAAGGCCGCGGTCCAATACGGTATCTGTTCGGGCCACTTTTTCGCGCAAAACTGTAAACCGGTGGTTATTTTATAGTTCGGCGTAATATAAGGGGTCTGCTAGAGATGCTCTAAGAGCATTGCCTAAGAAAAGATATTTATTTGGCGTGTAGGCTGCTGAAATCAGGTAAAGAGTTATCCTTGTAAGGGTCACTACTCATATTCTCAGGCGCTCACGTATTGTATGTGCACCACTTGTCGTTATCTAAGAGTTTTCTTTCTTTCCGTCATTTTTTATTCAAAATATTTTATCTCTTAAACCGTGTGTGCAAATACTGAACCGTTCTTGCCGTTGAATTTCTTGTGTCAAGTTCTTCAAAAGTAGATCTCATTTAATAGTTTTTGATGAACTTTTTCATAAAAAAACAAAAAAAATGAATTTTAAAAAAAGAGGAAGAAAAAAATCCGAATCCTAGAAGCATGGTTGGGTTTTTCAGCTTTTTTTCTGGCACAGACTATGCTTTTCTCTTTTTTTGTGAAACACATACTATAGTTTTCCCTTTTAAAGTTGAAACCCAACTGTATTTATCGTAGAAGCACAGATTTGCTAATTGTATAAGCGCAGGCTGAGCTTCTGGCGATAACAAAGGTTGTGCTTCTAGAAGAAACAAATATGTGTTTCCATAAGAAACACAACTGTGATTCTCATGGGAGCACAATATTTTTGGAGAAGCACAAATGTGCTTGAGTAACAAACAACATTTTTTTCTTCAAAACATTGGAAAAACCAGGCAAAAGCTAAAAAATAATCTAAAACCCAAAAACATGTACAGAAAAAAAATGATATTCGAAGGTAGCGCCCAACACACGACACATGGCGGTGGCTAGACGTACCACTTGATGAGCTCCTAGACCACAAAAGTGACCCTTACGGGAACCCTCAAAAGTTGGTTAGTTGCTCCGGTAGGTCACCGGATAGCGACAAACACGGACCCCTACGTTCGCTATGTTTCGTATTGGGCTGGCCCAAGTAGGCCTGAACCAGGTTTTTTTTTCTCTTTTCTTTGGGTGTTTTCTTTTTTTAATCTTTTTCTTTACTATTTTCTCCTTTTCCTTTTTCATTTTCTTTCTTTATTTTCCAGGCCTTTTCTTTTAGTTTATTTATTTTTATTGATTATTTTTAAATAAATCATTTGTTTTTTCCTTATTGTTTTGACAACACATTTCAAATTCATGAATATTTTTTGAAATTGTGAATTTTGTTGAAATCATAAGTATTTTTGAATTCACTAGCATTTTTTAAAAAATATATGATTTTTTAAACTTGAACATTTTTTAAATATGTGAACATTTTTTTTACAAATTTGCTAGCATTGTATCAAATTGGTGAACATTTTGAAAACTGTGAACATTTACATGAAATGTTTTCATAACATTAGTCAATGATTTTTTTAATGTGGAAATAATTTTCGAATTTAAGTATTATTTGAATTTTGAGACCATTTTAAAAAAAAACATATGATTTTTAAAAATTTGCTAATGTTATTCAAATTTACCAACATTTTTAATACAAGGATATATCTTTGTTTAACAATTTTTTTTTAAAATCATGAACATTTTGTCAGTTTCACCAACATTGTTTTTCAAAAATTCACATTTTTAAAAGTGAGGAGCTTTTTCAAAAGCCAAAATTACTTAGAGAAAAATACAGAAACAGAAGAGAACAAAAAAAATGAAATGAAAAAATACAGGGGTGTCCTGATATATACAGGACACCCCTGAGTGTTGTGATGTAAACAGAAAAAAACAGGGGTTTATACCAAAATGTTCCTGATGTATACAAAAATACAAGGTGTATGAAAAAAGTCAGACAGCAAAAATTATGTTTTGAAAAAGGTTAATCATATATTTGAAAAATGTTGAACACGTATAAAACAAATGGTATGTGTATATAAAAAAGTACAATTGTGAATGAAAAAGATAGAAATAAAAACAATGTGAGTTCCTCGACCCGTTTGGTGGTGTGCATAATAAATTTTCATCTGTTTTTTCCTTATTAGTCTGTATGTTCCGCTTTCTCTCCGAAGTTTCCAAACATACCCCGCTTTGAATACGAAGGTTCCGTAAAAATTGTTCTAACCAAGAACTACTTTTTACTCTGTTTGCACAAGAGCATAGCCATGGATGGATGACTTCTATGGTGGAGAGGGTACAGACCACAGTGGGGTTCCAACCAAGATGGTCACGCTGAACTGCTCCCTGAACTAGTGGTGTACAACCCTGCTTCAATATTCGGAATTCATGGTCTCCTCGGGCCCTGTCCGTTGCTCTATTCGGAGATCGCCATCGGGATTGGGACAGGTATGCCTATCAGCATCCCCTGCCCTTTCTGGGTTTTGGGTAACAACCTAGAGGTGTTGTCATTTGTCCATATTGATAATGGTGCTTCACATCTTACCATGTGGAGTATGTGAACAGCATGACTAGTGAATAAGACATACTCATTTTCACTCTGCATTCACCACTCAAGTGAATGGTGAATTTGCAGAATGCATTAAAAATACTGAATCCTTGAAACATTTTTCCAATATGCTGGACTCTTTCTTACTCTTATCGGAGTATCGGACTGAAGGTCCTGCAGATTTGAACTAGGAAAGGCAGGAAGTTTGAGTCAAGAAAGGGTGAATGCATTAATAGGATGGGAATTCAATATAGAGAGTAGCATGATAGTAGGTTCATCAAGATATGTGCTGTATAGGTTTTGACTCAGAATCCCTCGTAAATTCAAAAATGTGTTGCTAACATCTCCTGTGATTGCAGGCTCGCAAGTACTACCAACCGAGCAAGAGCCACCGGTCTGTGTCGGCGGTCATCCACGGCGAGAAGGTCCCCCTCTACAACGCGGGGGGCGGGTTCTCGCTGTTGAGCAACGATGCGACGGTGCCGCTGACGGTGGACTTCGAGTTTGTCTCCCGAGGGTATGTCATCGGCAAGCTGGTGCGGGTCACGCAGGTGCACGTGACGTGCCGCATCACCGTCGACCCCAAGAGGCCGAGGACCAGGATCCCCAAGAAGGCCTGCGCCGTGTACAAGGCCTGAAGGACCGCCACCGGGAGGAGCCGCCGGTTGGTTTCCAGTCCCTGTTTCTGCAGGTGAAGCCTGTATGTACTGTTCTGCTGAAGAACAATAAACATGTACTAGCAGTATATATAAGGAACTTGTTTGAGTTTCGGTTTTGTTTATATAAGTTACTCCTGTGCGGCGGTGGTTTTGCTAATGAGGAAGTGGTTGTACCTATGTGTGGTGTTAGGGTTGAGAGTTGGTTACAAGATAGTAGTAATGTCATCCTGTCTGCAACTTTGCATCTAGGTTGAGAGAGTTGGATTGGTTTTGTTGCATCATATTTCCAGAGAAACTCCATTTTTCAGGAAGTAAAGAGATCCATCCAGGTAGCTAGAAAGCAATATCATTGCCACATGGATAGATCAATGTGCTCATCAGCGTCTGACCCGAAGATGGATTCTGGGTCTGCTCACCTCACTTGGAGAAGTTACATCATTCGACATCCGTCTTCGAGCCTTGTGTTTGCTCGCTCCCGAGCTTCCTCAACACTACGAAGATGGTCACTACAAAGACGGTCCAAACACCCGAACCCGTCGTGGAGATGAACGAACGGTTCGAATGCCTATCTAGGAGATGATCGAACGATCTGAATGCCTGTCGTGGAGATGATTGGACCAGCCATATTTTGATTGCTTGCCCTCGTACGATCCAGACGTACCTCGGATTTCTAACGTGTAGAATTCATTCTACAGTTACACCTGAACTCGCTATCTGCAAAGTCTGTTATTTAATAACCATTGGACCTGAGGCACCAGCAGGGACAAGGTCAGGGAGCATGGAGGCTAAAAATTCAGAGTGTTCTACTGTAATTATCCTGATAAATTATCTGAATATACTGTAGACGCATCCGAAAAGGATGGTACCTGCTATCCTGTGTTACATTAAATGACAGTTCAAAGCATCCGAAAAGACATTGCAACCAAGTAGAGCAGGAAGTGAATCAGACAATTTTCTAGAACAAATCAACAAAAGTTTAGTTTCAGGCTTAGATCCAACACTGGAACTGAATATGACACGGAGGGAATCAAGCAATTTTATTGATGGAATCAACAAAAATTTACTTATGATGCTTTAAACTTCAGACAACATCTAACAGAAAAGAATAACTTTGCTTCACTAGTGCTGATCATTTCAACATTGACAGGAGCAAAGGATTTTTCAAAAAAAAAAGACAGGAGCAAAGGAACATAAACTCCCATGCCCTATTGTTCACCAGTATGTCAATGGTAAGAAAAGATCTTACCACACTGACAAGAGGAATACTAGAAAAGATCTTGCCCATGTTTTACTGCACGTAAGATTACATAGTTTGAATGCACAAAAAGTCTCAACATAGAAGACAGATAGTACAATCATTGTAAAAGAGGGCATGCGCCAACAGCCTAACACAACAATCTGGAAATCACAAACATCAATCATGATACAAATTAATGACAGCCCCCACAAAGTTAAACAGTAAATGTTGTTGCAGCATTTGCTGCTGGCAACCATACACATAGCTAGCGTCACTAAATTAACTGGAATAGATAGCCACATAAAGTGCAAAAAAGAGGTTAGAGAGTACACTCGGCAACAGAAGAGAAGCAACCCAACATCAGAAAGATTTAGCCAAATAGCTGATGATATTACTTGAGACCTATGATTCACCATTATCTAAAAGGTCAACAATGGAACAGTAAAATGCGAGCCAGGTTATCAGTGTCAATCTGCCAATGCCTCTGAGTACAAGGGAACATAAGGAAGATAGGGCTCCATGGAACCCTGTCCAAGATCATGGATGAAATGCACTTTCCCACTATCAATTTCATAAGACATCAGTACCTTGTCATGCCCATAAACTAGGAAAATTGTGTTTCGTCGTGGGTGGAGGGCGACAATATGGTACTCGTGTCCCAGCCGGACATTCTTCATTCCAAATAGATTCACATACCTGACACTGTGCTCCAAGACCCACACTTCGCTGCCGTAGTCCTCGAGAACCCAGATCGATAGTTTATAAAGATCATGCTGATCACTATTTGCCAGATACAAACGCCCTTGAGACACGTCAATGAACCCGACATCAACATCTATTATGGGGGCGTCCTCATCGTCTGGCATAGGAATAACCCTCCAAGTAGTTCCCTCCACGTCCACTGCCACCACCTCAGACTCGACGATGACCAAATGCAGAAAACCATTGACAAAGACACTTTTATAATCACTCACTATCCTAGGTAGGAAGTCCCAACCGATGTCCTTGTGTCTCCAGGCCCCGGTTTTGGACGAGTAGATATCAACCGCTCTGACGTACCCGTAACCATCGTCATCATCGTCATCTATATCGGCATTTGCATCTGCAGCCCCATCCTCCATGAACTGGAACACATGGAAGTGCGAGGAGACGGCCGGGTCGAACCCCAAGCGAGTTGTCTGCATCTTGCTGAAGAAGCCGGGCAAGGCAACCCATTTCTCCGTGGCAGGATTGCACACGACTGTCAGCGTCCCTAGGAGCAGCACTGATCCTGCGGATCAGAACAAGCAGGCGACAAGCGAACAAGACACTGTAGCGGATCCGGCAAGTCAAGCAAGCATGGGAAGATTCAATCAAGCAGAAGGCCCGGCCCATAGGCCCAGGCCCGAAGCCAACCCACCAAGGTGGCTGAAGGACTACACGACGGCCCGTTAACTGTGTTAACGGTCGCTAGCTTAAATAGGACGACGCTCTCTGTTTGAATTCGGCTTGGACCTGGCTGACGGCTTCGGCCGGTGTAATCTGGTAGCTGTGTGGGTGGTTGGGCGGATAAGCTACCAAACAATTCCCCGTTCTAATTCAAAACCCTAGCAATCCTCTCCGATCTAGTGAGTTGCTTACAGTTGGTATCAGATTCAGCAGTCCTGGAGTTGCCGCGGCACCACCACGGGACACGGTGGCGTGATCGGCGACGAGCGGAGGCGATGGACAAGCTGTCCGAGGACGGGCGCGGCCTGTACGCATTTCTGCGGGCGGACTTCACCGCCGATCTGGATCAGCGCTTCAAGGAGCACGGCGAGAACCTTCTCCAGGCCGTCGACTAGCTGATTCAGGCGAACACGACCACACTCGATGGCCAGCTGTCGGCGCAGGTCGATGGCGTGCGCGACGAGTTCGCCCTCGAGCTCGAGCAAATCCGCGGCAAGTGGCAGAAGGAACCACCGGGGCGCGTCGAGACCTTGTCGTCCAGATTGGCTGGGAGTGGTCGCGGTACTGCTTCCGACTCCCTCGGCATCGACCAGGAACACCGGGGGAAGGCACATAACACATATGTCCCTCCTCTGGTCAGAGGTGCGTGTGATTCCAATTTCCCTGCTCGATTTCCTCCTGGGCGTGATTCGAGTTCTCCGGATGCTGCTGATGCGTTCTCGTTTGGTGTTCGAGCTGATCTACCTCGCTTTGATGGCGCGAACCCGCGATTGTGGCAGTCCCGCTGTGAGGATCAGTTCAGAATTTGGTGCACTCCTCAGCACAGATGGGTTTCGTTGGCAACCTCGCAGTTCAAAGGGGCAGCAGCTCATTGGTTAGAGTCCGCGCAACGCAGATCTTCTCATGCAACATGGTCTGAATTTTGCTGCAGCTTACAGAGTCGATTCGGCAGAAATCAACACCAGACTCTGCTTCGTCAGCTATTTAGCATTTCGCAAACCAGTACAGTTGTTGATTATGTTGATCGGTTTGCTGACTTGTATGACCAGTTATCAGCGTATGAGGAGGCTCCTAACACTGGTACAACGAGGTGCTATACAAACGGTTTTTAACCCCTTTCCGCGACGGCATTTGGAACCGTCGCCAAGTGAGTGTGGGCGATAGGGGGGTCCTTCCCACACGACCCAGAAACCGTCGGGGATATGCCCTCCTGGCACACACGCTCGGCAAAATGAGGTCGTGTGCGACCGGCGAGCGATCAAATACGGTTATACGTACAGTAGTGCTAAAAAAATACAATTATACAGGCGAAATCGTTTTCGGTCGTAAGTACATCCCACACAGTCAGTCCCCGCTAAACGTTTCCGTTCGTATATACATCCCACACAGTCGCTCCAAGGAAAACGTTTCCGTTCACAGGTACATCACACACAATTTTCCCCGTTAAATCGTTTGTGATAGCGTTGTCATTGCACATGATATTAACAATTTTATTGTTTGCGTTATTGAATGCATCACACACGGTGCGTAGAAGAAACTGTGTGGCAAAGGCTGTCCATCACACATAGTTTTTATGTGGTAAACGTTTGCGCAAGGTGGCATAACGCAAACAGTTTTCAAGAGAATGTCGTGTGTGATTGTTCATTGATCCAACACGGTTTATTCCTAGAAACTGTGTGCGTTGCGTGAGGTCATCGCCCACGGTGTTTTCTGAATAACCGTTTGCAATAGAAAAAAACCCAATTAGCAGGCTAATTGGCCATTAGCAGGCTAATTGCCCTATTATTAATAATCCATTTATTAATCTAATTGATATTCATATTAAGCAGATAATATATTTCATTTCCATATTAAAAAAGCAGGATTTCATAATTGAAATACATCAGAGTACAACATGATATAGCTTCAGCACTCAGCTACCCCATTACACAACTGCACCAGCAGCAAGTTTCACATGCAACATCTAGAACCTTTCGAAATTGGCATCATAGACGGTACATAGACAGATGCATCTCATCTGGAAAACTGCTGAAGCGGAAGGCAAAGTCTTTGCAACTTTAGGCCAGTGCCTGTGGATGATTGACCGTCCATCCTTCGTCCTCTTCAGAAACACTTCAATATTGAATCATGGGTGTTGTATGAAAACCTTCCTCGCCTCCTGACCATGGGTGTTGTAGGAACGGACGGCTGCTCGAACGCTCTCGACGATTGCCAACTCTTCGGCCGTGGGTTGCCGACCGTTGTCGGAGAAGCTTCGTTCGATTTGTGCGGTGACCGCCACGAGCTGGGCGTGGGCGGCCTCCATCAGGGCTAAGGCCGCCGCCGTGGAACGGACAGCTGTTGTACCGCTCTCGCCAGTTGCTATCCCCGAGGCAGATGCTGCTGCCGCCACCTGAGAAGCAACAGCGGCCGTTTGGGCTGACCTGGCCGCCCGGTCACAGATTGCGGCCGCGCTCATGCACCTTGTTAGCACGTGCATGGTGGCTGCGGCCGCGTTCTCGCCGGAGTGGGCCGCCGAAGTTGCCCTCACGACGCGGGTCCACGTCCCCATCTTTCACCAGCGACGATTGAACAGTGAAATGATATTTGGGGAGTGAGCTAGTGTGCTTGACACGCCGGATGTGGAATGCAGCCGACGCACCTTCTCGCGTAAGCCATAGGCATACTATACACCGGCGGTGCTCCAGGATATTTTGTACTGCATCTCACACGGTTGGTGGTAATAAACTGTGTGGGATCTACTTGATTTTTCATCTTGATTTGAATTACATAATGGGGTCATAGCGGCAATGGACGGTGTTTGAATTGCTAGAACTTTTATCTGCAGTGAACATACAACTACATGTGTGTCGTAAAAAAATTGGAATTATTCAGGGTTCGTTTGGACATTTTATACATTAAATTGCTTTTCTAGCCATTTCAGGTGCACAATTCAAAATTAAACTACATGCACATGCTCCGGTGCACCAACATGGGTTGTAAAATCATATATGTGTCCATGGGTTTATGCTTATGTCTCATGCAAGAAATGGGGATGAATTTCGAACACCACGGCACCGTGGCTCTCCGGCAAACGTTGAGGTACTTGCTTTTGTAATTCTAGTAAATCCAAAACTCGTCTGAAATTCATGAAACTTGGCATGCTATCATGGAGCGGCATCAAAATGTCGTGGTAAATTTTTTGTCCCATTTTGGGCAGGTTTGGGTATAAGCTTCTCACAAACCAGAGCTTCTCACAACAAGCCTGATGGTTTCGGTAGGGAACGTGCCACCTTTGGGGACAAAACGATATCCGTTGCCTCTTATTGCTTTCAAAAAATTTCTTGTGTCAACATAGAACAACATGAGTGTTGTGTTAAATTTTGGAATTTTTCAGAGTTCGTTTGGACATTTTTATACATTAACTGGGTTTTCTAGGCATTTTATGTGCATAATTCAAATTTGAACTACATGCACATGCTCCAGTGCATATAAATGGGTTGAAAAATCAAATCTGTGTCCTTGGGTGCATGCTTAGGTCCCATGCAAGAAATGGGAATGAATTTCAAACACCATGCCACCGTCGCTCGGCCGCAAACGTTGAGATACCTGGTTTTAAATTCTAGTAAATCCAAAACTCATCGGAAATTCATGAAACTTGGCATGCTATCATGGACCGGCATCAACATGCCGTGGTAAATTTTTTGTCCCATTTGGGGCAGGTTTGGGTATAAGCTTCTCACAACAAGCCTGATGGTTTCGGTAGGGAACGTGCCACCTTTGGGGACAAAACGATATCCATTGCCTCTTATTGCTTTCAAAATTTTTCTAGTGTCAACATAGAACAACAGGAGTGTTGTGTTAAATTTTGGAATTTTTCGGGGTTCGTTTGGACATTTTTATACATTAATTAGGTTTTCTAGTCATTTTATGTGCATAATTCAAATTTGAACTACATGCACATGCTCCAATGCATATAAATTGGTTGAAAAATTAAATATGTGTCCTTGGGTGCATTCTTAGGTCCCATGCAAGAAATGGGAATGAATTTCAAACACCCTGCCACCGTCACTCGGCCGCAAACATTGAGATGCCTGATTTTTAAATTCTAGTAAATCCAAAGCTCGTCTGAAATTCATGAAACTTGGCATGCTATCATGGAGCGGCATCAACATGCCGTGGTAAATTTTTTGTCCTATTTGCGGCAGGTTTGGGTATAAGCTTCTCACAAACCAGAGCTTCTCACAACAAGCCTGATGGTTTCGGTAGGGAATGTGCCACCTTTGGGGACGAAACGATATCCGTTGCCTCTTATTGTTTTCAAAAAAATTCTAGTGTCAACATAGAACAACAGGAGTGTTGTGTTAAATTTTGGAAATTTTCACGGTTCATTTGGACATTTTTATACATTAACTGGGTTTTCTAGGCATTTTATGTGCATAATTCAAATTTGAACTACATGTACATGCTCCAGTGCATATAAATTGGTTGAAAAATCAAATATGTGTCCTTGGGTGCATGCTTAGGTCCCATGCAAGAAATGGGAATGAATTTCAAACACCCTGCCACCGTCACTCGGCCGCAAACATTGAGATACCTGCTTTTTAAATTCTAGTAAATCCAAAACTCGTCTGAAATTCATGAAACTTGGCAAGCTATCATGGAGCGGCATCAACATGTCGTCGTAAAAATTTTGTCCCATTTGGGGCAGGTTTGGGCATAAGCTTCTCACAAACCAGAGCTTCTCACAACAAGCCTGATGTTTTCGGTAGGGAACGTTTCACCTTTGGGGACGAAATGATATCCGTTGCCTCTTCTTGATTTCAATTTTTTCTCTAGTGTCAACATAGAACAACAGGAGTGTTGTGTTAAATTTTGGAATTTTTCGGGGTTTGTTTGGACATTTTTATACATTAATTGAGTTTTCAATGCTTTTATATGCATAATTTAAATTTGAACTACATGCACATGCTCCAGTGCATATAAATTGGTTGAAAAATCAAATATGTATCCTTGGGTGCATGCTTAGGTTCCATGCAAGAAATGGGAATGAATTTCAAACACCAGGGCACTGTTGATTGCCGGCAAAACGTTGAGATACTTTGTTTTTAAATTCTAGTAAATTCAAAACTCGTCTGAAATTCATGAAACTTGGCATGCTATCATGGAATTCGCAGTGTGACTGAATGAAAGATATGGTTTGAATGAACTTGCGCTTTTCTCTCTTAATGTACAGACTTATCAAACGATTTTCTTTTGAAAATAACATCAATGGTTTTTAAATATAAAACACTCATCGCAAACGTTTTAGTTAGAATACCCGTATGCAAACCGACAGCTTCCCTAGGAAGCCAAGGGAAAATGTGTCGAGCAGGATTTGTGCAGCTCTTGATCGCAAACGTTTTAGATAGAACACCTGTATGCAAAGTGAGAGCTATGGTCTTCCCCCTTAAGTCAAGGGAAAATTCGCAGCGCAGGATTTGTGCATCCCTTCAACGCAAACGGTTGTTTTGGATGACCCGTGTGCAACCACGTACAAACAATTTTGGTAAGATTTGCATCTGGCATATTGGGTATGTTGCCATTTGTCAAACTGGAAAGATTGACATTTGTTGATCTAGTAACATTGCCATTTGTCAACCTTGTACAGTTCCACCACATCTATAGTCAGATGAACTGAACAAAATAGCCCCTAAATACTACTACGGAGGGGCTTTGTACTACTTCCGGCAGCCTCTCCTCTGCCGAGCGCGCTCAGTAAGAGGCAGAGGAGGAGGAGCCTACCGACGAGCTGGACAACTGCAATACGGTGCCTGCCGCTGCTGCATGTTCAGCGACGCTCACCAGCTCGAACGCCCTCTGCCGCTCCAGACGACCCCTCTCGAAGCGGCCGGACTGCTCGTAAATCTCCTGATTCCTCGCCTCTGCGTAGGCGACCATTTCCTGCGTGTTCAACTACTCTATGCGTGTGGTTGCTTGCGGTTGAGGCGGCCGCGGCGCGCTCTGCTCGCGTCCCGCCGCGCGCGCTCTGCTCTCGCGTCCCTCCGGGTGCTCTGCCCTCGTCCCTCCATGCGCGCTGCCAGTGTTTGGGGCCGGCACACGATCACGCACATTCGTGTGCATGCGGTTGCGCCGGGCGTGGCACGACGATGCAGTTACCCGCTGCAAAAACTGCAATGCGGACGCGCCGAGAATCCAGGCCGTCCGACCCCCTTTTATTCCTGCGGCCATTTACCTTCATCTCTCGCGTCACACGACACAATAAGCACACCCACGAGGACACATACAGAGAGGACATCCAACGGTTCCAATGACGCTCCCCGTGGCTCCAATGGCACTCCCAGCGGCCGACGACGACAACGGCGGGCAGTTCACCACGCATCACGTAGTGGACACCCACGTGAGGGGGAAGGCCCTCTTGGTGGTGTACATGAACGATCCGGTCTCGGTGGAGAGCTCCATCCAAACTATGGAGCAGTTCCTTGCCGAGGACAAGTACCAAGTGGTCGGTTTCGACCTCGAGTACACCATCGGTCGTGCCGGGCACGATCAGAAGGTTGCCGTCGCCCAGTTGTGCGTGCGACATGACGTCCTCGTCTACCACTACCACCTGGCCACAAGGCCTTGCGAGTGTTTCTCCAGGTTTATCAACAGCTCCGACTACAGTTTCGCTACGGTGGACACCACCAACGATCTAAAAGCGCTCGAGGTTTCGGGCTTGAAATGCCCGAATCTTGTCAACATCCAGCACCACTACAAGGTCTGGGGCAGCGACAACAACAAACTGAACTCCCTGGTTGACCTCGCCTCGGCCATCATCGACCCTTACTACATGAAGATGAAGGATGAGAGCAAGAACGACAAGATCGCCTGGCACAGTGTTTGGCATGAGAGACTGGATGAACAACACGTCAAGTACGCGGCCAAGGACGCGTACACAAGCTACGAGATGTACAGGCGGATCGTTGACATGAGGAAGTGTCTTGTCCCTGCCCCAGACGAGGGATCGAGCCACAGAGCAGTGGCGGGAGCATCACAAGAAGTAGATGACTAGACGATCGTTTCTCCTACTTTAGAATGCATGCAATTTATTGAGGTGTGTGCGAATGATCTGTATAGTCACTTATGTAATTAGATGTTTATTTCAGTTATATATATATATACATGTTATTCTTCTGTAGACAGAGCAAATCACACGGCTTATTAGCAGCAATCGTCTGTGTTATTATTGGTCTTCGCACACATTTCTGATTACGGACCTGTTTGCCGCGTATCACACACATCTTGTTCAGTTGAACCGTTTCCATTGTGTTGCCTAATCACACACAATTCATCCTAGTGAACTATATGCCGTATATCGCACACACCCTCATCTGGCTGCCCGTTTCTATTGTTCTGCATCATCGCAAACAGTTCTTCTGGATTAACCGTTTGCCACTCATCGCACACGCAAATCTAATATGAACCGTGTTTGATGTCGCCGCCATCGCAAACGTTTTGCACCTTTTTTGACGTTTTTTTACACCACCGTTTGCGATTATTGCATCGCACACAGTTTCGTCAAAGGGTCTCTGATTCGACTGTCGCATTTGGACCATCCTGCAGTAGTGTAATCACCTGCATTACACCACTCGTTTCCTGGATGGTCTTAAGCCTGGTGTTCGTGTTGCTGTAGCTCTCCAGAAACCCAAGGATCTCGACTCCGCGTATGATCTGGCCTTGCTGCATGAAGAGCTTGGGGAAGGTGTGACACCAATCAACACTTCTCCTGGATTGAGGTCTGGACCGCATCCACTCCCTCTTCCTCCCAAACCCCGTGTAACTGAAGATAAGCGGCAGTATGAAACCCTGAAACCTTCCTCTTCTGATGATAAATGGTCTGCTCTCTCTACGTGCTTATCACAAATCTAAAGGGCTCTGTTTCGTTTGTGGGGAACGGTGGTCACGAGATCATGTGTGCAAGTCCACGGTCCAATTACATTTTGTGCAAGAATTGATTGATCATGTACAGGCTATGGATAGTGTTCAGTCTGACTTATCGGATTCTAAATCAGCATATGTTCATAGTATGCGCCTGTCAGCAGCGGCGATTGGCAAGGACCCTAATGCTCCTTCCCTCCAATTGGAAATACAGTTGCAGAACTGTTCCTTGATCTTCTTAGTGGACTCTGGTAGTACTCACTCTTTCATTGACAGTGCGTTTGCTCCTCTTTTTCTGAATGTACAAGATACAATTGTAGTCTCAGTTACTGTGGCAGGTGGTACTTCTTTGCAATGCTCCCAAATGTTGCAACATTGTCAGTGGAGTTGCTGTGATAGTCAGTTCTCTTCAGATTTCAGATTACTGCCTTTATCCACTTATGATGGAATACTGGGTCTGGATTGGTTGTCCCAGCACAGCCCTATGCAAGTGGACTGGGTTCAGAAGTGGTTATCCTTCCGGTATCAAGGGCGCACAGTAACATTGCAAGGACTTCTACCTTCAGAATTTGCTCTGACAGTTGTGTCATTATCAATTATTCAGTGTGCTGCTGACCAAACTGTATGTCCTGAGATGCAGGCTCTTTTGGACAAGTTTCATACAGTTTTTCAGGCCCCCACTGGCCTTCCTCCTAGAAGAATGCAAGACCACCATATTCCTCTGATTCCAGGTGCAAGACCAGTTTCTGTCAGGCCATACAGAATTGCTCCTCAGCTTAAAGATGAATTAGGAAAGCAAATTGAAGAACTCTTGTCCTTGGGGATGATCAGACCCAGTAAAAGCCCATTTTCTTCTAATGTTCTCATGGTTAATAAAAAAGAGGAGGGAGAATGGAGACTGGTAGTAGATTTCAGACATCTGAATGCTATAACTCTGAAGAGCAAGTATCCTTTGCCAGTCATAGATGAGTTATTGGATGAATTGGCTGGAGCCTGTTGGTTTACCAAACTAGATCTCAAAGCTGGATTTCACCAAATCAGACTAGCTCCAGGAGAAGAGTACAAAACTGCATTCCAGACCCACAATGGCCACTTTGAGTTTCTTGTAGTTGCATTTGGTCTGACTGGAGCTCCAACAACATTTCAAGGGACCATGAACTTTGATCTGTCCCCTCTTCTCAAGAAGTGTGCGTTGTGTTTCTTTGATGACATTCTAGTTTTCAGCAAAACATTTAAGGCACATTTGGAGCATGTTTCTCAGGTTTTGACAATTCTTAAAGAAAAAGAATGGAAGGTAAAAATGTCCAAGTGTGCATTTGCTCAACAGGAAATTGCTTATTTGGGACATGTCATTTCTGCTAAAGGTGTGTCCACAGACCCTACTAAAATAGCAGTTGTACAGAATTGGCCTACTCCAACTACTGTCAAAGAAGTTAGGGGTTTTCTTGGGCTCAGTGGATACTACAGGAAGTTCATCAAGCACTATGGAATTATTGCTAGACCTCTCACTGAACTACTGAAAAAGGGAGTACCATTTGTGTGGACTAGTATTACTGAGGAAGCTTTTGTGGTACTCAAACAAGCTCTTACCTCTGCTCCAGTATTGGCTGTGCCTAACTTTTCAAAAACATTCACTGTTGAAACTGATGCATGTGACTATGGTTGGGGCTGTATTAATGCAGCAGGGGCACCCCCTGGCCTATGTCAGTAAGGCTCTGGGTATTAAAAACAGAGGATTATCAGTTTATGAGAAGGAGTATCTAGCAATTTTGCTAGCAGTGGATCAATGGAGATCTTACCTGCAACTCCAACCATTTGTGATCAAAACTGATCAAAAGAGCTTGGCTCATCTGCAGGACCAGAGATTACACACTCCCTGGCAACAGAAATGCTTGACTAAACTGTTAGGTCTGAACTACACTATTCAGTATAAACAGGGCATTTCCAATACTGCTGCCGATGCATTATCTAGGAGACCTCCTGATGGGACTCAGGTTTATCAGATTTCTGGTGCACAACCCACATGGTTGCAAGAAATTGTTACAAGCTACAGTCAAGACCCTAAAGTTCAAGCCATACTACAACAACTGGCTGTAGATCCTGATTCTAAGCCACCATTCTCTCTGCATCAAGGAATTCTGTGTTACAAAAACTGCATTTGGGTTGGTCAGGACACTGCCCTGCAACTCAGAATCTTCACTGCCTTTCATGCCAGCCCAGTTGGTGGTCACTCTGGGTTCCCTGTTACATACAAGAGAATTATTCCTCTTTTCAGGTGGCTTGGTATGAAAAACTTCATTAAGCCTCAAGTGCAATCTTGCATAGTGTGCCAACAAGCTAAACCTGAGAGGGTACAGTACCCTGGGCTCTTGTCACCCCTGCCAGTCCCTCCTAAAGCATGGGATACAGTCTCTATGGATTTCATTTCTGGCCTTCCTTCATCCTATCAATACAACTGCATTTTGGTAGTCATTGACAAATTCTCCAAATATGGCCACTTCATGGGCCTCACACATCCTTTTAATGCACAAAAAGTTGCTGAAATCTTTCTTGACAATGTGTACAAGTTACATGGTATGCCCAGGTTGATCATTTGTGATAGAGACCCTATCTTCACAAGTGCATTCTGGAAAATTCTTATTTCCAAGACTGGTGCTGAGTTAAACATGAGTACAGCTTATCATCCTGAGACTGATGGTCAGACAGAAAGGGTCAATCAGCAGATTGAATGTTTCTTGAGATGCTTTATCAGTGCTCACCCTGCCAAATGGAGTAAGTGGCTCTCTCTCTCTATGAATTATGGTACAACAACAATTGGCATTCTGCTCTGAATAAGTCTCCATTTGAAATCATTTATGGACAAACACCTAGATACTTTGGGATTTCTGAGTCTGACACCATTGCTCTGTGGATATTCAATCTTGGTTAGACTCCAGACAGCTGGTTATCGATTCGGTCAGGCAGCACTTGCTCCGTGTGCAACAGCGAATGAAACATCAAGCGGATAAGAAATGTACTGAAAGAGAATTTGCTGTTGATGACCTGGTGTTCCTCAAACTGCAGCCCTACGTGCAATCTTCGATGGTCAGACGAGCCAATCATAAACTTTCCTTCAAGTTCTTTTGGCTGTATAAAATTGTGGAAAAGATAGGTGAAGTGGCATATAAACTGGATCTCCCAACCACCAGCCACATACATCACGTGTTCCATGTCTCCCAGCTCAAGCGTTTTGTTCCCCCTACAACAACAGTTCAAGCCCAATTACCTTCCTCTGCAGCATTGCTACAAGTGCCAGTACGGGTGCTGGACCGCCAATTTCGGCCCTCAAGTCACAAGACGGTGGCGCAAGGTCTGATCCTGTGGAGCAGGAGTTCGCCTGAAGCGGCCACTTGGGAAGATCTGGATTCTCTGAAGCAACAGTTTCCTCAGGCACCGGCTTGGGGTCAAGCCGGTTCGCAAGAAAGGGGGGATGTCAGCGTCCCTAGGAGCAGCACTGATCCTGCAGATCAGAACAAGCAGGCGACAAGCGAACAAGACACTGTAGCGGATCCGGCAAGTCAAGCAGGCGCGGGAAGATTCAATCAAGCAGAAGGCTCGGCCCATAGGCCCAGGCGCGAAGCCAACCCACCAAGGTGGCTGAAGGACTACACGACGGCCCGTTAACTGTGTTGACGGTCGCTAGCTTAAATAGGACGACGCTCTCTGTTTGAATTCGTCTTGGACCTGGCTGACGGCTTCGGCCGGTGTAATCTGGTAGCTGTGTGGGTGGTTGGGCGGATAAGCTACCAAACAATTCTCCGTTCTAATTCGAAACCCTAGCAATCCTCTCCGATCTAGTGAGTTGCTTACAACGACGTAGTCGAATGCCCGTGAATGAGCGGTCTTGAAGCGGCGACAGAGGAGTAGGCCGTTGCAACTATCCAAAAGGTTGAATAGCTCGCAGTCAGGCAGAAAGGGGAGCGAAGGGTGGATCGGAGGGCGGCCTCCCGCCGAGACATGGGTGAAATTGTTAATTGGTAAATAGTCAGGGCCGGGGCCGCGGCCGCGCCTCAAGTAGAGGAATCCGGTGAGGTCCTAGAGATGGAATTGCGGCAGCGCCTTGCGGTGGTCGGGGTGGGAGATGATGTCGTGCCACCGCTTGGAGATGCACTTGAAGCGGCACAACGACCTATACGGCACGCGCGACAGGATCTCGACGAGGAGGTCTTCGGTGAGCTTGTCCGCTGGATTCCGCCGCCTTCTGACGTCTTTGGAGCCATCTGCCATTGCCACGGTGAGAGGAGGCGGTCAATCTGCGAACGGGGGCGGCGGAGGAGGAGGAGAGATTGGAGATCCATCGCCATCGGTGAAGGGAGCAGGAAGGAAAGAAGAGAGGATCTACCGCGAAGGTGGCGTACGTACCGTAAGAGAAGCGAGTGACGGCGAGGGAGCCCGTTCGAGGTGCTCCCGTCCCCGCCGGCAAGGCTTTGAGTGCGCAGCGGCAAGGCGAGGCGAGGTGATTTTTTTTTTTAGACAAGGCGAGGCGAGGCGAGGTGATGTGTGGCGTGGAACTGCAAGACAGGGGGAAGTGAAAACGAGGAGTGGTGCCGTCTTGGGCTTTTATCTGGGCTGTACAGACAAAGAGGATGAGACCTGGCCGCCTGGGCCCGACACGGCCCGGCCCAAGGCTGAACGTGCGCACGGGCCGTGAGGGCATGTTGAAGGTTAAGAGTTATTCTTGTAAAGGTCACTCCTCATCATACCTGGCCAAACGGCCCGACCCGGCCCGGCCCGTGGTGAACGTGTCTGGCACGGCCTGCGACGGCATGACTAATAGCCTGGTCGTGCCGTGCCGGCTCACGGGCGGGAGGTCGCAGCCCAGGCACAGCCCAGCTACTAATCGGGCCGACCCACCGGCACGCCAGGCCCGCTAGTTCGTCTGCTATTTGACGCACTGGGCGTTTTTAGTCTATTTTTACCTGTTGGGCCATATAGAGATGTATAGAAAAAAACTGTAATCGGGCCATGCCGTGCCGGCCCGCGTGCTCAGGCTAGCAGCCCAAGCACGGCCCAGGGCGTGCCGCGTGCCGGGCCCGGCCCGTTTAGCCCGTGTCGTGCCTAGCCCATGGCGGGCAGTGCCGGCGTGCTCACGGGCCGGCCTGGTTAGCTCGGCCCATTTGGCCGGCTATACTCCTCATCTTCTTAGGTTTGGTAAAAAAAATCTTCAAAACCTAGGGAAAACCAGGCAAAAGCCAAAAAATAATCTAAAACCCGAAAACACGTAAAGAAAAAAAATGAAATCCGAAGGGAGCTCCCAACACACGACAGTTGATGTGCTCCTAGACCACAAAAGTGACCCTTGCGGGAGCCCTCAAAAGTTGGTTAGTTGCTCCCGTAGGTTGCCAGATAGCGACAGAACGCGAACCCCTACGTTCACTGCGTTTCATATTGGGCTGGCCCAAGTAGGCCTGAACCGGGTTTTTTTCTCTCTCTCTATCTTTTTGGTGTTTTCTTTCTTTTATCTTTATCTTTTCTGTTTTTTCCTTTTCCTTTTTATTTTCCCTTTTAATTTTCTTTCTTTATTTTTTCTAGGTTTTTTATTTTTATTTTTACTAGCACATATGCCTGTGCGTTGCAATGAGAAAAAAATTAATGTGGCCATCAAAACGCCATGAGCGCGAACATTATCCTCAGAGGCAGGGCGACCCATGTCGAGGTGTAGAAGAAATGAATATCATGTTTTAATTGCCATTAACTGAGGTGGATGCATGTCATGACCACCAAATGAGTAGGAATGTTGCATGGTCAGTTTTCTTTTAATCCTTGCTTGCAAGAATTTAATGCATTTTATAATCTAAACCGATGCGGGAAAGAAATAAAAATAGAACTTACAAACAAAAAAAAAGATAATGAGATAGGCTAAACAAATCGGAATGAGGGAGATTATGTATTATAACCCACACTTATGTTATGCTCCTTGGGAATGCATTCTGAGTCGTCGGTTGTAAGAAACACTTATGTTGCACAAAAACTCATGTGTTGCAATGGGGAAAATTGATGTGTCCAAAACGCTCATCGGTGCGGCATGACAGCATCCTCAAAGGCATGGAGGCACATGTTGAGCTGTAGAAGAAATGCATATTATGCTTTAATCTCCATTAACTACGGTGAATGCATGTCATAACCACTGAATGAGTAGGAATGTAGCATGTACAGTTTTCTTTTAATCCTTGCATGCAGGAATTTAATGCATCTCACAAGCTAAGAAGATGAGGGAAAGAAATAAAAGTAAGACTTATAAACGAAAAAGATAATGAGATAGGCTCAACAAAGCGAAATGAGGGAGAGCATGTATTATACCCTACACTTATGTTATACTCCTTCGGAATGCATATTGATCGCCGGGCAGATTATGGTCTTTTTCCAGTTTTTAAATCCGCCCATAATTCAATCTCACTGCCTAAATCCACTTAGTATGTTTTGAGCCCATTTCGCTTTGGCTTTGTTAGGTTTTAAATTCAAACAAGTTTGTGTTAAATTAAACTTGTTTGAATTTTTTAAGTTTGTAAAAATCCCCAAACCACTTAATTTAAGTTCCCCATATTTCTCTGATCCCAGAGAAATAACTATCTAAATCTTTCTTTTCTTCAATTTTCTGTTTAATTTTTTTAGCAAACAATTTTATGTTTAATTGAAAAAGGAAAAAAGCAAGAAAAGCCCATCAGCCAGCATACATTGGCCTAGCTAGCTAAACTTTCCAAGCCACCCACCCCCGTTAACCCTAGCAGCTAGGAGACCGACGCACCAGGGAGGGGCAGCACCCCGCGCCCAATCTCGTGCCTCCCTTGCCTCGCGGTCAGCCCCGCCACCGTCGACGACTGCCTCCTCTTGCTTCGCTGCTCTTTCGCACCTCTCCATTGCTCCTCTTATCCGCACCTCTGTTTGGGAATTTGCAGCCACCAGCACACCATTCCTCCCTTTGTTTGCTCGATGACTGCCTCCTCCTCCGCACCTCCCTCTTGCTCTTCTTCTCCAAGAAGACCAAGTTTGTGTCTTCTTTTTCCTCTATTACTTCCTCAAGTAGTCTAGATACACCCCAGTATTACTGAGTGTAGCCTCCACCATAATTTATGCAGTTGATTCCTCTGTTTGTTGATTCTCTAGTCAGCTTGCTGATTTCCAGGCAACTCATGATTATATATAAATTTGTGTAATCTCTACTACTTAAAAAGAACGTAAAGTTTTCATTTCACCTTTCTTCCCACCATCCCTTCATCCAACCTTTAACGTATATGATAATCAATCATCTTAATTTACTTACCTTCTGAACCAATTTCACTTTAAATTACTTACCAAACTTCTAATCAAAATATAAGATAATTCACAGACAGAATTTAATGAACATTTATTTACACAATCGCATTATTATTGACAGGTAAATCACAAGCTAATGTACTAGAATATTTATATCCCGTTGCAACGCACGGGCATTGTTTTAGTTTGATGAAAAAAGGCGAGATGGGACTAATTTAATTTGGTAGCGAATCCTATTTCTAGCGCCGGCATAACCGTGCTCAATTTATTGTAGCCTTCGGGCTGAGAGGTGAAGTCGCTAGTTTGATCCCCCACCCACACGAACTAGGTAGGGATTGCGGCTTGCCGCACCCCGCAGCGGTGCTGCCGGATGCATTTGTGTCCAATCCAATAATGCGGTGCGTCCAATCCAATAATGCGGTGCTGCCGGGTTCCGTCGTGTCCAATCCGGTAATGCAGTCATTGGAGCATTGCACATATAAAAAATAGCATGATACTGGTTGTATCATACACCAAATCATTATCTATAAACTGGCCAAAGAAAAATTTAGACAACTATGATGCCTCTATTCTGATAGAGCCTCGAGATAGGAAGTGCAGCTTCCCACAACTCGAAAGAAGGAACTCATCACATATAATAATAATGGTTTGGTTCATTACATCACTTTGAGCATGTCATAGGAAATGCAACATGACAAAAGAAAAGCAAGTCCTAACTGTGATCTATCTAAACATCTTGTTTGCCGAGGACCTGCTGATGGAATTCTAAAGAGATGGAAGTGAACCTTGAGTGGGAACATGTAAAATTATGCAAGCCAAAAGAGCATATCCACAAGCATGGCCCAGAAAACACCACATTACTAAAACATATTTGTTCTCATGGAGGTACTACCAAAAGTAGGGTAACAAATCTCAAATTAGAACATCAGGAAGCAAACCTTTGAATTGAAACTATACCGAAACAGAAATAGCATAAAGCAGGCCGATAAATAAACCACTGTAAGGGTGAAAAAATAAGAAAGAAAAATATGCAACAAAGCATGTCTAACGATCTCAGTAATTTTGGACATGACATTTTGAAGATAGTACCTTAGAGGGAGCACTGCATGTATTTCTTATACTGCATGAAAAAAGAAAGACCATTTAGCAGTCGATGTCCAGCGCCTAGCCCAGTGCGCAACAAAGAGGGCAAGATCACTAATTTGCGTTACCCAAACAATTAGTAATAATAGAAAACTTAACCATAAATACATACCCTTACATTATCAATGAAAAGCACTTGAAACTAAAATGACACAAGAACATTTAACTCCTAAAGGCACAACCTAGCCACATGCTGAAGCAAACCTCAATTTCTTGAACCAGCATATCATTAAATATTTATATCTGATAGCACATGGCATAACCACATCATAAGAAAATTTCACTTGCTGAACTGCCAAACCATTGGCCTATGTCGCGGTAATCCCATCTGCGCGTACAAAGCCAACATGGGGCTGCCGTATTATTGATGCATTATAGGTTAGGCAGAAGTCTTACTATGTCCATGTTTCTTTCCTTTTTCGGGATTATTCCTTTCATGCTGCATATGAGTATCTACTGTACATGGATGCCTACCTTTTTCTCTTGCTTCATGGTGATGAACTGACGATCATGACCTCCACACTCGTCACGGCTCCGCCTCGACAATCTCTCCTTGTTCTGCACAGCATGGCACCTGGCATCAAAGAAATTATTTTAGAACCATATGTGGAACTAAGGAGACCTAATATTTTGTTAGCCTTTTACTCTGCAACAGGGACAGAAGATCATCACCCAACATATCATAAATTAAATTCTATAACAAATAAAATATGCATATGACACTAAGCTGGATATATTTTAGTGAGAAGGGTAAGCTTTCCACGAATTACGTAATTCTACCATGAGGGGAAAAATGGATGCACGAAAGCGCGACTAATTCCAGGCAATACATTGACTAAATAGAGAAAGGGGCAGTGAAGCTATAGTTGTGGTGTAACAGAAAGAAACACACATACATTTAATACTCTATCGTAAAACTACAGATATTCGTACATGAATGAAAAAAAAAGAATTAATACTCTGCATAGCCGACGAAGTACTTATGAATGAAAAAAGGAATCTGATAATTCAGAAAAGAAAAATTGGTACCCAGAAGTAGCTGAGAGTTACTACTATTTCCTAATGTTTGTTCTGCACATCCATTTCAGTTACATAAACCATGCAGATCGTATAGAGGCCAATATATTTTAAAAAAAAAGAGAAATGGAAGATGCGCATAGTACTAACAAACTTACTTACGCTATCAAACAGTGTACAGCTAAACAAAAAAGTGTGTGATTATAGAACAATAAACAAATAAACATATAACATTTAGGGCATGATCTTCCCTGATAACTCGTGATACATACTGAATGCCAACAAACAGAAATTAAATATACAAAGAAACAACCAAATAAATGAGATGCTATATGTGAATAATATACGAAAAAGGGAGATGATAGTTTCTCAGTTCATATAGATCAGGTATGAACCATAAACATGTATCTCATATGCATATAAATAAAACAAATATGTACAAATATTTTTTCTGAACCATCGAAAACAATGGCATTATAAGTACCAGATGTTACCTAGCAGGAATATTAATAAGTATATAACATTACTATGATATATTAACGCTGAGCACCTAATAGTCCAAGAAGATTCCATTACCCTTGTCCAATCAATCGATCTGAGCCGACCAAGTGTACATGCACTAACTCACCATCCGGATGTCTAGCAAAAATAGAGAGAAAAAACTGAAGAAAGATAAGTCAGAGAAGGCCTTCTGCTACCTGCACAGAAAAGGCAGAGGTGCCTTTTGCAATCTCTTGACAGGAGGGAAGCTGGGGTAGAAGCCGATGCTAGAGGAGCAGATGGCAACCGGGCATCCAAGCTCGCTATCTTGCATCGCCGCTCTTATCCGAGAAGAGAACCGGTGGCGTCGAGCTCAGCAGCTGCATGAGTGACCGGCCTGTGTAGG